>OY811974.1:6871388-6918966 GCA_963681505.1 Eunapius fragilis | reverse complement strand
GTGACATGCATGGTGACCATGTGTAGGGTGAGGTATGTGACCTGGTGACGATGTGTAGGTTGAGGGGTGTGACCTGATGACTATGTGTAGGGTGAGATGTGACCTGGTGACCATGTGTATGCAGTTGGCCCATCACTAAATATATTTTCCGTACAAATAATAATATAGAATCGTGCTGATAGCAGATAGTTGAGTTAAACCATATCTTCATACGCATAGAAAACCTATGACACTGCGAACAGTATGATGTTGTCATTGTGTTGCAAAAGAAAGGTTATTAATTTTTTATAAATACAGTAAAGACCCCCCCCCCCCCCCCCCCCCCCCCCCTCCTCGCGGACGCACCAGTATAAAATAACCAGCGTTATCAAATTCGATGGTTTTACCATGCAATCTCAAGGACAATTCTGATTCCACTCGAGCATCTAAAAGTTGAGACATGCTGCCAGATCTGCCAAACGTGCGTATGTCAAGCGCGGTAACGAAAGGAACAACTAAACGACCACCCAAAGGTACGTCGATAAATATTGGATCGATAAATTATGAGCATGCATGGTATATCGCTAAAATGAAAGGAATAGTTTAGTTACAGCTAGCGGTAAATACTGCGTCTCTCTCCGTTTTATAGTAATATGCGCTTTTTAAAATGTGTGTATAAGGCCATGCAAAGTTGCTTACGTCAATTTGGTCATGTATTGTGATGCCGTGAGATCAGTTTACTTAGAGCACATTTCATTAACGTCGCGATCATGACAGGTTAATTTTAGAATCTGAGGTGCGTACCAAATGATACACTAGTCCCCAGACTATCTCCATTGAGGACCAAAGGATTGATAAAGGTTAAAAGCGAAGCCATATAATGCATTGGTTCTACCTGATTCATAATACAAGAAGTGATAAAAACATTCTCTATGTGAGAAGGTTGGTGGTATATAGGAATCAAAGGCGGTGGTGGTGTAAAAAGCAAGGGATCAAGGCTTGTGATTGAAAAGAAAAAAGGAAATAGACCTATATTAGCACAAACAGTTAACATGATGGCATGCTGCTAATATAGGTCTATTTCCTTTTTCCTTTTCAATCACAAGCCTTGTTCCCTTGCTTTTTACACCACCACCGCCTTTGATTCCTATATACCACCAACCTTCTCACATAGAGAATGTTTTTATCACTTGTTTCCTACGTTTTTTTGGTGGAAATTTTAGTATTGTATTTAAACTTATATACCCATGTAGCAAGAATGTCAAATGACAGTTTTATTTTAGAATCTCGTGGCCATGCAATTTTTTGAGGTGTGGATGTACCATTAAAACACACAGTATTACTATTTAAACAATAAGCACAAGTATTTCTAATAAAACCCAGGAGCGCGGAGCGTGTCATGCATCTTCTGGACCAGGATATACTGCTGCATCCAGGATATACAGCAGGTAGAGCAGGTGGAGCTAATCCTGCAGCTGGACATGGAATGACTCCTGGACCTGGATGTGGAGCAGGTGGAGTGACTCCTGGACCTGGACCTGAACAGTTGATTTAAACAACCATTAGTTAAAACATAAAATTTAAATCCTCCACTGGCAAGCAAAGCCATATAATACAACAGACAAAGATTACATGTACCCACTGATCTCACGCTATTATCAGATAAACCATGCCACAATACGTTGCCATCAGCAACTTTGACACTTATCAGATATAAAATATGCACCACAATACACATTATTTCGAAATTGTCAGCCATATCCAGAAATGAGTGGTCACCAAAGTTACAAAAGTTTCAAATTTGCATTTTCTGATATTCCATTGGGTGAATTCACTTGAGAAAGTTAGAGTAAGATAAAATATGATTTTTTTGAATATTCATTAATTTGTTTTCATTACATATTCAAGAATATTTGTTAAGAATATGTATGGAAAGTATTAGTACTTGATATTTTCTAAGGGACTAAGGGGTGTACTAAAAATGTGACATGCCCTATAATAACTAGCCAGCTAGGGGAGTACTGTAAGCTTCCGCATTGGGGTCTAGGGCTGTGCCTCAAAAGCCAACGATACTTGCATCTAACGACGTTACAAAACTACACTAGAATCAGTGCAATTCATTACAAATTACGCATGTATTGTAGTATCGCTGGTGTAAATGTGGGGGGGTCATGGCCCTCCCACTTTTAAAAGTGGGGGGGGGGGGGGGGGGGGGGAATTGCCCCCGCTGCCCCCACTTTTCCTAAGCCACTGTTAGGGTGTTAGCTTGAATGCTGTGCGTTCGAACACTGCCTTTGTAAGCTGTTGTTTGATGTTCGTGCTTCACAAGCCCGGATGCATTCGTCAGAACCAGTGGCATTATGTCCCGCGGATCCTAGGTTTCATAACGTTGGCAGGCCCGTTAGTCCGTGGTGCAGTTTGTGCGGTTTGCATGGTTTTTTTTCCACATCCATCCGTGCGTGTGTGTGTGTGTGTGTGTGTGTGTGTGTGTGTGTGTGTGTGTGTGTGTGTGTGTGTGTGAGAGGGAGGGAGGGAGGAAGTTGGGGGGTGGGGGCGGGGTCGGGGTCGGGCGGAGTCTAAATTCAATCCATATTTAATAGGTTTAAAAGGTTTCTATTCATCATTTTATAGGCATGCCCTGATACAGAAATTTTCGGGAGCTAATTTTACAGTCCATGTAATCGTGACAGTGATGAGCGATTTACATGCAGGCCTACATGTAGATATAATTCTTACTCGATATTAGTATATGGTTAACCGTAATCCATGTGAAAACACACCCTCTCTTTTTAGATGAATGCTGCATGAGCCATGAATAATTAAACGTAGGTCTGCCAGCCTCTTTTAACCTATTGCTGTATAGGATGGATGGCATAAATGTGTGTGTGGTGCTCTATTTATCTTCTTCCCCTCTTCACACACACACACACACAACCACACACACACACACACACACACACACACACACACACACACCCACACAAACACAAACACACACAGGTACTGTTATCCCCCCCCCCCCCCAACGCTTTTCATGCTCATACATGGAGGTTGACTTTTGTACACTGTGGGTAGATGGATTGAGATAAGCAGTGCCTGGTTAGCTGTTCTATGCCAAATCCAGTAAGTTTGCATATTGAACCCACGCTGACTTTGTGATATTAACACATACACGCAGACACATATAAACAGACACACACACACAAACACACACACACACACACACACACACACACACAAACAAACACACACACACACAAACACACACACGCACACTCTCTCTCTCGTACGCAGGGCGTTTCTGATATAAATTGTACACAGAGGATTGGTGAGGTTAGCCTTGTTTAGTTCATGCATCTATGGAATTGGTAGCAGCAGCAGTATGTAGATGTGGTGATGAATCATCTGCTATATGATTGTACAGAGTTAGTTGGTTATTATTTGTGACTTAGATGTTGGTTTGGGTCTTACGTCTTCCACCGTAACATACACCAAGCTTCAAATTTGAATGGTACATTGCCTTGGTACACCATCAACTGTTTGATTCACCGGTCTCTTTTAAATAGGATGAAATGAAATGCATTGTCAAGAAGATGGCAATCCTTTCCTCTTTTGTGTATCAGTTGGTGCATTTGGAAGTGAAATGAATTGAAGTTTAAAATGATTGATATCTAAATCTATCCCTATTTCTGATGTGGAGGGGTGCACTGTATGCAGTTGATAAACAAAGTTGCACCATGGAGGAGTCGATTTCAGGGCCGCAAGGACTTTGTACTCGAAGAGCAAATGTTACGTGCATGCACATAGTTGTTTGCGAAGACATAGCATAGCCCATCATCAGTGGCGTATCTAGGATTTCAGCGAGGGGGTGCTTCACGTCAGGCCCGATACGAAAAGTGTGGGGGGTGGGGTGGTGCTGTTCGCTTCAGGTCCGATACAAAAAGTGGGGACCCTTTGTTTAGCAAATACGTTATCGTTAATAATTAACGGTTACAATTTTGGCCGAGGTTGAGCACCGGGAGCATCCTCTCTGGATCAGCCGTCTGAATACGCCACTGCACCATTAATTTTGTAAACCTGTCGTGTCGCTCGACCTAAGTACAGACCACATTCTTAACCACATTTACTGCAAGTATAGCCGAAGCTAGCCTGCATGTGTAGTGGTGTATCCTGAGAAGGTGCTCCGGGTGCTTCACGCCCCTCGGCCAAAATTGTAACGAGTAAAAACGTATTTAAATAGAGTAGGCCCTATACTAAACAAAGGGCCCCCACATTTCGTATTGGGTCTAAAGCGGACAGCACCCCTACCCCTCCCCCTCCCCCCCCCCCCCCCCCCCACTTATCGTACCTGGCCTGACCTGAAGCACCACCCCCCCCCACCCCCAGCTGAAACCCTGGATATGCCGGCCCTGCCGTAGTGTGCAGGTATTTGCGTCGTGGTCAATTTGCAATTTGAAATAATAAAGTACTGTCTTACTTCGCGCTTGCGGACCAGGGCTAGTATATATTTCAATCACACTAACATCGAAAGTCAGCCGGTCATCAAGACACACCTCCCCAGTCAGATCGAGGTTATTTATATTATTGCGAGAGTTTTATAATTGCCCATAAACATTATTTAATTCGTTGAATAGTTTGTCAATCGATCCCCGAAAAATTACGTCAACTATGTAGTAATTGGAGAACATATCTTGATTTTAACTTCATAATGCATTGCAATCCGAAACTGAAAATTTTATAGTGCTAATCTAATACTATAATTTCCATCGTACGTACGTACGTCCGCGTAACTCATTTATATACTCGGCCTAGCGCCTATTGGTTGCTAGATATGTACGCGTACCTAGCTACCAATTAGGAACGACCAATTCCCACACAAAAGGCGGTCGCAATGACAGCTGGTTTCCACTTCACATTTAATATCTAATTTTTTTTCAATATTTCTTGAATTCAAGTGGGGGGGGGAGGAACTGCATAAGTGCCGAAAGAATAAATGCAACGCTATTGTGCTTCACTCTCAAGTCTCATCGTACAGGCCGTGAACATGTAGTTATTGCGCGGGTATGTTATAGAGGTTGCGTAGTAACCGTGTGGTAGATTATGTATGCAACATTTGGTAAAACAGCTGGTAAAAAAAGAGGAGCTAGGAGGTAGACCAACTGTTCATCTGGCAAATGAAAGACGAGACGAATGACAGCGAGACGAATAATCAGCCCGTGATTTTTCACGGGGACACGCTAGTTAAAAATAATCCGCTATATGTTAAAAAGTTAAAGAATTCAATTTGGAATTTTTTTGTGCATGACCTCCAATGTATAGGGCATTTCTGGATATGGCGAACAGCGTGCACACATTTCAAACAGCACTAAAAGTGGAGAGAGACGCAATATCTACCGCTGTAACTGTTGCATAAAATATTCCTTCCATTTTAGCGATACACTACACATGCTATAATTTATGTCCAGATCCAACATTCATGGTGTAACGCACCTTCGGGTGGTCGCTTTGTTGGTCCTTTCAGTAGCGCGCTTGACACCTTGTCGTGCCTTGTATTGCACTCGTTTGGCATATCTTGTAGGTGTACGAACGCACAGGCTATCTGGACAGCTGAGTATGAACTCCATGTCATCATGCTTATTAGAAATTGTAAAATGGACTGAAGGAAAAAAGACAGAGAGTCACATACATGCACGGCCACTGAAATTAGAAGTAATCTTATCTCACTATAAACTTACGCTTATGTACGACTTCATTACACACCGCTTTTTCTGCCATGCCGGTTTGGAGTTGGCCTAGTTTGTGCTGTTATTGACAGCGAGTTCAGTTTATATATAGTACGTTAAGGCTGGTATACGTCATCGTGCACGTGCTCAGGTTATTTTTGCGCCGTCGTGGATGTATAAGTGAACTGTCGTTCCATGCATACGCGAGTAGGTTCCATATAGGAATCCTGCAGTATCATGAATGTCATTACTTTGTACGCGACATCTTCAAGGCCGATCCCGGCTTCTGTACGCGACTAGGTACAAGGCCGACCCCGAAAAGAAGAAGGCCTCTGTATGTGACAACTACAACGCAGATATTGAATCAAAGCGATCTGCTAAAAGGCGGCGATATGAAGAGGACCTCGAGGAGAACCGTGCTGCTAAAAGCGGCGATATGAAGAGGACGCGGTACCGCAGGGTCACAGAACTACGACTACCACCCAAAGGTATGTTATGGCATGTTGTATTCAATTAGAATACAGAGAATAAAAGCACTATTGCACACAAAAAACACCTATAGATGTTCTAAACTACATAGCTTCTACCTAGAATGGATCTAGCCACTGAACGCACCAGGGACATATTAAGGCGGCTGTAGATGGTGTGGAGGGCCCAAGACTTTGAAGTTTCTTGGTGCATCCCGAGTGCAGAAGCGAGGCGGGAAAAGACACCCTGAGCTTCCATGCCCCAGTTACCAAAGGTCTCCACTGCTAGGGGGATGCAGGCCCAGCCCAGCTCCTGGCACTTAGCATCATTTGCAGTGTGTTTCCTGCATTCTGCAGCATAGGCTGCTGCCCCAGCAGTGGAACTGGCGTCTCTCAAGGTGGCAGGGGTGAGGGGAGATGTTAACATTAAAAAGCTGTGCATGCAACATTTGTAAAGCATAGTCGGGCGGCCCTACTTCCGCGTTTGGTCGGGCTTCCCTAGTAAAAATATCTTGCATGATCTTGCTATGGATCTTTGCAAGTTTCATGCAAGATTCCTGTGTTAAATCATGCATGATCATGCCTGATTTTGGGACATTTTCGTGCATAAATCTTGCGTATAAGAATCTTGCGTGAATCATGCACAATCGCTCATGGGATAACGCATGAATCATGCGTTATCTTGCATGAATCACCGATTAATCGCGCGTGAGCCATGCATCTTACATGCATGAATTCCCATGGATCTTGTACGTATGTATATCGTGCGCCAATAGTTGATACCTTGCAAAACGTGATTGACATATAATTGAAGTAAAGGAAACAAACACATTTGTTATACTGTTATGTCACAATCAACAATCACTGTCATTACAATTGGATTCGTTTTCAGACACGTCACTTCAGACTCATCATCATCTTCGTTATCGTCTTCTTCCACTCCTCCTACTCCTCCGCCTCCTCCTCCTCCTCCTTTTCCTCATCCTCCTCCTTGTCCTCTTCCTCCTCCTCCTCCTCTTCCTCCTCCTCTTGTACAATACCTTCTTGAACACTGGTTCCAGTATGCGAGTTTCTGAAGTAATGTCTTTCAATGTCCCGACATTTCTGATTGCACTTTGTCTTCAAAATTTTCATGTTAACACTGTTTGCACCGAACCTTTTTTCACACAACCTGCATGAAATTGATCATGAATAACACACAATGATCTCTGAATACATTTTGCAACTCATGCACATGTATGCCCTTTGTATATGCATTGCATAAGAAAAAGTTATATATAACTCAGATATTTCTTATGATTACATATATATATGCATTTTATATTAGATGCACATACCAATAAGTTTTTTCATTTTCTCTTCTGATAGGGCAGGCTTGGAGCTCTTCTTAGATTTCATGATGAGAGATTTACTAAGCTCCTCTTTAGTGAACATCACATCTATCAGGGAAAGAGCAGCAGAATAAGGATTATCTGTGTTGACTGTAGTGAAGTCAATATGATCTTCGTTTTGACTGCATGTACTCTATACAAAAGAAAGAATATGCGTATATTATAATATATGTTCAGTAGTTAAATTTTAGTACATTTTTCAATAGAATGTGTTTGATTTCTTTTAAATCTTTTTCTATTACATCCAGTCTCACATCGGTGATCTATAAAAGATGACCAATACAATGTCAACAAAAACATAAGGCATGGATAAAGGTTCAACCCACACTTTGATTTAAGGAAGCCTGGTTCAGTTGTTGATCATGCCCCTCCTCAGTGCGTTAAAAAAATAGAAACAAATCAATAACTGCAACACACTGCTGATTATTGAAACAGAACCTACTTTTTGCCTGAAGGAAGACTGGCACTGATGATCATGCCCATCCTCACGCTAAATTCATTATGACCAAATAAACAATACAAACACAATGCAGGGATTGTAAAAGAACCTATACTCTTTGGCTCAAGGAAGACTAGCTCTGTTGATCATGCCTATTCTCATGCTATATTAATATGAGCAAATGAAACATTGGAGGAATTGGCACCTACTGTTTGGCTGACGGTAGACGGGCTCAGCTGATCATGCCTATGTATCTCCTCACGCTACACAATTGTTACTACATATAACAAAATGCAGGAATTGAACTCACACTTGGACACAAGCCAGAGTGGCTCTGCTGATCTTGGTCGTGTACAGCCTAAGTATATATTAATTAATAAGTACATGTAAATTACAAGATCATAAGATTTAATTAAGTTACTTTGTACTTTGTTGGGATGTATGTTTGTTTTGCTTTCTTTAGGATTCCCTGAACGACATTGTGAGTAGCCTTGGTGGTACGAGGGGATTTAGAAGAAGCATATTGAGTTGGACGAGTTTCCGCAGATGTTTCTGAATGCTGTTTTGTTGGCTTCTTTTGCCTTTTATCTGAACAAAGAAGTTAATTGAACAGCCGTTACATATACATAAAAGTGTATCACCACACCGGAGAATGATACAAATGTCAGGATATTCCTGTCCATGTTCCGTTACCAACAATGAGGCCCCGTCTACAAAATCTGTTTCGCAAATAGGCATCAGGTCGGCTCTTCCAAGGGCGTCAATTTTAACAATTTTCATTTTGCCTGTTTGTGCACATCGTACAATCACTGCTCCTGATGTGTAATGCATAAAATAAACTTGACAATGTAATACTTATGCGTATCGATCAGCATGCGCGCGCAGCACTAGGCCCACAGATACATTACTGGACTTAATTAATTAAGGTGTTAAATTATTCCTATTCTATGCGTGGAACTTTTCATCGTCTTTGCATTGGTAAGTATTTCTAGTCTTAACCTGTCACTGTAATATGTACGTAGATCCATTAGCAAACTGCGCGCGCTTAAAATATAATTTGTGAACGATTGCTATATTATATACAGTCAACACTCGTAGTGTAAAGCATCATACGCGTAGATATAAAATCATGCATGTACCTCCATACATACTTTTATTGTATGTACCACGCTCATTACAGTACATCTATTGCTTACTGTTCTGATCCTGTAGTGATTAATCAAATCCGCCCTCAATCGTCTCTCGTAACTTCGCGCTTGGAGGCCTTGAACGTTTCCCAACCCTTTCCATTCTCTGCGAGCCAGTTAGACGTTTCAGAATTTGTCAGAAGGCACGTGATCTTGAAGAAAAATGTATGTTTGCGAAATAAATAATTATACATTACTTTCCAATCTGTTTATACATTTATAGTCTCGCAACTCAACACCGTGAAAGAGACTAAGATATGTTTACATGCGGACGGTATAGTATGTAAATGGTTATTCTCTTCATGCAAGCATACTTTGGAATGCTGCTATGCTTATTTTTGGCAAATGCATACGTACTCTCTAGACAATCACTAGCGAATTAGAAGATATTTACGGTATTAAGAGGGGAGGGTTGCAGACAGGGAGGCAGGTTTGACCTGCTATCCCTTAAAAAAAGTCTCCTTTCAACACACTTTACAATCCATATGCATGAATGGGTGAATTACCATTTGCTATATACTTCAAATCAATTAGCATTGCTTGTTTAATCTCTTAACAAATCACATAGCTCAACATGGAGAAGCCTAGTGGTAGAGGTGAATACAAAGAGTATCTAAGGCAATCCAGAAAACGAGTACCAAGATCGACTCTTTGCAATTGGAGGAAGAAGAAACGTTAATTGGTAAACGATCAATAAGTTTGGTATATCTTTATCATTAGCTTCATTGTTATCATTCAGCTTTTCTAAAGATGTCACATGTGCTAGAAGAACTTCATTGGCATTTGGTACAAGAAGGTCTTCACCAATGTTGCATAACTGATGGTGTTTCCTCCCCCCCCCCCCCCTCCCCCATCGATACAGATGCGCAATTACCAACAGCAGTGACAACACGATGTACTTTTTAATTACCTCCAACAGGTATGTTATGAAACTTGAGATGTACAGCAATGCATTACGGTTGAAAACACAGATTCAGTCCCTTACATGGCAGAATGTAATGAATCCTTTACTTAATCTGGTACATTGTAATTACAATGGTTAACAAATGTTTCACTCGGATACACATGCACTGATGCACATATCCATGTGTATAGGTGCAGATGATTGTGATCCTCATTTCAACACTGTATTTGATGATGTGCAGCACGCTTTTCATGATAATAATGCACAACATAGTGCAAAACATGTCATAATTGGTACACATAGGTGATGACAATGCAGAGACTGTCCCAGATATGCTTCAAGAAGTGGACTCTAATATTGACTATGACTACCTAAACCAGCCTATTTACAGTGGTGCCACAGTTTGTGTACTTGGAGCATACTGTTGTATAATGCAGTATGCAATAGCAAGCAACCTGAATTATGCAAGTATTGTAAAACTCCTTGCTCTACTACAAGTTTTGTGTCCAGCAGTAAATCTACTTCCAAAATCTTTTTATAAAGTTAAAACATTTTTTAAGCATTATAATTCCAAAACAAAAGTTCAAAAGGTGTGCTGTGTGTGCCAATGCTTCACTGATGATGGATTACAAACTTGTGACACATGTCACAGCTCAGACATCAGTTTTGGTCAATTTGCACATATACCTCTCAACAAAACGCTACAAACTATTGTATCAAGTAAGTCCATTTCATGTACATTATGGAGGTTTGAATTGTTGGTGTTGTTTGTGTTATATTTATTACACAAGTATTATATTTTACTTATCTGCTTATGAGGTATATATTTTTTCATTTCACAGACCACTGGAAAGAAATTAAAATGTTACATGTCAATGATATAATTACAGACAGCATAAATGATATTTGGACAGCTGTGGAATACAAAAACACATTAATTTCTTCTCAACAAAAGGTAATCTAGGCATCAGTATATTTACAGATGGAGTTCCTTTGTTCAAATCTACATCTGTAAGCTTCTGGCCAGTTTATGCTGTCATTTATAATTTACCCCCTTCAATTCGCTATAATTCAGCTAATATCATTCTACTAGCTATTTGGTGGGGCCCAACAAAGCCTTGTATGAAATTTTTGTTCAAACCTGTTATTGATGCTCTTCATTCTTTGCATTGCAAAGAAATACAAATTTTAACACCAGAGGGTACAAAGAGAATTTATGCAAAAGTACTAAATGGCATATTTGATACAGTGGCTAAAGCTCCTGTGATGGGTATGAAGCAATTTAATGGAATGTGTGGGTGTCCTGTATGCCTAAATCCAGGTAAGCGCATGAGCAACAATTCGCGGGTATATTTGCCTGATTCTGACTACATAAAGAGAACACATGAAGAGATGTGTTCTATTGCAAGCGAGGTTGAATTGTCAGGTATATCTGTGCAGGGCATAAAGAATTCATCACCACTTACACAGATAGTCGGATTTAACTTGGTGGACAGTATTCCTGTGGACTACATGCATGTAGGTCCAGAAGGTATTGTGAAACGAATGATGAACTGTTGGTTTAAAAAAAGCAATCATGCAAAACCATTTTACATAAGATCAAAGTTAAAATCAGTAGATTCTGAGCTGTTGAAACAGAAATCTCCACATGACTTTACCAGGGCACCCCGAAGCATCCAAAAGCACATGATGTTCTGGAAAGCTTCTGAATTTCGTGTTTGATAACTGTACTACTCTCTTCCTTTGCTTCTTCACATACTTCCCCCTCTCTACTACCATCATTATGCTCTTCTTGTATGTGCTTTTCACATACTACTCCAGGAAAATGTCAGAAGATGTGATATAGATGTTGCGGAACTAATGCTAAAAGATTTTTATGCCCTTCTACCTGACCTATATGGAGAAGAACATTGCACCATAAATGCTCACCTTCTTATACATTTAACTCACTATGTCCGCCTGTGGGGTCCATTGTGGACCCATTCTGCATTTGGATGTGAAAATAAGAACGGCGTCATTAAAAACCTATCTCATTCTAGGAGTAAAATATTGCATCAGATAATTTTTAACACAGAAGTTCAGCAAACATTGCAACTTGTACATCACAAACTAGCAGAACAGGAAAATGAAATAACCATGAATTTCATCAATGAATACAGCCATTTTATGCCAAGTCATCTTATGAAACTAGATAATCATGTTTACATACTGCCAATGTCCCTCCAGTATAATGTAGAAGGACATGATGTTTATGGAAAGTTGTTAATAAATGTAACGAGATATTGTGCTGAAAACTGTAATTTGTCCACTAAACGAGACAGTTCAGTGTGCTACTTCAAAGACAATGAAGGTTATCATTATGGTAGGATTTTGGCTTTCGTAAAGATGAACCCTCCGAGTGCTGTTTTAAGACCTTTATCAATTAAAAAACAACAATCATTGCTTTGTACAGCAGGTCCTGCTTGCAGGGATATTCTACAAATTTATAGGGAAGAAGACATGTTAGGTGCTTACAACCTGTTTGTTGAAGACACTGAACAATCAAAGGTGGAACTTATCCCTATATGTAACATAATCACAAGAGCTGTGTTAGTTAAAGTAAATAACTATACCTTTGCTGTAAGACAACCAAATACTTATGAGCATCATTGATTTGTGTACAAATGTAAGTACCCAAGAATAAGTATATTTCATGAACATTATATTGCTTTATACTTAATTAAGGGATAGTGTGAGCATGGAAATGAACCAATCATGCATCTAGTGTGCAGTCTGTGCATGTAAAAATGTATTTTTAATGCATCCCCATAATTGCATTTTCAATTTCATTTAACCTTAAGAACTTAATTCACGTAAGACAGAAACGTTATACAATAAGGTTACCTATTATCCAAATAGGAGCCCTGCATGAAGGAAACCTATACGCCCATGCTATTTATCGAGTCTAGACATGTGTATATAGAGACATTTAACGTGCAGTTTTGATTCAAGTAAGAAATGCATTTCAAAATTGCTACAGTTCATGGCATTTAAAGTCGCGCTCATTCCCGTGCTGTCCATATCACCAAACGGAAGAATGGCTGAAAAATCTGACCAGTCTGTGACCTCCGGAGAGTTGAAAGATACGCTTGTGACCGAAGAAGGATACGATGAAGTAACAGAATATCTAAAGTTATCTCTCGCTGAAAGAAAGAAGTTGTTATGGAAAATTCTGAAAGAGTCCCAAGCCTTAGATGTTGGGCATTGGGAGAGTTACGTGTTATTGTGCGAAGAAGAAGATGATCTACAAAAGTCAGACTAATGTATGATATGTAGTATTGTATGTATAGTATTGTGATGAAAGGAAAATTAGCTCCGACGTGTGTGATACATGAAGTGGGGTTTTGTTTCCCATACCCCATACGGGCAACATTACCAAAAAATATAATATGTATAACTGATGGGACAGATGTATCTACATAATGATGTCATTAAAAATGGCATGCTATGGAACTTTTTCATAATACTTGTTTCTATGTTGATTTTACTGATTAGCCTTCCTGGAGAGTTGTTTGCATCTTCAACATTTGTTATACTACGCATGAGCAGGTGTATATTAAGATGGACTCGCCTTAACGACTACAAATTTGGAGTGTGTAAATCTCACAGGCAACTTGGACTTAAGAATGAAGTGACGAAAGCCATATTTCAAAGTAGTAATATTCTCGTACGTAATATTTCTTCATGAAATGTGGTGCCTACCACCTTACCAGAAGCATGATCATCAATTACTTGCAATCCCAACACATGTACACGCGTAAATCTGCAATGTGTAGTTGGTGCCGCTGTTTTTAAGTCATGGGCTTATAAACAGGGGTCGGGGTAAATCCAAAAAAAAAAAAAACGATTGTTTCATTTATTGCCTTCTAAACCGATGCATTTATTACTTACAAGATTGACATGCATGATGCATGCATGAATGAGCGGCATTGTTACCATTCATGAAATCATGCATGATCCATGAATGATCATTCATGAGTTGTTGTGCCCTTCAAGATGCGTCATGCATCCCATGCAGTATCATGCATGATCATTCAAGATTTTTTTACTGGGGTAACCAATGAGGCCGAAGCCTGTGTTCCTGAAATACCAGAAAGTACAAGAGCAGTTGTAACCAAGGAAACAGAAAACAGACCACCTGTACAACCCAGGAGTCCAATCAACACACGGTAGCGAACTGGCATAGTAATCAGACCACCCGATAGACTTCATCGGTGAGGGAGATGTAGTGTTATCATGTTTCATGTAATTAGGATGTGCATGTTTGTTGTATGTGCATGCGTGAAATCTTATGATTGATACTGAGCAGTAGCTATTACAGGTAGGCGCCATTTTTGTTGTGACGAACCCCCTTCTTTCAGTCCACAGGAATAGGTTGTGACGCGGAAGTACGTGCTTTTCGTTATGTAAGTTGACATCTGATAATTGTTTTTCCTCTCGCTTACCCTTTCCACGAACGTACTCTGGAGCGCCATACAGGGGTGTAGGAACGTATTTAAAAGTGGGGGGGCTGAAGTGAACTTGATAAAGTGGCGTGGTCATTTATGTGCCATGACGTAATATTACGTCATGGCCCGCGAGACCGTGTATAGTGTATATGGCCGCAGACAACTTTCAAAGTTTGGGGGGGGGGGGGGGGGGGGGGGGGGGGGGGGAGGGGTGGGGGGTGGGATAAGAAACTCGGGGTGCATGCCCCCTCCTGCCCCCAGATAGTGGGTTTGGGGGAGCGCTGTTAGTGTAAGCTCCTCCAATGGCATAGCAACGAATATGGTATAGCAACGAATGCTACAGCTATATATGTTAGTTAGTTGACGTTTTCAAAAATCACTTGCCCCCGCGGAGATTTTTTGATCAGCTTTGTCATTTCTTCGATAGTGTCTAATGTATCACGAAGGATTAAATTTGCCTTTACTGCGTCTTGTTCAGATCATGGCCATAGCAATGGGTATACAAAGCTCTATGCTCTTTTCGAAGTATAGTAGTTGATACATATGTTTTACAGCCTGCCACGATAATTCTGAAGTGAAGGGATAACCTCACCAAAATGTCTTCTATTGTTCGGATGATGCTTTCTGCTGAGATACAGTCCATGCTGTGGACTATATTCTACTCACGATCGACCGTTACAATTAATTTTAATTATACGAGATACGGTTAACATTTAAATTTTTTCTCACAAGGAAAATTTAGGGGTGCTCAAGCCCCCCCAAGCCCTCCCTTGTTTACGGCCTTGATATTATTATTACGTGCCCGTTACTATCTTTCGCCATGAAGCACGTGTCACATGTACATATAGAGCTCTTTCATCGCGTGATCCGTAGCAGCAATCATGTGGTATATTAGTTGACGTAATCAATTATCCGCCATATTGGTGCTCGGGTATTCCGCTCTTTTAAACGTAAAGCATGTCAAAGCTGTCTTTGTATGCAGATAGCTTGCCTCCAGATGCAAAGACTCGATATATGGATAAAATCGAAAGCATTGGTGGGTTAGATCCGTTCTCATCTGACTTCGTTGGAGAAAAATCGGACGTTGTACCACCAGTTAGTGGATGCGATTTGGTATCGTATTTAGTATTGCAGACCAGTTTTATAACTAGCAAACAGTTCAAAGCCCATAAATCTCTGGAAGCTTATAACCAGTTTGTTAGTGGATGGGTGAAAGACATACAAACGCACATCGTCTCGGTGGACATACCCCCGCTACTTTCATTCAGCTCACTATCCACAGCCTTTGACTTTACCGCAACTCCTGGTACACTGCACTTTTTATTCGCATTTTGTTCTCGCTTAGTAGCTGCGCGCCGTCTTTTCGAGTACCTAAGGAGCCGTTCAATGTCGCTGTTACTTGGGCTTTTCTTACATATACCCGGAAGATTCAGTGAAGGCAGCCAATCTGGGTCTAATTCACTATACAGTGACTGCGCTGGTTTGCCCTTGATGAAGTGCAGGGAACTAATCCGAGCGTTATGAAGTGACGCCGAGTCTTTACGACCGATTGCAGCCAGGAAGCCGTTCCTTCGTCTCTGTGACAATTCTAGCTCATATTCACCATACTGGGCTCTTACTTTAGGTATCCTGTACAATCTTGTGCCCTTGCCTACCATAGAATTGGTCAAACACTGGTCGACAACGCAGACTCCCATTTCAGCCGAGCACCAATATGGCGGACACGATAACGTCATTACATTTACGCGGTGATTAATTGCTTTTTGTCATGTGACCATGAAAGAGCTCTATACCGCAATAATTAATTATTCATACTCAATAATAAAAGTGGGGGGGCTATAGTCCCCTCAGCCCCCCCCCCCCCCCCCCCCCCCCCGCCCCCCTTCCTACTCCTATGCCATGGGGTATGTCAATGTGTCACAAGGATCTCATTTTTTATTGTAACAGATAAACGTTTGCTGGCAAGAGAGTTGTGCCTTTCGCATGCATTACCGTATACGCTTTCCAATCTGTAAGTTGTTGTATTATTATTGTTGGGCTTATGATTTTTGTTTCCTCGCTTACAGTCGAAGTTACTTTGTTTGTCCTTGGAGCGCATGCAATGAGGTATGTGCAAAAGAATCTCTTTTTCTCACCTGCGACTGTTTGTAACAGATGAAGGTTTGATGACGAGAGAGTTGTGCGACTGTCGTACAGATTCACCCCCGTGTCATCAATAACTTAACCACAATTTTGATTAAGCATATACTTCGTGTGGTTCTCATCCTATAATCGTATCTTTCAACAGGACAGAATCCTACCAGTACAGTTATATTGTCAATACGTACAGAGACCAAGAAAAAAATTGCGTTTCCATTTCGTACATGCCTATGTATTTGTACAATGACTTTTTCAAAACTGCACCGGAATCTAAGAAAGTTGCATGTGATAGTGTAGTGCTGCATGGGTAGAAGCGGTGCGGTACCTAAAACGTACCGACGGTACGACGTGACACGGTAAAAAGCGAACCTCTTTAACCGTCGATTGACCGAAGTAACGGATTTTAACGCATAAATGACGTGACAGAGTGACGGGGAAAGAGACGTTACCGTCCACTCTCAGTCCACAGACGGCCCGTTGAAATTGATTTCCTCCTACATCAAAGAGACGGGTAAGGTCACGTGATGAGACGTTACCGTGTCCATGTAAGGGTTTCGCTGTGTTTAATGCATACAAGCATGCATGTAGTTACATAAATGTGTGCACAGCTGCTGCCAATCAGTGTTGCCGCGATTCTAATTATATCGTCGATTACGAATTAATGGATCGCAATTAGTATGCATTGTCGAGTCACTATATCGACGAATATTCATAGCTCATTAAATCGTCGATACACGAGCCTAATCGACGATCCAATCAAAAATGGCTTCATAGGGCAGTGGCTATAGCAGTGTAGGGAATTTGCCTAGTAAACACTAAGCAGTAAGCTTATAATGATTGCACTGCAATTGTATTTGTTGTAAACAGATGTATGATGCTGTAACTTTGAACCATACAAAGTGCACGCGCGCACAGACCACGCGTATAAGAAATAAACGAGTTTTGTTCATACTGATCTCTTATGAATACAATTACGGGAAATTTGTGACTTACAAAAAGACTCATAAGTCTGCTAAAATCCTATCTGGTCTTAAAAATAAGATATGGTGAAGATGGCAGGGCAAAATCCGCCATCTTTTTCTCTGCTGTATGTTCTTTGTAGTTGAGAAAACACGCTCGGATGGTGCCGATGAGGCTGAAATAATGGCAAGGTACTTGCGAGCCAGAGCAGCAACGTGTGTAAGCAGCCGGATGTGTTGTCCACCACATGAGAAGCCGGTTTTTTTCTAAATGATCAGTTTCAGGTTCATTGAGGTATCTCATATCGAGAAATTGGCGGTCAAAAGGATTACGCGGTATTCGGTCATTGCGTAATTCGGTGTCCATAGAAAATGTATTGACGCATTCATAAAACTGCAGCTTACTGCAGAACAAAACAAAATATTGACTAGGTGCTCTCGGATTTGTAATGTGGGGACTATTTGGCATATTTTAAGTAGTTTTTCGCACCTTAGGTACTTATATCCGCACTTCCACATTAATTATGCAAGGTTTCCAATGTCCATTCATTTTATCTCATTTCGTTATTCAGTCATCAATAGTTTCTCAACCAAATGATAATTTCCTTAGGTGCTAACGGATTATATGAGAGCAGTCAGTGTACTTATTTATCATCATTTTTTCAGAGCTTAGTGCATTCAAATCACACTGCCGTTGAATGGTTAGTGAGATACACCCCGCATACAAGACGATCATCACGTGCCCCTTATCATCAGTCGGCCGTGCCCAGACCTAGCTGTTTTTTGATGTTGTAGTTAAATGACCAATAATTATTGCTATGTACTGACTTAGCATCTTGACCACATGTAGGAGTGGCTAGGTGACACTAATTGGGAAAGACGGAGGTTGCGATTACACAAAGGAGTTTGCCACTCAGAGAATCGACACGGGCATACAACCAGACTTATTACGTATACGGAAGGATCTTGTAAGTCTCAGAGTACTAGTTAAGTAGCATGAATGCAAAACGTATATTGGATGGTAGTGACTGTTCGTAATACGCTAAAAGGTTATATACCGGAGCGGTAGAACATGTAAGAGCTTACACGTAGAGGTAACGTCTGGTACAAACGGCGGGAGCATACAAGAGCTGCCATATTTCTATACGACTGACGGTACGCACTTAATTGACCTTTCCCATTGAAAATGAATGCATCATAAAAGATTCAATACTTCTAACTTCTAGTCCGACTTTAAGTTTAGGTGCATTAGATTTGTGCCAACTGCAGCATTTGAAAACTACCATGTTTTCTCGTACAATGTCCCATGTGTGAACATACATGTACATGCATATGTACATGTATGTATAGATGTATATATGTATGTGTGTGCGTTTATGGCTATGTATGTGTGTGTGACAGTGTTTATGGCTATGTGTGTACATGTGTGTTTTATGTGCACGTATGTGTGCATGTGTTTTATTTGTATGTGTGTACGTATATGTATATGTGTGTATATGTACATGTATGTGTATATATGAATTAGTGTTATCTATGGCAACACCTCACCATATTAAAAAGTCTCCCGTGATCCTCCACTTCACTATACCAACTGCCTCATTCCAGGCCAGGTATGTGTAAAAGTCCGTACTTCCCTTCAGTACCTTATCGCTCATGTGTGTGTGTGTGTGTGTGTGTGTGTGTGTGTGTGTGTGTGTGTGTGTGTGTGTGTGTGTGTGCTAGTGTGCTACCCCTTATACCTACTTCACGAGCCTGAAATTGATTGTAGTGTAATTGGGGGAAGGAGGCTAGGGACACATTTTCCTGTCTAGCCACCCAGCTTTGCCATATTGGGTCTCCAAAATCAAAATGCAGCTTTGTGTATGAAACATACAGTAGGTTTAACCTCACCTTGACTAGGTCTCTTGTAAGAGCAATTATGGCCCGGACTCTCGTAGCTTAAAAATTTTTTTAATGTAGGTGTATAATCCATGTTCATGTATCTTAACTGTAGTAAGCCATATTACAGTACCTTAATTATGATTATGAAAGCACAAATTTATTTACATATCTTGTGAAACCACAAGTTCATTTACCACACTGCTGTTTTTCCTCTCTTCTCCTCCACCTCTTTCTCCTTCCCTCCTCCTATCCTCCTCCTCCCTCCCCCTCCTCTCCTCCTCCCCCTTCTACTTATACCCATCCTCACACTTCTCCCTCTCCTTCCCCGAAGATGTGTGGTCTGTGAGCTCATCACTGTTGCCATGGCAGCTCTACAGGGGATGAGCCTGTCCTCTGCAGTACGGAGTTTATTAATTACCATCATTTGGAGGTATGTCTCCATTGGCGCTACATGTATGTGTCCATTGGTCCTACACATATCATGGGTGTACACAGGGGGGGGGGGGGTCATTGGGTTCGAACAACCCCCCGTCCTATCCCCAAAGCGAGATCGCCTTCATCATTGAGTCTAATCAGTTTTATTAAGAACAAAATATATTGTATGATGCGTGTATGTTATTGTAAGTTCACCTATTAACCAAATTCAACCCCCCCCCCCCCCCCCCCACCTTCCTGAAGGCTGCGTATCCTACATGTATTGGTCTTCACTCATTGGTCCTCACTCATAGTGTTTTAAACTCTCCCCTAATCCCTGACCCTGTGGAGTCATATTAGTTACAGGAAGTAGGAAGAGGTGTGGTTTTAGTTAAGGGATATGAAATGTCCACCCCCTGAGCACACACATCTCCTACACTTTACCTGTATCCAGAGCATATGTTGGCACATTGTCACTGCAGTAAGAATGGTGGAGCCACCTATGTGCTCCTAGATAATAACAATGTGGAGAACATTGCTCAAGAGATGGTCAGGCTTTTGTTTGTGCTGTACCGTTCCCCTCTTCCCCATCACTGTGAATTGATGCGGAGGAGGCAGCAGTGATGAGAAGACATCCAGTCAGATTTTCTGGTAAGCTCTCTGAGCTCCTCCCCCCCCCCCCCCCCCCTTCCCATCTGATTGGTCAGAAAAACTCCTGATGATTGAGTGGAGGTATACCCAGGTGGTCTGCCAGCAGCTCTGGTTCCAGGCTCAGTGGGCTACCTACATGACTGCCTGGTATGGACCAGGGACTGAACCCATCATACCGAACAATGTGATGTAGCTCATGGACTGTGCCAGTCATCCTTCCAACCTCCACCAGGAGAACTACTACTCAAATGTAAAGCATTGTGTTTTCATCATATAATGCTTGCTAGCAGACTGTAAAGTTGTTCAGTGGAGTTTTGTATGGTGCTGACACAAGTTTGTATGTTTGTGTATCAAATATATCAAATGTGGACAGTTGAAGAAGGGCTGGTAGTTGTATTAGCTGCTGAAACTCACAGGTCTTTGTGGTTCCATAAGTACTGCCTCTTTAATTAGGAGTGGTGACATGTGGAAGAATTGTTATTGGTTGTGGGTTTTATGTAAACTTTTCAATTAAGAGGTCAGATAATTCGTTGTTTTTCTTGCTCCGTATGAAGAGCTCACTACTGTGAGGTATAGTTAGAGCAAGGTATGTCCATTTACCAGATTGTAGTACATGTTTTTTATTTTAAACACATACACCAGCATCTTTGCCATTGTGTATGTGAGTGATGAGTGCCAGCCTTCATGCCATCGATGACCATGGCATCCTGTTTTGTGTTACTGGCCATTGAACAGTGTTTAGTAAGAAACATGCAAGTACATGTATGTGAGCACTGTCCATGTGTGTGGGTGGTATGTATAGTATGCAGCACTTATATTGTTTCTCCAGCTGTGGGTTGTGTGTATGTTTGCATGTGTATGTGATAGATGCATGCACATGGCTAGATCGCTGAAATCAACCTTAGCCTTAGTTTGGTAATGTAAAACTGATGGCCTTTCCTAACTCCCCAGTATTGCAACGTCCAATACCCCACCGGATTCAAACCTACCATAACTTTCAGTAGGAGTAATCAAATCGCTTCAAATTCAGTTTGCAAATAGAGAGGTCCCTACATGCACATTTTCCCGCTTGATATAGCGGGACACAACTTGCCGTGATAGGTACAGGAACCTCTACCCACAAACCGAATTTTAAAAGTGATTTGATTATAGGAGAACCGAAAAGTATTTGGCGGGTTTGAACCTAGTGAGGTATCACACATTGCAATACCCCAAAATGTATTTCACCATACAGAAATGGTGTACTATGAAGTGTTGAGAATAGAAAGTCATTAGCCTTAACCGTTCGGAAGTTATAGTTATTCAAACGCAAGGGAATATTGAGGGGCAATTTTGTTGGAAACTGTCCCATATATATAAATATGTGTGCATACATGTATGTGTTTTTTGTACATGTATATATGTGAAAATGTATGTATCAGTGTGTGTTTTATGTGTATGTGTACATGTATGTGTGCATGTTTTATGTATGTGTGTACATGTATGTATTTGTGTATGTTTTCACATGTATGTGTATTATGTACACATGTGTACTTGTATGTATGTGTGTGTTTTATGTATGTCTGTACATGTACATGCATATGTGTATAAATACATATGTGTACATGTATGTATTATGTGTGTGTTTTATGTATATGTGTGTGCATGTGAATACAATTGATCGTTTGAAGTAATAATAGCACCATACACAAACATGTACAAAATAAAATTCTATGTTCTTGACCTTCATGTTTTCTCAGCATTGTAGAGACTCACTGATGAAGAACCACGTGTGTAGCTATGTTAGTGATTCAGTGTCAGTGCTCTATTTGACATGCTCCCGCCTGAAAGAGTGCTGCAAGATGTAAAATAGGTCACAGTCAAGTTGAACTTTAATTTAGGAGTATTGGAGTTAGTGATACATTAGTGTGGGCCTATTGCTTTCTGGCCACTTAATTATATGTAATCTTTTGTTTTAAGTAATGAATTGCTTCCGAACGTGATAAACAGATCTTGTTAGGACTGATATTTGTTTTATGGGACACAAATATAAGGCATAGTCTCCCTGTCTGAAGTAATCTCTGTGGATGCTATCACAGCCTCACCCATCCACCATAGGGTATACTGTCAAAGAAACTAGAGGACCCACCAGTTCTCATTGTTGTTGAAAGCATCATCACCTGCTGACAGGGCTCGGCTGTTCTCTGTGTCAGCACCTCATGTTGCATCCTGGCTACTGGTCACACCTCCTCGTCTTGACCTGAACTTTGAACCCAATGAACTGTAATTCTCCATCCAATGGTGGCTAGGGATGGAGATGGCTAGAGGCTCCTCATGTTCTTTGTACCCTGGCGTTACTACCTGTAAACAGGGTGGTGATGTTGTCACTGCATGGCCACAACCATCTGCGTAACGTGTATGTTGAGTTCTGCTATCGTGCCCATCTTCCAGGAGTGAGAGTAGAGTCAGGCAGTACCATTACACCAGACCTAAGCTGTACCCAGACAGCGGATGTACTTGTCCTCGATTGGGAGAGAGGGAATACATCCACTGGCCGGGCGGCTAAGTCTGGTGTACTGCCAAGATGGACATGGTGGCAGAACGCAGATGGTTGTACAACAATGGTTGTACAATTTTACAACGGTAGCAGAAGAAAGGAGGGTGAGTGTTAACTATGTAATTGCTGGTGTTAACAGCAAAGACAGTGTAAAAATGAGCTGCAAACTCTTGGCAGGTATATGAGCTCCTTGTTTTCTTTTCCCTAGCCTCCACCAAGAAGCGGCCACACACTCTGCAACGCTCATTGACTTTCGTTATGTGGTGCTCCATCCAAAGCAACACCTATTATTCATATAAAACAAATGTCCTAGTTCTGAACATTGTAATATATGCTCTCCCACGTGTGTTGTTGAGTGTTTATAATCACGGATCCTGTTCTGTGGGTTAGTTCGATCGTACACCAAGCTTGAAGTAGACCCACCGAAGTTACATGGGCGTAAATACTGGCTGCGTGTAACTATTAATCAAATCAACTACTCTTGCGCGTTGATACTTTTTTTTTTACTAGACTGGTAGGGTGTGTGCGGGAGCTATTTATTTGAGCGGAATTACTTAGAACATGTGGCTCGCCAAACAGACATGTATAATGCAAGGTACGAACATTACAGCTTTTGGCTTACACAGTATCGTCACATCAGACAAGAGTGTAACCTACCAGGCAACCCATACCTACACACCATCACATGTACACAGACCATCACCTACACACTATGATGACATACCAGTACACCACACATGTGGATACTCAGCAGCAAAAATATGACCAAATGGCTGGATGTTATATTATTACATGTACAGGCATCTGTATTGCTACACACTCAACAGGTCAGTTTTTATAAAGTGGGAAGGAAAAGTTTACATAATCACCCACAACTACCTATATACATAGTTCTTATCTAAAAGACCAAGCCTCCTGTCTGCTTTCAGCAAGTCCATCAATACCAGCAACTATCCACATTCACACATACAGTTCTTACACCACCAAATACAAATGCCAAGCACACCACAAATCTACATGTACATGCATGCATCACATGAAGTCTGCAGAGCCTTGTAGCTACTTGATGACCACACAAAGCCTGCAATGTCCCTTCTATTTGAGTTGTTGCTGAAGCTTTTTGTCATGCTGGCTATATCACATTGACCATACAGCCATCTAGGGAGCATTTCATGTAGAGGAGGAAAAATAAATAAAAAGAACGGTTAGTGTTCTTAGCCTATCCTGTTGATCACTACCCCTTTATGTTGGGCAGATGACTCTGATAGGGGTAGGCTAAGAACACATGTAAGGCAGAATTATGGGTACATGTATGAAGGGAACTGCATATGTTATCTTGTTGTTACATGTAGTACATATGAGTTGGTGTATGGGGTGCATGCCATATTGTTGCCCCTTGGCAATAAGTGATATAACCTCAGAGTTGCCTTAGCAACGAATTTTTAAAATTCCCCCTCTAAGGTTTTTATCAAAGAAACCCCATGTGTGGGACTGGTAGTGTTCACTGTTATGCTCACTGTTCTAGTGTGTGTGTGTGTGTGTGTGTGTGTGTGTGTGTGTGTGTGTGTGTGTGTGTGAATTTAAACTCATGTTGGTCTAATGATCTGTAGGCTAGGTGGTTGGCCAGCTATACGCTAGGGTGCTGGTGTGTCAGTGGGGTAACCTGGTGTGTACATGCTGTTATAAAGGGATAACAAGTGACCCAATCCATCATCGAGAAAAAACATCAGTGGGGTGGGGGGGACAAATGTTAAGTTGAAACTTTTAGGAGGACTTTATACCAAGCGAACCAATTCAGTGCATGGGTTATGTAACTTGTTATCCCTTTATTGCCAAGAGGGGGTAAAAATATGGGAGGTGTGGGGCACTCCCGCCCCATCAATGAAACTATGCTGGTGTGTAGGGTCATTGGGAATGTGCACACTGTTGCTAGTGTGTACTGATATGTGGTTGGTGGACAATATGAGTTGGGTGTGTATGCTGATGGGGCCATATAGTTGTGTATGCTGGGAGTGTACACTCATGTTGGGGGGGGGGGGGGGGGGGGGGGTGAAAAATGTTATTTGATGTGTTGGGTGAGTAATATAGAATTCTGAGTGTGACTGTGTTTTGAGTCATGGGCACCCCCCCCAACCCTTTTGAGACTCAATGGTGCCCCACCCCCAACCCCTTGTAATAAATGCTTGTTAAATAATTTAACCCCTGTCCCAGTATTGATTTCTACTTACATGCGCCTCCCCCCTGCCCACCTCCCTACATAGGCGGCGCTGACGCTACGGCAACTACGGCGAACGCCGTAGCACTTTTTATGTTACACCCCTGCTCATATATTGAAGTCCCTCTTTCCACCCCCCCCCCCCCCACCACCCCCCCCAGTCCGCCGTATCACCATTTTTATTGCTCCGCCGCCACTGTCCTATAATTGGTGCCCCTCCCCTCACCTCTTCCCCCCCCCCCCCCCCCCCCTTCTAGAAAAGCTGGGGGCACCCATGGGAGTGCACACTTGTTAGTATCTGTGGGTTATGTGTGTGATGGTGAGTATAATACTGTGCAGGACAACATTAACTCACCTGTATGCTTGATCACATGGTGGCCATGTTGCCTGAAGTCATACTAGCTGATGTTTCCCAGGAGATGAAGCAGGTATGCTAAAACCCAAGCACCATACAATGGTAGATGTAAAGAGCATATAATGCTAGTGGCATACATGTATATACAAATTTATGCACCCCAAGAAGCCACAAGACACATAAGCAAAAAGGATACTCAAGCATTAAATAATTTGAGACTCACCGTTCCTTTCATATACTTGTAGCACGGACCACCCCTATTAGGCCCATACGAATATGCGCTCCTAACTTTTTATACGGCTATTTTCAGACAGTACAATACGAACAGGTTGATATCAAAGGATGAGGTCATGATTGTGGCAGTTCCTGAATTATGGGGGGAGCAATTTGATTGGCTGGAAGGAGTACAGTATGCGATCGCAGTCCCCGGCTCCCATAGGTGTCAGAGCGTTAAGTTACAACTAGCGAACGTGGCGTGTACTATATGTATGCATAGTACTGATGCATATCCGCCACTTCTGTAACAGTAACAATTATGTGCCATTCTGCACTTAGTAACAATCCGCAATTGTACATAACCCACCTTTACAAAAATGTGGTTGGTCGTCTATGTGCTAATTGATGCGCATCCACCCCTCGTCGGATGGGGTGGGGCTGGCCTGGCCTGGATACATGCACGAGTTTATTAACGAAATGCTGCTTATTGTAGTTATTGAAGCTAGCGGCAGTGTTGAAATTATAATTACCTGCGATAGTAATTAAATTTTTGTCTTGATTTTTGTATAACGTTGCATACTTACAACGCAATGAAAAATAAAATTCGAATTCAGCCCAATTTTTAGTATTTTTTGAGTTTATTTAGAATTCAATTTGAAATAAAAATGCAAGATGACCGCCGATGTATGGGACATTTCTCCATATGTTTAAGAATATACTATGAGCACATGTACACACATACACACATACGCACATACACACCCATGCAAGTAAAAATGGCAAGCTGGTGACAACCATGGTAAAAGATTGTCACTGTCACGTTTTGCCACCTTGTTACAACCTTTCACGAGGTTGAAGTCAGCCATATAAACCTTGTGGTGAAGATGTTAATTAATATGCATGCACCTAGCTTGCATGCATGCAGTACACCACAAAAAGATTTGAAAAGCATTTTAAGAACACAAAAGGCACAAAAAGGGACCATATTGCTGTGTTGCTTGTCATTGATAGATGTTATGATTCGACTCCGCAACAAACTTGACTTGTATTGCAATTGAAATGAATTCTTCTTAAGATTTGATTGTAGCCCTATGGATTAGCCTGATGATTCCAGGATGGACACAGTAGTGGGTGACTTGTTGCGGGAAAATATGGATCCATTAATATTTCATTTTTACAAATTGTGCAGCAATCTATGTACATACATGTACCTGCTGCATTTTCAAATTGTTTCAGGAGCTCAGGTGTAGTTGCATTTAGTCCACACTTAGATGTGACCGGTTAAGACAAACAGCGCCCTGCACATGCGCGAACCATGCACGGCTAGACTGCATGAATTGAAGAACAGTACAAAGTGACTATAAAAATTGGTATAATGTAGTTGCAGGCTGTTAACATAAATAACCAGAGCAGGTAAAAGCTGTTGTGCTATTCCATCATCTCTATATGGATGACAACAATTGCAAATAACCCCCCCCCCCCCCCCCCCCCCCCCCCCCCCAGGACAGACTTGTAAATGCCTGCCCCCCCCCGCCGGACAAGCTTCCATTTTGTTTTCTCACCATACACACACACACTGTACACTACCAATGGCAAGTGATAGCTACATTGTATGTAGGAATCACCTGTGTTCTTCATTGTGGCTCCATCTGTTGTGATGGTTACTGAAGATGCCTGTGCAAGACTTTTCTTTAGCTGCACGAAAGGGTAATTATAATTAGAATCAGTTCAATAACTGATGAACCTACCAGGTCTTTCACCTCCTCATATTCTGTGGCAGTACAAGAACCTCATGCGTGAGATTTTTGAATAAACTCCCCACACAATGGCATCCACTAATAGGTCATTTACTTCCTTCACGCTTTCCTCGCTAAAGTTAGGTGGCAAGCCAAAACAGATCTCGGGGCTGCCTATGAGAGGATTTGAAAGTTCTGGCCTGAAAAATCGTGCATCACACATCACCAAAAAGGAATAACAGCAAACTAATTAGCAAGCACAGTTTCTTTTGGATGTGTTGTTCCGCGTGCACGTGACACAACGTTATGACACAGCTTACTTGGCGGGAGGGGAATCTTTCCTTCGCAGCAGGCTGCCGTTCGATTGTGAAGTGCTTCCACTCACAGCTTTACGCATTCCTTGTGGTCGTACTGCTACATGTACAACACTCACGATCCACACTCCCTTCAGACATTGTTATTTTAAGTAAAATTAGTGAGTGCCGCTATGAATAAAAGCGGTATCGTCGAGCCTCGCCGATACCTAATTATTAAACATCGCCGATTATCGATACCGGATGCGATACAGGATATGCATCGACGATCCCGAGATCGTTTCCGGATCGCGGCAACACTGCTGCCAATCAGTTCAGGACCACGTTATCTATTTTATTGGTGGAAGGGGGGGGGGGGGGGGGGGGGGGGGGGGGGGGGCCAGTTTGTACATATCATGCCTGTATATTACTGTAGGAAAGCGGCCCCGAGTCACGAAGGCATGCCATGCATTTGTGACCTAATAACGTCTGTTCCCACTGGAGAAGCTCTGATTCTAAACGACAACAAATGTAGTTTTTGTTACACATACGACAAACACGCGTTTTTATCCAAACGGTTGAATTTTAATTAATTCCGTTCGTACTTTCAGTTGCATGCAAAACTATTCGGTTGGTTACCAAGGCTGGCTTTTTGCGGAGCACATTTACCTTTCTAGCTGCTCTATAACACTGGAGCTATCGATAGGCTGTACTTCGGATTTGTGCGGCCTTCTGGAAGACAGTTATTAGGAAGAAAAGAAACTACTCACGCAATCGCGCATGTCAATGAGTCATGAATTTACCCTACGATTAATGCTGCTAAAGTATCAAATAAGGACAGTTGGGTATTCGACTTTCTCGTTTTGCGGAAAGTCGGATCGTGTGGCAATCCTAGTCTGAGAGGGTTATTATATCAAGTGTTACCTTATCGGAACATATTTAGTATAGGATAACGCAAAAGTCTACGTACCGTTTCACGTGGGACATGTTAACGTTCTGACCAATATTAGGCTAAGAACAATAATTAATATATTTTCCTGATACTGCCCCCTTTCAGATAATATTGCAGAATGGTGCATTTAATACACTGAAGCATAATATTCTTTAATGAAACGTATATAAACAAACGCAAGTTAAAACTACTTCATTACATTACACAATTCACACAATTTAAAAGTTATCCAAACAGCCAATAGGATTGAGCAACTTCATGTGATTAGAGTTCTAGTGCTGAGTCACGCAAAGTATTGTCTTCACTTTTATTATCACTTGTATTAATATAGACCTCAAAAGGTGACGTCAGCACTGTAGTTGGAGTAGCATTGCTTCTCTGTGCCTCTAGAGCGTTCCACACTTGACATTTGATTTCCAGCCTTATGCAAATGTGAATTATCAGAACTGCGATGAAACCAATGAATGAAAGTCCAGTACCAACTGTTAATATTATATTGACAGATAGGCTGGTAATTGAAGATGGTTGAAAGAGGTGTACAATAGCTAGCGTTGCTAGATTCATAAAAAAGAACATCTCCAGAAGATTGTGGTACCACTTCCTATACACTAAAAACCAGCAAAACATATTTGTGTATATAGTGACAAAAATTAAAATTCCCAATAATTTTATATTCGTACTGTTTGTCAGGGCAAATAATATATATAATGGAAAGCGCATAACAAGAAGAACACCTGCCCAGAATCGGTACTTATCCTTGTAAGGAGCTGTATGGCAATCAAAAAATGGCTTCAGCATGTTGACCCACTTAAGCAACTTCCAATGAGATCGTGATTGCAAGCATGGTATGAAGAGCAGTAAGAATGTATAAGGAAAGATAAACAAAGACAAAACAACAAGTCCTATTGTAAACAGGAAGAGGTGCTTTGTACCAAGGTACTCTATATTCCCATCGTATAACCATACTGGTGGTGTTGCTGCGTCCTGGGTATCAATGCTTGCTGAGGATAATATGGTAAT
Organism: Eunapius fragilis; assembly: GCA_963681505.1. Classification (NCBI taxonomy): domain Eukaryota; kingdom Metazoa; phylum Porifera; class Demospongiae; order Spongillida; family Spongillidae; genus Eunapius; species Eunapius fragilis. The sequence goes on along the minus strand of OY811974.1, from coordinate 6,889,022 downwards.
GATGACACGTAATATCTTTGAGTAAGAGAGTTGGATCAAGGTAGCCAGAACTGAAACTGCATTGAATCTGCACAATTTGGAAACCACTGACGAGTATCTTCCTGCTATGATTATAACACCTACAAGGCAAAAGATGTAGAACGGAAAGGCAAATTGGAGCCATACTTTAGCATAGCTGTCCATACCATTGTAGAAACAGGACTCAATACCAAAGTCCAAATTGAACCAGGCTATGAATAGATAAAATAATGAGGAGTAACTACTTGCGTAACTGGAGGGGAAAAAAATTTTGTCATTGATTTTGATGACGTTAGTATAAAAGATTATTCCACTAAGGGTTCCAGCGGAAACAGTTAGGTTGAGAATGAATAGCAACCCTACCAATGCAACACCCATAAGAGCAAATGGGATGATCAACAGCAAATAGTAGTTTGAGCACTTCTTACATTGGGAGGTGCCAAAATTCATGCTTAGTCCACTTAGACATTGTCCACAAAGTATCCCTTGTCGACTAAAAGCACATTGTGCATCAAGATGTGTAGCACTTATTGTCTCATCTGTTTTGCAGTAGTCAAATGGACACTGTTCTAGAACGCCAAGAATATTTTGGGATGTATAGCCTATCCAATGACTCCCTGATGTCTGCAGTGTTTGATATTCAATCCTGCAGTTTAGATTATATCGCTGCAACAGTGAGGTGCACACACAAGACGAGGAATTATTATCAAGGACAAATCCAGTTGGACAAGGTAACACTTTAATTGAGATTTCTATATTATTATCATAAGATCTTTCGTTACTAAATGCCGCTTCAGTTGCCAAATACATGCTTCCATTTACAAGGCGGGGTTTAATATAATATATTTTACAGGTAGGAGAGGATCGAAGTGTTTCAAAAAAAGAAATCTCTGAGTCATTGGAGTACAAATGTACAAGAGCTGGTGCATTTCCATATGCTTGTCCGTATGTGATAAATGGTACCTGAATTATTTGCCCAGGGTACACTGTGCTATTGATCAAAGATGATAACTGGCACTTAGGTGCAGGATATGATTGCAGTGTATATATTACAGACACTAAATTTTGCGTGAAATTAAGGCTTTTAGAAGCATCATACATATTTTCACCCATTAAACACTGGCATATGAATATTGGTTCTGATGTTATAAGAGATGAGGATCTGTTATGTGAACCGATAATAAAGTTTTTAAAGTTACCAACTGCACAGCTGGTGATCATTCCTCCATAAAGCACACTTCCTGCCTCTTCTGCGCTATTTGCTTCGAAGTATAGACGCCCTATATTTGTAGACTTTGAATGAATGAAGCATTTATTAACACTTGAAGATATGTACGAGGAGCTGAGGGATTTTGTATAAATAGCACCACCTGCAAATTTTGCTGTGTTATTGATAAATGTGACAATGGAATTCGATGAAGGAAATACAAGGTATGAGGTTTCATCCATGTATATAGAACCACCATTCACAGCTGTGTTATTCATGAATGTTACATTCGATGATGCTTGAAAAGTTGCATTGGCAGAATACAAAGAAATAGCACCACCATTATTGTTAAAACTATTGTGAGCAAATGTTACATTACCCCCAAAAGTCACAGAAGTGTCAATTGCATTCAGTCTAGAGTAGATGAAACTGCAACTGATGATAGAAGTTGTTGATGATGACACAGTTATGCCAGACTTCTCAAATATGCAGCCAGTATACAGAAGGTTAAGCTTGTCAACTGCATTATCCGTGTTTGAAAAACTTGAGTAACTAAAGTAGCAGTAATTGAATTGGATATTATTTACGAGGGTGGATCCATCAAGGAGATGTATAAAGGATTGATTGAAAATGTTGGAATCAAAGATAGTTGTTTGATTCGTTGTTTGCCCCTCTATCCCAACATCAGATTTGTAAAAGGAATTATTACTAAAGTACATAGAAAAACTAGGTAGAGCGCTGTAAAAAAAGGTGGGTGGATTGATTTCTTGAGGTGAAAAATTGTATTTGAATATAGATCCACCAACTTTAAAATCACTCTGGAATTTTGTTCTCGCTATTAATGTTTTAGCCCATATACGAAGTCCACTGTGCAAACCTATCCCATACATGCTAGTCAGTTGCGTCAAACTTATATTACAATTACTTGTATCAAATTGAATTTGTAAATTAGCGCCATTTTTTGCTTGGTTTCTGTAAAATACGGTGTCAGTAATTCTGATACTCAGGTAATGTGGATATCCTTGTAGTATATTCAACGATAGACCTATTCCATTAAAAGCAGAGCACAGGTTAATATATTTGGGTGTATAAGATCCATCAACAGCCAAACTGAAATGACATGAGGATATTAGTATAGATGCATTTCCAGGAGATGGTTTTTTGTAATTAAGCACAACATTTCCCCCGGTGTAGGCATTACAATTCAGTGATCCGTTATTCTCATAAGCAGTAATAGTGTTCTGAGTAGTCTCTCCATCATCCTGAGGGAAGCTTAAAACTTTTTTTAGCAGCTTGCCTTTCACGTATTGGTTGTTACCCACGAATGACGAGTACAAAAATTGTGACTGCCCCACAATATTAACTCCCCACAGGCCATAGCCAGTACTGTTCTGAATGGACACCCTTTCCATCCTCAGGTTGGATACGTTGATCATGTGTATGCTGGCATTTGCCAGCGTTGCAGAGGAGTATAAACCACAATTGACTATTGTGAGGTTGGTAATTTCGACATTACTAACATTAGTATAAACAAATGCTAATTTTCCATTGTCACAGATAATTTTAGCTGGTGATTCGTAGAAAAAAACTTTTTCATCCATGCTATAATGGTCAAAGCCATATTCCTTTACTTTCTCAGCGACTGTTGTAATTTTGCCATCACCTAATCCTAATAACTTGATGTGATCAATATTTCTAAAAATCATTACGGTGTCCATATCAACACGATGAATTCCTGGCATAAATATCACATTTGTATTTGAAGAAACATTTTTAGCATATTTGATCCAATCATTCACTTCCATGCATAGTTCTCCAGGAAGGCAAATTGTGGATGAGGTCGGAAGTATATAAATATTTTCACACTCTATTACATGTAATGTATGAAAAATCAGCCCCAAAAGTATTGGCAAAGAAGTAGTTATTGTCATTTTGATATGCAATTTGAGATCTATATACAGGAGAAAGTGATTAAACACTTACCACATTTTTAATTCTTAAACATCCAGTTCATATTTGAATGCATTAAATGTCAATGTAAAATTCCATTTGATTCTCAGAAAATCAACAACAAAACCTTTTACTCAAAACTATGTCACTGAATAAAATTCGGATCAGCTACACAAAATGCATGACGAGTACAGCATTACCTACATGTAACCTGCATCAAATTTTACCAATGATCAAATTAAACCAGTTATTTCAAACCATATTTATGATTCATTTTTCAAACTTCGCAATGTGGTTTAACAATTGGTTTGTGGTCAAACCAATCTGTAACTCTGCACATCTCTTGAATGCCTAAACTAGTTCATCGTTGATGCTCCATTTATTAGGTCCCTGTTACAATATAAATTCACTGCGTCAAGTATGTGTTTACTACATAAAATGAAAAGTATTTCTTAGTACATGAAGAGAAATAGTTCTTCTTTATGAACATTTGCTTTGTTGGAATTCCTTTTTACTACATTTCACATTTACTGCAAATAACTTGGTTGATTGGTCAAACGGAATTTTGGTTTCACGTCTCTACTACACAGCGCAAATCAACCTTGGTTTAATGTTGAAACTATGATATGAACAGATATTAACGTTACAAACCGTACTTTTGGTTAGAAGTCACAGTAATTTAGATTCAAAATAAAAGGTAAGTGGGATTTGAACCATCACTTGACTGCTTTCCACAAACCAGCTACCTGATTCACACCATCTGATCCAATAATGGACCTAATACTTCTCATATTTTATGGTTTATTGGTTCCTATTCGCGGTAACGATTACGGTTAACAGGGTAGCCATTTGTGGTCCTAACCAACACTGGTTACCATGAAATGTGGCTACAAGGAATTTTTGTGAGGTTAGAAGGACTTCTATCAAAACAAACTGAGCGACACTCCAAAAAAAGAAGAACAATTTGGTATAATGTTTCAAACGTAAATATATGGTCACGTACCAAATACTTCGATAATTACTAAACACCTATTTGATTCCGCGAATTTGTACAGGCAGGGTTGCCCGCAGTTAACGCCGTTACATCTATAAACATATCTATGGTGGTTATAAGCGGCTAACCGCCCGTAGAAGAGTACTGTTAAACGCGGTATAACCCTGCAAGTACAGATTTGCGGCGTCAAATAGGTGTTACTATTTATCAAAGTGTTTTTGGACGGTACGCGACCATATATACCTAAACCTCTATTGCGACTGTGGCTTCAGTTTGTTTTATAGAAGTCCTTTAGAAGTCCTTCCAACAATGCCAAAAATTCATTACGGCTACATTTAACGGTAGCATAGATTGTGCAAAACACTGGTTTGAACCAAACACCACTTGTCCATTTTAAACCAAAATGATAAGTTTGGACAACGAACTATAAAATTAATGGTTTTGTGCTATATTTTAAACCATATCAACCAAACTATTAGCAGTCTTGTGTACACATTTGATGTACAAGCTGTAAAAATATTCAGCACTTCGTAACACCATGTCGGACACATAATTAAGGTATTTACAAGAATTGTATAGAGGACCTTAGGTAAACCAGGGCTAGAATAGAAAATACTTGAAAGCGTCGAAAAACTTGCATTGGGTCCATTTTCGCGGCAACGGTCCCAATGTATCTGATGCGTGCGTGCGTTTGCGTTATCCTAGGAGGGTTTGCACACACAAGTGCATGTAGGTTCGTGTCCAACTCGTGGACACAATTTTTGTCTCCAATCCTATCAGACTGGTTCAAACATTAACGTACGGTTTTAAGAGTGCGCCAACGGGTCATGGCTTTAACTTTAAACCACTTCAAGTTTGATTTGAACTGTGTAGTCGAAACAAGAAAACAAATATTGGTTGGACATATTGACCTACTTATTTGCAGGGAATTATATGTATACGTATATACAGAAGATGGCGAGGACTATTAAATAGCGACAGACACGTACGTGCCAATAGCAATTCAATCAATCAATCAATCAATCAATTTGAATACTCCATCAGAAAGGTGGGATACACCCTTTCTAACTTCCGGAGAGAGAAGCTTTTCGAAGAGGCAAAAAAAGAAATGATAATAGAGATAGTGGTAGATCCAGGAATCGAGAGGGGGCTTACTACATGAATAATTAATGAGGGGAAGGGGCAGAAAAGGTGCCGCGTGTCGAACGTACGGGGTATGGGGAGATATTTAGCGTGAGCATAGCCAGAATTGAAAAGCGCTGAACTTTTTAAAAATTGAAACACCGATATAGTGCGTATGGATAATTATTTAATAACCATTACTAAGGCCTCGCTGAATCCAGCCTTGGGAGAAATAGAGTAGTTGGATGAAATGATTCAAAATTGGGAGTACGGTTGTGGAACTGTTTACAACGCCCCAAAACCGCGCGCTGGTAGACAAGAAAAATACTAGCAACCACCTCTTAAAGATGGCGAAGCGGTATAAAAAGCGCAAACCTAGCGACTAAAAATGGCAGTGTTATCATGGGGCGAGGATAAACCATTTCTTCATATGTATATTTCGAACCACGCATACAGCCTTGAACCAGGCGTACTAGAACAGCCTCGAACCAGGATGTGGTAAAGTTTACATGTTCCTTAAGTTTTGTCATTGGTAACATACACCAATAAAGGTTCATGAATATCCCATTGCGCGCGAAGAAGAAGTTATGATACTTTATCTCGGCTTGCGAGCAATACAATGCATCCCAACTGAGCTAATTTAATTCAGTGGCCAGTTGAAAATACATATAAAGATTATTATAAACACGTCTTCGCAAGCATGCATTCATAACATGTTCACGTACCTGGCAAGTGGTGACCATCCAATGAAGACAACTGGTTAGACTTCCCCTTTTAACAACTTATAGCGCATGCGCACAACTGCCAGTCATGTCCAGAAATTGTGGACATCCGTGCATAACTCGGCTTCCAATAGGGATTTAAAAAATTCTGATTTCACCGTTATACTCGCCAGACACTTTAGAGATTTATCACGTTATTTACCTGATTGCAAGTCTGCATGGCAGAGGAATTAGGAAAGGCGATCGGTTTCATATAAAAACGTACCAAACAAAGGCTATCGTTGGTATCAGTGATCTATCCTTGCGCATGCGCAAACGTTAGATTGTAACTCGTGCCCTCGCTGTGTTATTTAGAGGTCACGTGATCTGTTATTCATGTTATCAGCTAGGCGTTGCCCGACCTTTGCGTTTGGGGAAGGTCGGGTATCAATCCTATACCAAAATTGCAATCAAATCTTGTTATGGACTTGATACCCGGCCCGAACCTTCCGCTAAAACGCGAAGGTCGAGTACTAGTACGCCCAACTACGTACTAGTATTGCAAGCTAGTGTATCGTTTTGACAAGGACGCAGCGCTATCATCTACTGGCTTGTTATCGAAAACAGTTCTTCTATTGGTGGTGTGCTCCTTTTGAAGTCCATTACACACGGACCCGTGCTCCTTTTGAAGTACTTCAAAAGGAGCACGGGTCCTTGTGTACGTAATGGACTTCACTGCAGTAAGAATGGTGGGTCCATTACACAAGGACCCGTGCTCCTTTTGAAGTACTTCAAAGGGAGCACGGGTCCTTGTGTAATGGACTTCCAAAGGAGCACGGGTCCTTGTGTAATGGACTTCAAAAGGAGTACGGTTCCTCGTGAAATTTACACAAGCACGCGTGTTCATTTTGAAGTCCATTCATTACACAATTCAAGGACCGCGCCCGTTTTTCAAATAAATATACCATTATTTCAACATACACCCCTACAGATGACGCAAACGTAACCCCCCGGGACAATATGTAAAAGCGTCCGTTTAGCCCGGGACAGGCTTTAAAGTACACCCTGGACAAGATAGATTTGTACTTTCATAATATAATTCATAATTAAAATGCTATAATATGGCCAACTACAGTACAAGAACAGGCATGTGAAGTAGGTATTAAGGAGAAGAGCACACACACTCACAGTGGTGTGAAGGAGGGGAAAGTGATGGGATAGAGAGGACAGTGGTGGGAAGGAGGGGACAGTGGTGGGAAGGAGGGGACAGTGGTGGGAAGGAGGGGACAGTGTTGGGAAGGAGGGGACGTGATGGGAGGAAGGGGCCAGTGATGGGGAGGAAGAAGACAGTGGTGGGAAGGAGGGGACAGTGATAGGAAAGAGGGGACAGTGGTGGGAAGGAGGGAGAGTGGAGGGAAGGAGGGACAGTGGAGGGAAGGAGGGGACAGTGGTGGGAAGGAGACAGTGATGGGGAGGGGCCAGTGATGGGGAGGGGACAATGACAGGGAGGAGGGGACAGTGATGGGGAGGAGGGGATGTGATGGTAGGAAGGGGCCAGTGATGGGGAGGAAGGGGACAGCGGTGGGAAGGAGGTGACAGTGATAGGAAAGAGGGGACAGTGGGGAGAAGGAGGGACAGTGGAGGGAAGGAGGGGACGTGATGGAGGAAGGGGGCAGTAATGGGGAGGAAGGGGACAGTGGTAGGAAGGAGGGGACAGTGATGGGAAAGAGGGGACAGTGGGGGGAAGGAGGGACAGTGGAGGGAAGGGGGGACGTGATGGGAGGAAGGGGGCAGTGATGGGGAGGAAGGGGACAGTGGTAGGAAGGAGGGGACAGTGATGCGGAGGAGGGGACAGTGATGGGGAGGAGGGGACAGTGACAGGAAGGAGAGGACAGTGATGGGAAGGAGTAGTCTGGGGACCTTAGTATGATGTAGGGTCTGGAACCACACGTATACCAAACTTGTTCTGATTAGTTTTTGTTATTTGCGTAGGTTTATATGATATTCATAATCCACAAAACCACACTCTCACGTGAATCTAATCAACACCAATCACACGATTTTGGCTAATCCGGGGACCAGTATTACTGAATCCTGTACAAGACAAGTCAAGAATGCTGTAAGCATGAGTGCTAGTATCTCTGAACCTGGGACGATCGGAGGCTCTATAGTTTCTCCAGGTTCAGTCATGGTCATGCTAGGGTCCCTAGACTAGGAAAGGAAGGGGCAGTGATGAGGAGGAGAGGAAAGTCATGAGGAGGGGATAGTGATGGGAGGAAGGGGGCAGTGATGGAGAGGAAGAGGACAGTGGTGGGAAAGAGGGGACGTGATGGGCAGTGATGAGGAAGGGGACAGTGGTGGGAAGGAAGGGACAGTGATGGTAAGAAGGGGGACAGTGATGGGAAAGAGGGAACGGTGATGGGAAGGAGGGGGCCCAGTGATGGGAAGGAGGGGACAGAAGGAGCAGACAGTGATGAGGAGGAAGGGGACAGTGGTGGGAAGGAAGGGATAGTGATGGGAAGGAGAGGACAGAGATGGGAAGGAGAGGACAGTGATGGATAGGAGGGGACAGTGGTAAGAAGGAGAGGGACAGAGATGGGAAAGAGGACAGTGATGGATAGGAGGGGACAGTGATGAGGGGTCAGTGATGGGAAGGAGGGGACAGTGATGGGGAGGAGTATGGAACGCCGATCTTGTCAAAATTCGATAATCCGAAATCGGCTGCTTTCATCAATCGATCATGCAACTATCGGCTGCTTTCATTCATTTATGCCAATCATAAAATGCAGCCAGCCCATTGATGAATCATCGATTGAAACATCGATCCCGTCCATCAATCTATCGATGCCATCATCAATCGATGCCATCGATCGGTCCCCATCGACGATCGGTCCCATCGATCGGTCCCATCGATAGGTCCCATCGATCGATATGCGATGCCGTACAATTCCCATTGATGTCATACAAGTGTTAATGCGGTTTCCAGACTAATTCAATTTTCACAGCTAGTCCGATGTCACAGAATACTCTACGCCTGGATAAATTGATGTGTTTGGGTAGCTATGGTACAAGTAATGAAACGGTCACATTGTCACACCTGCTGTTGTGCAATGTTTACTCTTTTGAGGTTTATAGGGCGATTCTAGCTGATCACAGATAGGCTGAATCCATGTATGGTATTTAGGAAACTTAGAACTTCTATTGCTTTCATACTACTACACAGGAAACCTTCATTTTGCTGTGAATGGAGGCCGGCCATCACATGACCATTATAACCTATGAATCATATCACTCACCCCACCTATCTGTTGATGGTCACAATGCTCAATTAAAAACACTGATGTCTTTTGTCTGCATTTGTCAGAGTAGACTGGTCAAGCTACAACAAGTGGACCATAGCTTTTAACACACAGCCCATGTTCTTTATAAGTGTGATTCGAGCTGATCACACCATTCCTTCCACTCCATGCCATTCTCTATATGTGTACAACAACAGTACTGGCAATTAGGTCAGAGTGTGGTATCTTGTTGCCATGGTAATCAATAGGAACAATAGGAGGGAGGTCTTATCTGTGGAAATCTATGACACAGTACATCATCATGCAATTATATATTCATGCAATCTATTGAGTACATGTAATAATTGTGAACCAGACATGCAGTCATGTTGTGAAGGTAGGGTATAATGCTTGATTTGTATATTAATATAGCAAATATCCTAGAGGATACCATTCTTCATAGGTTTTACATGCGATGCTTAAAAAAACGAGGCACCTGTCCTAACCTGTCCTGTGGTGCATAAATTTTAGTTCTTCAATTAAAAGTTATGTATAGTAAAATGATTTTTTAACATGAGCTCTTTACAGTACTATCTTAGTACATCATGCATTGTATTATCATGTTCTGCAGGGTTCCCTTGTGCAAAACCTCCACACCCACCCACCCACCAGTAATAGGACTGTACACAATGCACTGACCAAATATACATGGTGCCTTGGCTTGCCATATAATTATATATATATATATATATATATATATATATAGGTGAGTGATATGATACATAGGTTATAAAGGTCATGTGATGGCCGGCCTCCATTCACAGAAAAATGAAGGTTTCCTGTTTAGTGGTATGAAAGCAATAGAAGTTCATAGTTTCCTAAATACTATATATGGAGCCAACCTATGTGTGATCAGCTAGAATCACCCTATATACCTCAAATGCACTAGCACATCAACAGATCTACATGTCAGACTAGGTGTTATGTAAACTGATGTAGCTGCTAACAAACACAACTTCATAAACTATGAACTGTTCAGCCAAGTCTCTGGTTTATGAATTATAAACCTTAACAATTTGTAAATTATGTTTGATGCAACCTAGATGTTAGGTGCATGCATTGGGGAGCAGGTCCCTCGTATATCATGGGCTGTGTGTTAACAGCCTTGGTATATTTGTTGTAGTTTGACCTGTCTACTCAGACAAATATAGACAAAGGACATCAGTGTTTATATTTGAACATTTTGACCATCAACATTTGTAACCAATGTGCATACCCTCCACACCTACATACCAGTAATAGATTTTCTGTACACAATGCACTGACCAAATATACATGGTGCTGTTTTGGAATCTATGCCATGTATTATTTGTCACCCTCTCAACAGAGAGGTAACCTCTAAATGATTTCCAATTTTCTTTCGGAATGCTCGGGTCAATTGCACCAGGGTTTGCCATGAAGCTCAGCTTAAAGCAAAGTCAGCATCAAAAGAGTAAGTATTGCACAACAGCAGGTGTGACAATGTGACCGTTTCATTACTTGTACCATAGCTACCTAACACATCAATTTTATCCAGCCATAGAGTATTCTGTGACATCGGACTAGAAAGAACGCTGTGAAAATTGAATTAGTCTGGACACCGCATTAACACTTGTACGGCACTTGTACGATGGGATCGATCGATGGGACCGCGATCGATGGCTCGATTGATGGCATTGATGGATCGATGGACGGGATTGATGTTTCAATCGATGAATCATCAATGGGCTGGCTGCATTTTTTGATTGGCATAAAGGGATGAAAGCAGCCGATAGTTGCATGATCGATTGATGAATGATGAAAGCAGCCGATTTTGGACGATCAAAATTTTGACATGATCGGCATTCCAAAGAGGAGGGGACAGTTGATGGAGAGGAAGGAATGATGATGGGAAGGAGTGGACAGTAATGGGACGGAGGGGACAGTGATGGGGAGGAGGGAACGATGATGGGAAGGAAGGGCCCGACAGTGATGGGACGGAGGGGACAGTGATGGGGAGGAGGGACAGTGATGGGGAGCAGGGGACAGTGATAGGAAGAAGGGGACAGTGATGGGAAGGAGAGGACAGTGATTGGAGAAGGGGTAAACACTTACATGGCATCATCCTATTGGCTCAAGCAGTTGCGGGTTGGGGAGATGTTGTCATTGATAATAGCATTCTTTAGTTAGGTAGATAGGAGGTCTGGAAGGTCGCTGTCAGCTCCTAGCAACCCGGACGAGGAGATCGTTCGCTCCTAGATCCGCCACTGCAGAGGGAGCCAAAAAGAACACATCAAAAGTTACGTAGCCATAAGTCGTCACCTCAGATCACACGTGATTATAACTGGGCACTGTCCTTATAAGGCTTGTCCCTGTCGCGCATATCGTATATACGACTTTGTGATTGTCCGCTTCGAATTCGAATTCGAAGCGGACAATCACAAAGTCGTCTATACGATATGCGCGACAGGGACAAGCCTTATATAGCGACCACATTAACAAATGTGGAAATGCACGCATGCATAGGGAAATTCAAAAGTAGCAACAGAAAAGTGGCGGATCCAGGTGGGGGTTGCTCAGGGTGCTTGAGCACCCCCCTCGGCCAAAATTGTAACCGCTTATTATCATATTTGCTGTGTGCCAAAGGCCCCCTCTTTTCGTATCCATGGTGGGGCCTGAAGCGGACTACACTCCGCCACTTTTCGTATCGGACCTGAAGCGGACTCTACCGGTGTACCCCCCCCCCCCCCCCGGTCCCCCCACCACTTTTCGTATCGGACCTGATGCAGACGGCACCCCCCCCCCCCCCCCCTCACTTTTCGTATCGGGCCTGACCTTAAGCAGTACCCTTGCTGAAACCCTGGATACGCCACTGAAATGGATAGCATTCCTATTCCCATAAAGAAATTAAAGCCGATCTTAGCTATTTGAGGTTAGTTCTGTAGCGTACGGACATTGTGACATCATGCACGCACATGCGCAGTAGTATTCATTGTGCATATATATACTAATGTAAGTGTACTTAACAGGCAGTCTGGTGATTAAAGCTGGTCTTTGTCACATTGGTGTTAGAAGTGGGATATGGGTGATGAGAAGAAGACAGCTCGCTTCAGTGTGAGGCCGCCGGCAAGATTTGTGTCTGGAACAGACTTCACCCTGTGGATTCAGAGAGTAGAGCTGTACATGAAGGAAGCGGAGATACCCGATGAAAAGAAAGGCCAGGAACTCGTCTCACTGCTGGAAGACGATGCGTTTCGAATCGTAAGTCAGATGGGTTTGCTTTGTGCTGACAAAGTTGAGTACACAGCAGTGAAGACGTGCCTTCAGAGACAGTTCTCACCAGCTGGCGTGGAATTGGAATGGCAGCGGCGGCTGCATGCAGCGCAGCAAAAGAGTACAGAATCCCTGACCGAGTTTGCTGGAAGGTTACGTATGTTAGCTGATAAAGCGTTCCCTTCATGGAAAGCAAATGAAAGACTCGAAATGGCTCGTAACCAGTTTTTTAACGGTGTTATATCTTCGTCCATCCAGTTGAAACTTATTCAGGAGAGGCCCAACACATTTGACGGTGCTGTCACGCTTGCGTGTCAATTGGAGTCGATAGAGTCAGCCCAGCGCATGCTGCAGACAGCAAAACTGGTCGGAACTCCTTCAGAAGATACTACAAGGGGCATTAACGCTGCAACGGCAAGTGGAAACAGTGAGAGCTACCAGGAATTAGCTGCGCAGGTGACATCATTGACGCAGCGGTTAGACAGCCTGCTCAAACAGACAAAGAACTCGAGAAGGGTGAATTGCTGGCACTGCAAGAAACCAGGTCATGTGCGTCGAAATTGTCCACAGCTTCGAGCAGGTAACGGAAACGGAGATAGGTCAGCGAGGCATACCTCGGCGGTTGCGTGTACGCTTACCCTAAAAGGTGCTGTAGAAGGCTACACCACCCACATGTTAGTTGACACAGGTTCATCAGTGACCCTTCTTCACGAGAACGTCTGGAAAGCTGCGGTGAGGGGACAGAAACAGCTCAGTCCAGCTAAGTATCCAGTGATGGCAGTGAATGGTGAAAGTCTTGTTCTGAGTGGACAAGGTGATGTCTTGTTAAAGGTGGGAGAGCATGCTGGTGTGCACAGTGTTCTTGTTGTAAAAGAAATGACACAAGAATGTCTGTTGGGAACAGCAGTCAGATCCCGATTTAATGCAAGTGACCACATGGCTTGTAAATGGAAATGTTCCCTCCAAATTACCCAGTTATGGCAGTTACTGGGTACAAACCTTGTGGGCACAGAGTAGCCACCTTATGCTTCAGGAGGGAGTTCTCTACAGGCAATGGGAAGACGTTCCTGGAAAAGGGCTTAACAAGCATCTGCAGTTTGTGCTACCGAAAGCTTTGGTAAAAACCATTTTACAGGAATGTCATGACTCGCCAAGTGGTAGCCATCTTGGCATGACAAAGACACTGGAAAACATTCGATCTAGGTTCTACTGGCCAGGCCAACGCAAGGACGTAGAAGACTGGTGCAAAAGTTGTGAGATGTGTGCGTCTAGAAAATCTCCATCAACTAAAAGACGAGCCCCGTTACAGAGCGACCTTACCGGGTGTCCTCTACAACGAGTCGCCATGGACATCTTGGGCCCCCTCCCACTAACCGACAGAGGTAACAAGTATGTATTGGTTGTGGGGGACTATTTTACAAAATGGGTTGAAGCGTACCCTATGCCTAATATGGAAGCTGGGACTGTGGCTGAACTATTTGTGTCGCACTTTGTGTGCCAGTTTGGTGTGCCAGACGTTCTTCACACCGATCAAGGAAGAAATTTCGAATCTGCATTGCTAAAAGAAGTGTGCCAGCTACTGGGAGTAGTAAAACGAGAACTACCCCTTACCACCCTCAATCAGACGGTTTGGTCGAGAGATTCAACCGTACTTTGTTGAACCTCCTTAGTATGGCTGCTTCAGAGAATGAACGTGACTGGGACTTGCATATTCCAATGGTGATGATGGCATACCGGACTAGTGTGCAGGAATCTACTGGCTGCACGCCCTTCTATTTGATGTTTGGACGAGAAGGACGTCTTCCTGCTGATGTAATGTTTCGTCTCCCTTCTTCCCCTATGCAGGTGAACAAGTACGCTCAGGACATGCGGTTTCGCATGGAGCAGGCTTATCAGCTTGTTCGCCTGCAGTTACAACAGCAACGTCAGAAGGCTATATATGACAGAACAACAAATGGATCATCGTATGCAATTGGTGATCACGTGTGGCTCCATTGTCCAGCTGTGCCAAAAGGGAAGTCGGCAAAGCTTCATCGCTACTGGCAGGGCCCGTATAAGGTGATAGATGTGCTAGGGAAAGTACTCCTTAAAATCCAACATAGGGATCATCCCAGAAAGAAATGTGTCGTACACTTCGACAGGTTGAAACCCTACGTGCATTCGTCAAAGAGAGATGAAGAACAAGAAGTACTGCCTCCTCAGTGTTCAAATAATGGCGAGCAGGAAGATGACGTTGAAATTGACATTGTTCCCGGGAAAAGACCTGATCAGCGTCGAAATGATCCGGTGGACCATGAGGAGGTTCCTGTTCCTGTTGAGCCCCAGGAAGTAGTAGTCCAAGAGGACAGGGAGGTCGAGCAACAGCAGGCTGCACCGGGAGAAGAAATTGCTGAAGAAATTGTGGAGCCAATTGTTGCAGAACAAGGACAAGAACCAGTTGTGCCAAGAAGATCGACACGAAGCCGCAGAAAGCCCGATAAATTGGGACAGAATATTTATGATGTGTAATGTCGAACCATTCAAAAGAGGAGGGAGGGGGAGTAATGTAGCGTACGGACATTGTGACATCATGCACGCACATGCGCAGTAGTATTCATTGTGCATATATATACTAATGTAAGTGTACTTAACAGGCAGTCTGGTGATTAAAGCTGGTCTTTGTCACAGTTCGAATTCATCCACAAAGTACGTGTTATACTAGTACTAAGCCACCCCCCTCCGCCCCAACCAAAAATATACATCTCATTAATATTCATAAGCAACCCCCCCCCCCCCAACCCATGTATCCGCCCCTGCTTTGTTTCAGACTATGTAAGAGCGCATGTTTTTGGATCAATACTAAGCCGTTTGACTGTCAAACGCTGAGTAGTCCTAGGTCTATTATACGTAACTACGTGTGTTTCTTTTCTGAAAAACTAAGGCATTACTGAAGGCTAAGTGTACAAGTAAATAAAAACATTCTCTAACGAGAGAGTTGTTGGTATATAGGATTGACCAATGGTGGTGGTGTAAAAAGCACGGAAACAAGAGTGACAGAAATTTTACTGGAAAATTGAAATTGTCCTATATTTAGCACACTCACAAAACAACAGCGCATGCCTGAGTAATGGGCTAAATATAGGCCTACTTCAATTTTCCAGTAAAATTTCTGTCACTCTTGTTTCCGTGCTTTATACACCACCATTGGTCAATCCTATATACCAACAACTCTCTCGTTAGAGAATGTTTTTATATACTTGTTTCGTTAGTTTTTTTCGCCCTATCATAGTCAATAATCAAATGTCTAATAATAATAATTATTATTATAAGAATTAGTAGAATGTATGATGATGTGTCCACACCCCGTGCCCTCTTCTTCTTCGGGGATGTCCTCCTCACTGGCCTCCTTGTCATTCTTGTTCTGGCCAAGCGGGCCAGGGTGGCAGTGGCCATGCAGGCCAGGGGGGCAGCACTGGTGGTGGTGGCGGGGGCAGCACTGGTGGTGCTGGCGGAAGTGCAGGCGGAGGCAGCACTGGTGGTGGTGGTGAGGGCAGCACTGGTGGTGGTGGTGGTGGGGGCAGCACTGGTGGTGGTGGTGGTGGTGGAGGCAGCACTGGTAGTGGTGGTGGGGGCAGCACTGGTGGTGGTGGTGGGGTGAAAGGGGGGGGGAGTCGGAGGATGAATGTAGTCATCCTCTTCCTCCTCTGACCCCTCGTTGGTGAAAAAACCTCTGATGTCTTCAGCTACCATCTAAATGTATGTGACAGAGAGAATGATTAGATTTTTACCTCTATCTTTTTTCAAGCAAAGTGCAAAGCCTAGAATCCACAGAGTTTTATTAAATTTTTACCTCTTTTTACGAAGTGCACTATTCAGCGGGTGAGTGACTTTTATACCTTGCAAAGCCTTAACACGTGTGTAGACTGTGCTATAATTCTATTGGTCCAATTCCATCATATGAATGACAGGGAGGGAAGGGGTGTATGTGTGTCAGTTGTGCGAAAAATCTATTGGTCAAATTTGATCCAGTAAAAATGCTCCCATCTAAACATGGAGGTGTAGCCTATATGCAATTAAGTTGTATAGATGGATAGTCAGGAAGTGAACTACATGGCTAAGTGTAGATCGATAAGTAAGGAAGCCTTATCAGATTAAAACAATAGACAATACTGTACACACAGTTGAGTCACCATGCATGCTATACACGTGGTTTTGTGCAGATCCGTGCTGTACATAGTCGGGCGGGCCCTACTACCGCGATTGGTCAGGTAGTAGAGTGACAAACCCGACCAAACGCGGTAGTAGGGCCGCCCGACTATGCTTTACAAATGTTGCATGCACAGCTTTTTAATGTTAATACAACATGCCATAACATACTTTTGGGTGCGTCCTCTTCATATCGCCGCCTTTTAGCAGCACGGTTCTCCTCGAGGTCCTCTTCATATCGCCGCCTTTTAGCAGATCGCTTTGATTCAATATCTGCGTTGTAGTTGTCACATACAGAGAGGCCTTCTTCTTTTCGGGATCGGCCTTGTAGCTGTCGCGTACAGAAGCCTTCTTTTCGGGATCGGCCTTGTAGATGTCGCGTACAGAGGCCTTCTTCTTTTCGGGATCGGCCTTGTAGCTGTCGCGTACAGAGGCCTTACTATCGGGATTGGCCTTGTAGAGCGCTCGGGCTTTAACTTTGTTCTCGTCTTGCTTCTGGAGGTATTCCACTCGTTGCTTAGATCTCTTCTTTTGATTACGCGAAGGCATTTTTAGAAAAACAACTTCACGACGATAGGAACACAGGCCAAATATATTTAGAGCAGGTTAGAGACCGAAAATTATTAATAAAAATCTATTGTATACATTATTAAGAAGAACTTGATACGTGTCTATATGACATGTAAGGATAACGTGCCGTTAAATATCGAAGCGATTGGTACTATTCCCGTCCATCTAAACCGTTCCTTGCTGGAGTTCCACCATCCTAAGAAGAAGAAGAAGACGACGACGACGATGGACAATTATTGTAAGACTAGGCACGAGAAACAGGAAACTGTTTGTTTCTCTATAACCACACCGTTTTATGACATGGAATCAACGTAGAAC
>OY811974.1:6776388-6866388 GCA_963681505.1 Eunapius fragilis | reverse complement strand
CGGGGTGACCGACTCCGCGTGGAGCTCCTATGGATAGTTTGGGGGATACCGGGTTGTCACGTGACCCCTGCAGTAGGGGTTTGTGGGAGGACCTGCGATTAGTACCCTGTGTCGGGTTCGCGCTGCCTGCTGGACCGGCATTTAGACGCCGGGTGGTCGCCCGAGCAGGAGGAGCATCTATGCCTATATTTACAGGAGCTCCTGGTTAAAGCGTCGACACACATCCTGCTGGCTGTTGGGGTTGGGTCGAAGAGAGGGTGCGTGTGGCGAGCTTAATGCGAGGGCATCTGGGCACGCCTCGCTGCCATGATGCTCGCTCAGGCATCCCCTGCAGGGCCTGCACCTGGCGAGAGGTTTAGCCTTCCCACCGAATGCCTCATTGTAGAGCGACTGGTCCTCGGTGCCCCCAGCTCAGTGAGCGGGATGCTGCCGCCTGCCCCGGCGGTATAACCGGTCGTACGAAACCCATGCGTTGCCATCGATTGTTCTACATTACCAGAAATTTCGGACGCTCATTACGTATTCCTGACGCGTCAATGCAAACGTCCGTTAATTTTCCGCGCACGCGTCCATTGACATGTATGGAACAAAGTGCATTTCTGTTCAGTATAAATCAGGAATCGACAGAAAAAAGGAAAGCGGTCAAAAATATAGTTAAGAACATCTTTCACTATGCGTTATTGATGAAACAAAAAAATTCAGGGTCTATCTGTAGGTTCCATGGCCCTAAAACAACACGTCCATAGACACATGTAGAAATTGTGTAAAAATTTGGGTTTTGTCAAGATGTTTGTGCATTTTTCTCAGGATCTGTGATAGTTGCAGTAAGAATCGGTGATTAACATGTTAGCCAGATCATCGAGGAAGGGGCCAGATACCATAAAACACTCTTTCCTCTACTTTTCAAGGTTCCAGAGTCACTTCAGTGGTGTTAGGTACTGAATGTCCCATTATTAATTCTTCCACTTGCATGACGTAATGGACGTTTTTATACGGGCTCTGCCACTGTGTGACTCACTCAGGTATGTTACATCTGAGGTGCTTATAGGCGTTCTACATGTGCGTATCAACCATAGCTTGACCCACATACGTAGTATACAGTGGCGTATCCAGAATTTCAGCGAGGTGGGAGGGGGGGGGGGGGGGGGGGGGGGGGTGCAGACTGCCTCAGGTCCGATATGAAAAGTGTGTGTGTGAGAGGTTGGGAGGGGGGGATGCAGTCTGCTTCAGGTCCGATACGAAAAGTGGGGGCCTTTGGCAACACAGCAAATACGTTGTCGTTAATAACTAACGGTTACAATTTTGGCCGAGGGGGGTGCTCAAGCACCCGGAGCACCTTCTCCAGGGCGGATACAGGATTTTCCAACAGTGGGGGGGGGGGGGGGGGGGGGGGGGGGGGGGGGTGAGACCTGCGATACAGTGGCGTAGGGAGGGGGCATTTATCCCCGGGCGCAAGGTTGAGGGGGCGCCGAAATAGACGAGAGATAATTACTTATCGCGTCAACGAACTCATGAACGCATGGGCAGATACAGGGTTCAGTTGTAAACCCGTTCGTATAATATAAGGCTCCTTCCCTTCCTCTTTTCCGCTAGGTACTCCCTATCGGGCCTGGACCAGAAGCCGACAGCACCCCCCCCCCCCCCCCCCCCCCCCCCCACCCCGGGGCGCCTTTAGTGCATTAAGTCCCCGGGCGCTCAACACTCACACTACGCGATACGAAAAGCGGGGGTGGGGGGGGGTGGGGGTGGGGTGATGCTGTCCGCTTCAGGCCCGATACGAAAAGCAGGTTGTGTGTCCATGCGTTTGTGTGCTGTACGCGAGGGGGGGGGGGGGGGGGGGGTGGGTGCTGTCCGCTTTAGGTTCGAAACAAAAAGTGAGGGGGGTGCCGTACGCATCAGACTGGACTCAATAATATCTTATATATTTACCAGACACCGCCAAACTAAGAACTACACAACATTTGACATAGCCTATAACCAGTATGCCTATACAGCTGTATAGGCCTAACTGTGTGATAGTAAACAGAGATTGTCTAGTTGTTGGATCAGTTTCCATCACAAAAGTGTGGGTGCCATGACAACTGTTGAGATTTGTGAGTTCGGACTGGGGACCATGCAACCAAAAGCCCCCCCTGTCTCCCAAAGGGTGTGTTCACAGAGCACAAAACTATGACAGAGGTGTTGTGGGTACTGGCCCACAACTTCTGGGAGTGTTTTGTGAGGGACCTATGTAACTACGACTTTGTTAGGTCATATGACGTCGTGTGTGTATGTGTGTGCTTGTGTGCATGCATGTGTATGCATGTATGTATGTGTGTGCTTGTGTGCATGCATGTGTATGCATGTGTGTATGTGTGTGTGGACATTTTACTTGTGTGTTCATTTGTGTCACTTACTTCATACACTCACATAGGTCTCAATGGTCTAGTATTTGGGCAAGCTGGACTGACAATAGATTGGAACTGGACCTCTCAAGCTAGAGGTGTTTGTTCATGTACATGTACGTTGTTTTTGTGAGTGTGTGTGTGTATGTGTGTGTGGTATATGTCTGGAGTATGTATTTGTGTATTTCTGTGTTTTTATAACATTTCTGCATGTTATCAAGTGGGGCTCAATAGCCCAAGTATCATCAAGCTAGACCATACACATTGTGTGTGGGTGTGCATATGTCTGTTGAGAATGTATAATATATGTCTGTTGAGAATATGTGCATGTGTGCGTTAGATGTGTGTGCATTGTACATATGTTATCGCACTTCTGCTAATGGACTGCTTCTGTACTGTTAGGTGAGCAGAAGCTAGCTTGATGTGTGTTAGTAACACACCAGTTGTTGCATGTACTGGACTTGCAGTCAACAATTTAGCACCATGGAATTTATGTTAGTTGGTCCAATACATACAACACATCAGTGGACTTATACGTACTGGATTGCCTTTTGAAAGTGGCACTGCCCAGGACACGACGATCCAGAAACCTACTTTAAATGACCAAGTGCTCTGATCTTGGGTGAGTGTGTCTCACTAGTTCCTGAGTCCTACATACAGTACAGAGGCATTAGGTATTTGCTACTTCTACCACATGTTGTATGAACAGGACTGGTGTATTGGATTGCTGTGATGTATGTAGTGGACTGGTGTGTTGTATGATGGAGGAGGGAAGGGGGGTGTGGCATTGCCCCTGCACCTTTATTAAAGAGGGAGGGGTTGGTGGGAACTACTAGACACCAGTGTACCATTCTCACGACATTTGAAGTTCTGAAGCCATGGGTAAATATGAAGTCATGTGTGTGAATAGCTCAGCATATAAACTTTACAGTGGCCAAATCTTTTGAGATAGGGTAGAAATAATTTCACTGCCATTATCAAGGCTCCATCCAGTGAGACCATTTACATGTAAATCCAAACACACAACACGCATATACACACACACAGCACACACACACACACACACACACACACACACACATGCACACACACACACACACACACACATGCACACACACACACACACACACACACACACACACACACACACACACAGAGGATGTTTGATATCACCGAATGCAAAGTCTCCCATTTAAGTCCATGGAATTTATGTGAGATGGTCCAGAACATACAACACACACCAGTCCAGTATATACATCACACCGGTCCAGTATATTCAATACATCAGCCCAGTACAACACCGGCACCAGTCCTGTACATTCATCACACACGTGCGTGTCAAGCGTAGGCCTATTACAATCGATAGTGTATGGATTATGGTCAGTCTGCCCACACAGTTGGAGTTTCAGAATAAACAATACTGGTATTCCAAAGGCAAAGAAGTTCTGAGCTCTAAACAATAACCAACTGGTGGTTAAGTGGTGTTTGGGCTTGCAATTGGACACTTCCAGAGGCACTTCATGTGATCTTAGCCCTGATGTGGCACTCGACCCTCTCGACCATCATGCAGCTAGCTGTCGGCATGAAGTTGACGTTGTGGTACGCCACCATAAGTTGAGTGATGTCTTTCTGAGCTATTGCCACATTGCAGAGTTAGAAGCAGGAAGATGCCTCACACGAGGACTGGACCACACTTACCCAGCTGATGTGCTAGTGAGGGATTGGGCATAAAGCAAGCCGGCTGATGTATGTGAGTGTGCATGTGTGTGCTATTTATTTGTGTGTTCATTTGTGTCACCTGTTTCATCCACTTAAGTGGGTCTCAGTCTAGTATTTGGGCAAGTTGGACAGAAAATAGATTGGAACTGGACCTCTCAAGCTAGAGGTGTTTGTTCATGTACATGTACGTTGTTTTGTGAGTGTGTGTGTGTGTGTGTGTGTGTGTGTGTGTGTGTGTGTGTGTGTGTGTGTGGCATATGTCTGGAGTATGTATTTGTGCATTTCTGTGTTTTTATAACATTTCTGCATGTTATAAGTGGGGCTCAATATAGCCCAAGTATCAACTAGCTGGACCTCTCAAGCAAGGGGAGCTAGATCATACACAAGGGGAGCTAGCTAGATCATACGCATTGTGTGTGGGTGTGCATATGTCTGTTGAGAATATATCATATATGTCTGTTGAGAATATGTGCATGTGTTTGTGTGCATTAGATGTGTGTGCATTGTGCATGTTATCGCTCTTCTGCTAATGGGCTGCTTCTGTACTGTTAGGTGAGCAGCAGCTGGCTTCATGTGTGTTAGTTAATTATTTGCTCATGCATATAAACACATGCACACATGTATATCACTATACATATCACACATGCACACATATACACAACACACACACACACACACACACACAGGATGTTTGCTATGACCAAACGCAAAGTCTCCCATTTAACACCATGGAATGTATGTTAGTTGGTTCAATACATACAACATACCAGTTGTTGCATGTGCTGGACTTATACATACTGGATTGCCTTTTGAAAGTGGCACTGCCCAGGCCACTACGATCCAGAAACCTACTTCAAATGACACCAAGTGCTCAGATCTTGGGTGGGTGTGCAGTGGCGGATCCAGCATATTTTAGGTTCATTAAAACCGGGCAATTATGGGCCCGTGCCCATAATTGCCCGGTTTTAATGAGCCTAAAATATGCCTGGATCCACCACTGGGTGTGTCTCACTAGTTCCCGAGTCCTATATACAGTACAGAGGCATTATGTATTTGCAACTTCCACCACATGTTGTATGAACAGGACTGGTGTATTGGATTGCTGTGATGTATGTAGTGGACTGGTATGTTGTATGATGGAGGAGGGAAGGGGGTGTGGCATTGCCCCTGCACATTTATTAAAGAGGGAGGGTGTTGGTGGGAAGTACTACACACCTGTGCACCATCCTCAGATTTTTACATTTGAAGTTCTGAAGCCATGGGTAAATATGAAGTCATGTGTGTGAATAGCTCAGCATATCCAGTGGCCAAATCTATTGAGATAGGGTAGAAATAATTTCACTGCCATTATCAAGGCTCCATCCAGTGAGACCATTTACATGTAAATACAAACACAAACACACACACACAGAGGATGTTTGATATCACCAAATGCAAAGTCTGCTATTTAAGTCCATGGAGTTTATGTGAGGTGGTCCAGTACATACTACACACACCGGTCCAGTACATACATCACACCAGTCCAGTACATACATCACACCAGTCCAGTACATACAACACACCAGTCCAGTACATACATCACACCAGTCCAGTACATACATCACACCAGTCCAGTACATACATCACACCAGTCCAGTACATACATCACACCAGTCCAGTACATTCAATACATCAGCCCAGTACATACATCACACCAGTCCAGTACATACATCACACCAGTCCAGTACATACATCACACCAGTCCAGTACATACATCACACCAGTCCAGTACATACATCACACCAGTCCAGTACATACATCACACCAGTCCAGTACATTCAATACATCAGCCCAGTACAACACCGGCACCAGTCCTGTACATTATTAGTGCTAGAAGTTCAATGTTCTGTGCAAATGCACTGTTCCCACTGTTCTAATAAAAGCGCATCAATGTCCTCCAGTGAAACTGAATGGAAGTGATGCAAGGAAGGACCTACAGCCTTGTAGTCCTCTTCTGAGTCTCCATCAAAGAACTCAACTCCGTCATCAGTGGTCTTCCACCACACACCAGGTCCACAAATAAGGTAATCACTAATCCTCTCGATGTGTGCTTGGTACGATGCAGATTTCATAATCTCCCTTGTAAAGTGGGTGTTTGAGATTTTTCCTGTAACTTTTCCAAACTTTTCTACCTCACAACTTTTGCACTGCTACCGTGTCCTCATGTTTAGAATGTTGCTCATAATGCAGGCGTTTGATGGCATTGGTGATAATGTTCTCTGTGTTTTGATTTCATGTTGAATTGCTGATTTGTTTGACTTGACTGAACATTCTCTCCTGAATCTCCGTGTTTAGGGATCTTAGACAAATGATTCGGTACAGCAGTGGTGAGTGGGTTGTTAATGCATGAAAGTAGTGGCCAAACTTTTTTCTTCTAGTCATTTGGTTTGGTGGTTTGGTGCCACAAATAACTTAGCACACAAACACCCCTCACCACACGCACCCTACACACCCCACACTCCCCTCTACACACACCCCTCCACACACCCTACACTCCCATCCACACACACCCCTTCGCACACCCACCTACACAACTCCCCTCTCCACACACACCTTACACTCCATACCTACACTCACCTCTCCACACACCCCCTACACTCCCATCCACACACAGCCTACACTCCCATCCACACACACCCTACACTCCCATCCACACACCCTACACTCCCATCCACACACACCCTACACTCCATACCCCTACACACCTCTCCACACACACCCTCACAGCCACACACACACACACACACACACACAATGGACAGCATCCCCCCCCCCCCCCCCCTTGCTCTTCGTATCGGGCTTGAAGTGGACAGCACCCCCTCCCCCCGCTTTTTGTATCGGGCCTGAAGCGGGCAGCAACCCCCCCCCCCCCCGCTTTTCATGTCGGGTCTAAAGCGGACAGCACCCCCCCCCCCCCCCCCCCCCCCCCCACCCCCCTGCATTTCGTATCGCGGGTCTCAACCCCCCCTTTTGGAAAACCCTGTATCCGCCCCTGGATTGTAACACGTGTGTGTGTGTGCGCGCGCGTGTATGAATCTATGTATTTATGTGTGTATGTATTGATGATCTATTTACATCAGTATGTCTGAGTACATGTATTTATGTGCTTGTGTAATTTTGATTTCAAATTGAACTCATGGGATATAAAGCCGTCCCGTATGTGTAGATAACATTTGAATGGAGAGAAAATGCATCCAACGAAAGTGGGAGAGTACCTTTTATCAGTTTAAGGTGATAAATAAATTTAACTCCTTCAACAATTCAGGAGCACTTTGCTACTGGCAGGTGAATGCCACGAATTCAATAGTGAAAAACTAATTGTTCGTTAAAAACCAGAACACTATAAGGTGCGTGCATGTGTGTGTGTGTATGTGTGTGTATGTGTTGTGTGTGTATGTGTGTGTGCGTGCGTGTGTGTGTGTAAAAAAAAGTGTTGTGCTTGAATGGACATAGATATCTTTATAGTTTGGGGGTTGGGGGGGGGGGGGGGGATAAATAGG
This sequence comes from Eunapius fragilis, assembly GCA_963681505.1. Taxonomy (NCBI): domain Eukaryota; kingdom Metazoa; phylum Porifera; class Demospongiae; order Spongillida; family Spongillidae; genus Eunapius; species Eunapius fragilis. The sequence goes on along the minus strand of OY811974.1, from coordinate 6,858,746 downwards.
CCTGAAGTCATTGTGTCTAAATTCATATCCATATCTAATAGGTTTCTATTCATCATTTTATAGGCATGCCCTGATACAAAAATTTTTGGGGGCTAATTTTACAGTCCATGTATACATATATGTCACTTTCCGTGAAAGTGAAGAGCGATTTATATGCAGGCCTACATGTAGATCATGTAGATATAATTCTAACTCATATTTGTATATGGTTAACTATAATCTATTTGAAACACCCTCTCTTTTTAGATGAATGCTGCATGAATAATTAAACGTAGGCCTGCCAGCCTCTTTAACCTATTGCTGTATAGGATGGATGGCATACATGTATGTGTGATGCTCTGTTCATCCTCCTCCCCTCTTCACACACACACACACATACCCACACACACACACACACACACACACACACACACACACACACACACACACACACACACACACACACACACACACACACACATAGGTACTGTTATTTTATTTTGACCTGTCTGGTATGCAAGCTTGTGTTGAACTGTGTACACTGTGGGTAGATTGATCTAGATAGCAGTGCCCCATAAGCCCCATATCCAATACGCTTGCAAATTGAACCCACACTGACTTTGTGATTTAACACGCACACACATGCACACACGCATGTGCACACACACACAGGTACTGTTATTTAACAAGCTATGCCCATACATGACCTGTGTACACTGTGGGTAGATTGATCTAGATAGCAGTGCCTGGTTAGCTTTTAGCCATATCCAGTACACTTGCAAATAGAACCCACACTGACTTTGGGATTTAACACGCACACACACACCAGAGATCATATATATAATCTCTGCACACACACACATGCACACACGCATGTGCACACACACATATTTAACAAGCTCTTTTGATGCCCATACATGGGGTTGACCTGTGTACACTGTGGGTAGATTGATCTAGATAGCAGTGCCTGGTTAGCTTTTCCCAGCCATATACAGTACCCTTGCAAATTGAACCTACACTGGCTTTGTGATTTAACACGCACACACATGCACACACGCATGTGCACACACACACACACACACACACACACACACACACACACACACACACACACACACACACACACACACACACACACAGGTATTGTTATTTAACAAGCTCTTTTGATGCCCATACATGGGGCTGACCTGTGTACACTGTGGGTAGATTGATCTAGATAGCAGCTTTTCCCAGCCATATCCAGTAAGCTTGCAAATTGAACTTACACTGACTTTGTGATTTAACACGCACACACACACACATGCACACACACATGTGCACACACATACACACACACACACACACACACACACACACACACACACACACACACACACACACACACACACACAGGTACTGTTATTTAACAAGCTCATTTGATGCCCATACATGGAGGTTGACCTGTGTACACCTTGGGTAGATTGATCTAGATAGCAGTGCCTGGTTAGCTTTTCCTAGCCATATCCAGTAAGCTTGCAAATAGAACCCACACTGACTTTGTGATTTAAAAATAGAACCCACACTGACTTTGTGATTTAACACGCACACACACACACACACACACACACGCACACACACACACACACATGCACACACACACACACACAACACACACACATGCACACACACAGGTACTTATTTTGACCTGTTGGGTATCATAACAATGATACCCTTCTATGGAGGTTCCTATCTGTTGTAGCCAAATCCAGTATGCTTGCAAATTTAACCCACACTGACACTGTGTTGTTACACGCACATACAACACACACGCACACAAACACACACATACACACTCGCACGCACGCACACACACACACAAACACATATACACTTGTATGCAGGGCATTTCTGATATAAATTCTACACAGAGGATTTGATGGGGTTAACCTTTAGTTCCTGCATCTATGGAATTGGTAGTAGGCAGCAGTGTGATATATCATCTGCTATATGATTGTACAGAGTTAATTGGTTTTTATTTGTTTCTTAGATGTTGGTTTTGGTCTTACCTCTTCCACCATAACATCCACCAAGCTATGAATGGTACATTGCGTTGGTACACCATCAACTGTTTGATTCACTGGTCTCTTTTAAATAGGATGAAATGAAATCCATTCCAAGAAGATGGCAATCCTTTCCTGACACTATTCTAACTGGATGATAATGACATGATGCTATGCAGTAGTCGTCGTTGATTATTACTTGTGGACATTTGTGTATCAGTTGGTGCATTTGGAAGTGAAATGAGTATAAAATGTTTGATATCTACATCTATCCCTATTTCTGATGTGGGGCGGTGCACTGTATACAGTTGATAAACAATTGAGGGAGTAGAGACATTATGATTTAGGGCTTTGTATTCGAGGAGCAAATGTTATGTGCACGCTCATAGTTGTTTGCGGAGACATAGCATACCCCACCATCAATGGCGTATCCAGGATTTCAGTGTAGGGGGTGCTTCAGGTCAGACTCAATATGGAAAGGGCTTTAGCCCCCCAGATTTTTGCACTTCAGGTATTAAAATTTCTGAAGTCGTTATAATCAATTGTAAAGCGCTCGCTATTGAATAGATCATAGAGTTGCCCTTTCATGTAAGGTACCTCCCCCTCTTCTGCTAAGCAACTCCCCCCCCCCCCCCCCCCCCCCCCCCCGCCTTTCGTAATGTGCCTGAAGTGTACACCTCCTCACCCCCACTGTCGTATCTCTGGACTAAACCCCCAACCATAACTAGCCCCCCACCCCCGCTTGTCGTATCGCGGGTCTAAATCCCCAACCATAATTAGCCCCCCACCCTTAAAACTTGTCTACGCCCTTGGGGGGGGGGGGGTTGCTGTCCGCTTCAGGTCCGATACAAAAAGTGGGGGCCCTTTGTTTGGCACACAGCAAATACATTATCGTTAATAATTAACGGTTACAAGTATATATAGCCGAAGCTAACGTATCCCAGAGAGGGTGCTCCGGGTCCTCAGCCATAATTGTAACCGGTAATAACAATAACGTAGAGTAGGCCCTATGCCAAACAATTAAAGGGCCCCCACTTTTCGTATTGGGTCTGAAGCGGATAGCAACTCCCCCCCCCCCCCCCCCCCCAGTTATCGTACCTGGCCTGACCTGAATCACCCCCCTCGCTGACGCCGGCCACTGCCGTAGTGTACAGGTATTAGTGTCGTGGTCCATTTGAAATCATAAAGTAATGTCTTACTTCGCGCTTGCCTACCAGGGTTAGTATTTCAATATTCCACTAACATCGAAAGTCAGCCGGTCATCAAATACACCAGTCAGATCGAGGTTATTTATATTATTGGCGAGAGGATTATAATTGCTCATAAACATTGTTAATTCGTTTAATAGTTAGTTAATCGACCCCTTCCCCCCCCAAAAAATTACGTCAACTATGTAGTAATAATTAAAGCACATATCTTGATTTTAACTTCATAATCCATATGGACATGTATTCCCCTTGTGGCCGAGTCATATGGAGCCTGGGGCAACGAAGCGATGCAAGCTTTTTCACGGCTTGCATCGTAGGACCAACTCCCCCAAGTCCAAGGTTGTCTGCAGCTTGTATGGCCGCCTTAATTTGACTCTTGTGCGAGCCAATGCCCGAGCCCTCCTCTTACGATGTGGCTGTTCCCTTCAGGAGGGGGATAGTTCCTCTTTGTCACTTTCATAGCCAGTGTGTCTCAGTGTGTCTGGATATGTATGTATGTATTAATAATAGCATTCGTTATTTAGTGCATTTATTCTGATTAGTGTATTCTGCTGCATCTTGTATTCCTGTTCATGTTATGCGTATTATAATAATCCTTGGTTATATAATCCATAACAATCTGAAACTCAAATTTTTATAGTGGAAAGTAAAAAAATTCCGCTATATGCTAAAATGTTTGTTATTCATCCCTGTAATAAAAAAGAGAGGCCTCAAAATAAATACAAGTATCCCACAATCAGATTAAGGTACATGTAGGCAGACGAATACACAACCACATATGTACATAGGCTTTGGGGATAAATATAATATTAGTAATATACGCCCCAGGAAAAGAGCTGGGAGTGTGTGTGTGTGTGTGTGTGTGTGTGTGTGTGTGTGTGTGTGTGTGTGTGTGTGTGTGTGAGTGTGTGTGTGTGCATGTGCGCGCGTGCGCTTGTGTACAGACCACACCCAGACATTAAAACGACTAGTGGCTAGAGAGAATCTGAATTCTTGCCCAGACCAACTGACTAGCATGCAGCTTGAGAGATTTAAATATTAACCCCAGGGTACAGACCACACCCACATGACACAACTGACTAGCAGCTAACTCATTCTTGCCCGAGTACAGATCAACCCGACAGGTTACATCAGCATCAGCTTAAAAGATTCTTCCTAATATATACACCCTAGGAAAAGAGCTGGGAGTATGTGTGTGTGTGTGTGTGTGTGTGTGTGTGTGTGTGTGTGTGTGTGTGTGTATGTGTGTGTGCGTGTGTATGTGTGAGTGTATGTGTGTGTGTTTTTAATTCACACACACATACACACACATGCACACACACACACACACACACACACACACACACACACACACACACACACACACACACACACACACACACACACACACACACACACATACACACGCCCAGACAGCACAACTGACCAGCGACTAGAGGTATTTAACCCATTCTTGCCCAGGGTACTGGCCACACCCAGGCAACTCAACTAGATAGATTTAACCCAATCCTGCCCAAAGTACAGACCACACCCAGACGACACAACCGACTAGCGGCTAGAGATATTTAACCCATTCTTGCCCTCAAACTAAACATTTAATCAGCATCAGCTAAAGTGATTCTTCCTAATGTGCACCCCAGGAAATAGAGCTAGGAGTATGTGGGAATGTGTGTGTGCGCGCGTGCGCGTGGTGTGTCATTGCGCATATCGGGACGAGGTATGAAGGAACGGACCGTTAACTTACGCAGTCGTAGCAAACAGGTAGATGCACGCCGAGCGCACGTTCGTCTATCCACGCCGATGCATGAAAGAAATATTCAAATGTATTGAACCAAGGGCACATTTCGAGCATTTAGATAACCACACGCTCCTCCCACTCACACACGCACCAGCACTTATAATGTGCACTATTAGGGCGCGCCCACCATTTGATGTTTATTAATCATTTTCATTATTGACCTCTAAAGAAAATGATTACGTAATAACGAAAGTAATTAATTTTGTTCTTGATTCTCCTGCTCGCAAAATGAAAGCGAAAAATAAAATAATGCATTTCTTATATTTAAAAAAATAATCCTACTGCGTTAATGTTTGAAAAAAATCAAATACTTTACATGCGTTTTCGATGCATAGACGTGTATGGATGTCCGAAATTGCTGGACATGAGCCGACCGAACTATGCGCCGCATATATGCCCACATGTCCGCGGCTGCTAACGGGTACTTCCTGCAAATCACCGATGCCATCAGAGAGTAGCATTCGACCCACACCAATAAACTTTTAACGTCAAGCCGTGCGATGTTGCCTCGGCTGATGTATCAGGCCGGCAGCCAGGCCTCCTGCAGCAGCTCGTAGGTCTCTACGAACTCCATGTTCTCAATCCGCGCGATGAACTTTCCGGGTAGGCGGATAGTGAGCGCCGCAGACAGGCAAACCCTCGCACCATCCCAGCAGCGCTGACAACTGCTGCAGAGACGCGCCGTTGGGTTGGTTCTCGAAAGTTGGTTACTGCGTCATATCTGGGTTCATGCGACAACAAATTATTATTCAGTTTTTGGAAGGCGTTGGACCTGGCAGTCGCGGCAGAGTTGGCGGAGAAATATGTGAGGGACTTTCAGAACACGCAGACCCATACCGCTACCCAAGACCAAGTCCACGCTGTTGACAAAGAAGTAAATGGAATTGCTTGCCACCGTTGTGGGGGTCGCCATATGGCCCCCATATGTAAATTTAAGACGGCGGTCTGTCACAGTTGTGGCAAGGTGGGACATTTAGCTCGAGTGTGTCGGAGCAAGGCGGCTGATAGCCGCAAGCAAAGGCGAGGAAATCCGAAACAAAAAGCGGTGTTTACGGGTATTCATCAGATCCCGGAGCGGGTGCCCAAGCCCTTGGCAGAGGATAGCCCAGAGTCCGACGATTTGCTCTGGGTAGTCCCCCGGGGGCCCCACTGAAGATTAAAGTTCTTGTAAATGGTGCTCTACTGGAGATGGAGATTGATACTGGTGCGGCTCGTCCAACATAGGGGAAGCCACCTACAAGCAATTGTGGGTCAAAGACAAAACACAACGGTTGTCCCATACATCTACCGTGTTGAGGACCTATACTGGTGAGAAGCTGATTATTTTGGGACGAATTTCAGTGAGGGCTTGTTACAAAGGGCAAGCAGCACAATTGAGCCTACATGTGGTGAAAGGAGATGGACCATCGTTGATGGGTCGAGACTGGTTGTGCAAGTTGAAACCAGACCTTTCCGTCTTCAGAACCATTGCCCAAAGTGGGTTACAGGAAGTACTAGACGTGCATGCTTCTCTGTTCAAAGAGGAGCTAGGCCTTGTAAAGGGGGTCACTGTTAAGTTTCGGGTGGATTCAAATGTGTGCCCTATATTTTACAAGCATCGTACATGCAGTGCCATATGCTCTACGAGGAAGGGTGGAAGAGGAGCTGAATAGACTGGTGGCATGTGGAGTCCTGGAACCTGTTCCGTTCTCAGACTGGGCTGCTCCTGTGGTTCCAATTGTCAAGCAAGATGGACGAATCAGGATTTGTGGAGATTTCAAGTTGACAATTAATCAAGTGGCACATGTAGAGACCTACCCTCTACCTCGTATTGAAGATTTACTGGCCCCTTTGGGGAAAGGAAAATTGTTTTCCAAACTTGACATGGCAGATGCTTACTTACGTTAGCCTTAGAAGAGGACTCAAAGAAGTATGTGTGATGCTTCTCCCTATGGTGTGGGAGCTGTGTTGGCCCACGAATTGGAAGATGGGTCAGACAGACCGATTGCCTATGCTTCCCGCACATTGGCACCTGCTGAGAGAAAATACCCACAGATTGAAAAGGAAGGGCTGGCAGTAGTCTTTGGAGTAGAGAAGTTCCATCACTATTTGTTGTGTAGGACCTTTACAGTGTATTCTGACCATAAGCCGCTGCAGTTTCTTTTTAGTGAGAAACGTCCTGTTCCTGCCATGCCTTCATCACGAATTCAGAGGTGGGCACTAACTTTAAGTGCGTACAGCTACCAGATTAAGTTCAGGCCTGGAAAGGAGCAAGAAAATGCAGATTGCCTCAGTCGGCTACCCCTAGCTGAGGCGCCAAATGATGTTCCAGTGCCAGGTGATATGATTTTGATGATGGGCGCTCTGGCGGATCAGGAGTCCCCTGTGACATTTACTAACATCAAAGCATGGACAGGGAAGGACCCTCGGCTTTCCTACGTCAGACACATGATCCTGCATGGTTGGCAAGAGGATTCATCCTTAGCAGAAAAGTTGCAACCATTTACTCGACGTAAAGATGAGCTAAGTGTGCAGGATGATTGCATTTTATGGGGACATCATGTTGTAATACCCCCAGCTGGGGTGGAGGCAGTCATTCGGGTGTTACATGATGCACATCCAGGTATACATCAAATGAAAGCATTGGCTCGGAGTATGGTGTGGTGGCCTGAAATTGATGCAAATTTGGAGACAAAAGTTAAGCAATGTGCAGCCTGTCAGGCTAACAGGAAGTCACCGCCAGAAGCACCACTGCACCCTTGGGAGTGGCCATCCAAGCCGTGGTCACGCCTTCATGTAGACTTCGCTGGTTCGTTCATGTGTAGGACTTTCTTAATCCTGGTTGATGCACACTCTAAATGGCTTCAGGTAGCACCAGTGTCAACACCTTCCTCGCAGCAGACTATCAAAGCTCTCAGGCATATATTTTCTACTCATGGGCTACCTGAAGTGTTGGTCACTGATAATGGTTCTGCCTTTACCAGTATTGATTTTGCTACTTTCGTTAAAAGGAATGGGTTTAGACATATCAGGTGTGCTCCCTACCATCCAGCTAGTAATGGCCTAGCCGAACGTGCAGTGCAAACTTTCAAGGAAGCCATGAAGAAGATGGTTACAGGGGAGGGGGGATTTTGATACTCACCTATTTTGATTCCTTTTCCAATAGAGATTAACTCCTCACTCTACTACAGTTCATTCTCCAGCAGAACTGTTGTTTGGTCGTAAGCCAAGATCACACCTGGATTTACTGTTCCCAGAGGTGGGAGTCAGAGTCCGGAAAGAGCAAGAACACCAGAAGAAGAGGCATGATGAGCATGCTAAGACTTGTACGTTCAGAACTGGTGACCGGGTGTATGCTCGCAACTTCAGTGGCAATGGTCCTAAATGGATATCAGGGAAGGTGGTTGCGATGACAGGTCCAGTGTCCATGGTCATTATTCTTAGTGATGGTCAGAAAGTGCGACGTCATATTGATCATGTACGTGCTCGTGGTTGTGAAGAAGTGGTACCTGTTGCATCTGAGGATGAGGTGTTCCCAAGGGGGACACTTGACACTTCAGAGGTTGTTCCAGCTGAACCTGATCCACAGGCCCTACCAGAACCAGTTCCTGATGCCCCAGCTGAACCCACTGTGAAACCAACAGAAGCTTCTGAACCAGTTGTACTCAGACGTTCTACTCGTGTACATCGTCCACCAGATCGTCTCTGAAGTTGGAACTAAAGGGGGAGGAGTGTAGTGTTTGTGACCTTTGGACTAATCCACCTGCGCATGTCCAAGAGACTGGCTAAACCTGTTAGACTGGCTAAACCTGTTATTGTATTATAGTATTTAAGGTAGTGTATTGTACCCATTGTCATCTGATGTTCTATAGTGATTGGCAGTCCTAACTGACCCTTGGCTAGATGCTGCGCGTTTAGGTTGCGGGTTAAGCCATACACTACATTAATGCAGCCACTTTAAGATATAATCCTATCCAAACTGCATGATATTCAACCTTATACAGTTAATTCGATGTGCCCCTAGCTTCTGACACTGAGAGAGAGCTGTTTGCCCTGCCAGCCAGATTAGGTGGAATGCATGGGCTTAATAAACCCATCCGCATTATCCTAATCTGAATTCCACATTTGCAGTCTCATTTCTCAGAAAATAGTAAACAATATTCTGCCTCACCACTATGACTACACGCAAGAAACAGTCCTTGAACAACAAACATCAATAAAGGAAATACAGCTGGTGGGTATGTTGGCAGGTAACCAGCCATATGTAAGAGCTAGTGCATCTCAGAAAGTGGTCTTATAAAGGGTAAACCAATACTCCTCTATAGGTATAAATGTAAGCCAGCTGGAACCTTCTTTTTCTTGACATAGGTCCATTGCTAGGTGATGATTGGTGGGTCTGAGATGGGTAGCAGCAGTACTGTGTCTGTCGAGCTTCATTATCGTACTGTCATGTCCAACAGGTTGCTTCCTTCCATCAGACACAATGAAATCAGAGTCCCCTGTTGACCTGATAGCAAAAGTTGCCTATGTCTAATTCAGTCTTTAGTTTGTTGTCTGACTACCATCACTGATTATATATTAGTATACACATAGTGTATCCAAGTAAATGAAATAATTTACATGTAATAAAAGGTAAATGAACAATGACCAAAGACTTGTATCTGCTTGGTGTTGAAAGCATACAAATTGAAAACTCTGCAATTCCCTCCTATTGCAAGACATCTTGATATATGGGAGCTATCTGATAGGTAACTGTGGTTCAATGGACCACACTGGTTGACTGACAAGACGACTGCAGGGTACTGTGAGGAAGTAGACTAAACTAAAGCTAAGCCAAGTACATGCATTGACTATGCATTTTGTAATTATGCAAACTGACATTAGCACCTCATAATCTAGTGCGAGTTCAGTTCTCTAGTAGGCTCAATGGGTCCTCAAGGAAATGTAGATTGAAGGCCGGAGAAATTGGGCTTAAGATTCAGAAGTACGTAAAGTACGTTAAAGACCCATAAAAGCCTCCCAACGTTTCTAGCGTTTAACCTGTTATACCATGATTTCAGGAGAGGCCATTTTCATTGTCCTTTGCCATATATAACTATCATGTGTGCAGCTGTTTTACTCATAGCAGCATTTCATAGATAGCTCTAATTAGATGGCGCCCTTTTTTGGTCTTTATTGACATTGTTCTAGGCATCCATTTAACTGCTTTTAAGAGAACACTTTACCAACTGTACCCTACCTCCGTAGGTTTGTTGTTACGCATAGGAATCAAAATAAGTGTCCCTATACTATATTGAACGCTTCGGCGTAGTGACGCGCGGGAGCGTCCATGGGCGCTAATCTGTTAACTTGTGATATTATTAGAATAATTCGGAACTGCTCTTGTTATGATTATTGGGAACAGCATCTCGGATGTATATTGCAAAATACATGTATATAGTGACGATAAAAGTAAAAGCATGATACTGGATACCTAAATTGCATGCAATAACACGAAACACACATGGAACGTGTTTTACCTGCCTATAAATTATTACATATTGCACGATAGCATACTTATCCCCCAACAGTATCGGCGTGTATAGATTCTGTTTGAAAACAATTGCGCTACCTACAATTAGCCACCGTGAGTATTCCATACATACCTTCTCACAGACTGGATACATAAACACGCACATATGATCAGCCCATGCTATGACACCTGTTTTCCCTCACAGAGACTTGGTGTGAGAAACAAATTGGTCTTCGCACCATGCAATACGCTATGGAGATTTCATACTTACTATTATGGTGTGACATTATACGGAGTAAAACCACACCAAATATGTATTAAAATTAAGTACCGTTTGAAAGCAGCTCCATTCCAGCAAATAGAACGTACAAGTCCGTGCATATAATATGAGTCATTTTTAGTGACTATTCACATAGTTAAATATCATCTAAGCTGAGAATTTTTTCTTCTTTTTTTGCATCTATCCTTACAAATATACTTTGGGTCGTAAGGAGCGTGGTTAAGAATTAACGATTATGCGCGGATCGAAGACGCAACTCTGCGTCCATGCATGTGATTAGGTTACGTAAAATGTGCAAATTTTTGTCCAGCTGAATGCTATTTCATCATACTCGAACGGCAGCCTATTGGTAGCTTTGAGTGCCTATTATAAGGGACTCTAATTTGATCTGTGAACACTCGACTCTAAAGCAGATTAGGATCTTATACTAGACACGGTATGAACCTTGTACAAAACGGTTACTAGCATTTCTACCGTTTCAACAGTGATCAATGGCAGCTTCTAAGAGTGAACAAAGGCCTTAGTTATCAAAAGGAACCAAAAACCCAATTACAGACCGTACGCCAATGGATAAAGAATTTCGCGACTACCGTAAGGGGGTGAGAAGAATTAAAGTGAGCGAAACGATAGACCATTGATTTTAGATGCTATATTTACTGTCAAAGATTGTACCGTTGTATATTTATGCAAGCGTGCGCACGACCCAAATAACTGTAATCAGCTACCCGGAAGTCAAATTGCTAATTGAAAATAATCGATAAATTAGTAGCTGTGCGCATGCGCGAAAAGTAGATAAAATGGGGAGCTTTCGTTGCAAATTTTAATAACAATTGTCTTCATTCGATCGTCACCACTTGCTAGGTACGTGAACGTGATATAAATGCATGCACGAAGACGTATTTATTGTAAGTAGTTTTTGACTGGCCAATTGAATAGTTTACGCTCACTTAGATGTATCGTATTGCTCGCAAGCCGAGGAAAAAAAAAAACAACTCCTTCGTGAGCAGTGGGATATTAAATCAATCCTTATTGGTAATGCCCTTTTAATGTTCCCTATGATAAAAAATAAACTCTACAACTGCGAAAGGGGCAGGTATTGTGTGTTGTAAATATAAAGCAAGGGAACAACGTTGATTGAAAATACAACTACGTTGCAAATAAGTTGTTTTATATGTCGAACCATTGTTTCATAGGCAAAAGCAATAATACTTTTTGTTGTTCATAATCCAAACTTAGAATTTTGGTTTTAAAATAAGTGACGTTTCGTACGATGTCTAGACTAGTTACTATTAAATGTGGAATTTTTGTGTGGTGGAAAGACTACTAACAAAATAAACGGAAGCCATATGCATAAATTGCTTGTATGATTCAAAGGAATGTATGGTCACGTACACAAAATACTTTGATAATTGCTAAATGCCTATATTTGCAAGCACATATGAACAGACAGGGCGGTCCCTTCAATTGTGCTAAATAAATATAGGTGTGATTATTTTTCCATTAAAGTCCATCTTGTTCTGTGCTTTTTGTACCCACTATTGCATATTCCTATATGCCACCATGCAACTTACTCGTAAACATTGTTTTTAGTTACATTGACCACAGTGACCACCTCAGACACGGAATGTACGCAAAACTATTTTTATTTGTTTAATCGTTTGGTAGACGTAATCTGATCCTCAGAAGCGCAATAAACATTTATTATGAGTTCATTATACTGCATCAATCCAGATTCCATGTAGGATTAGACCCCGATTATTAAAAACACGCGACCCGTTTAGAACGAGACTCCTGACGATTGGATCGTTTAGCTAGTTGTTATAATCGAACGAGAAGACAAAAGTCAGCAATTACGTCGTTTGTTTTAATCGCACTGTTGTAAGAAAAAAAGGACTTATCCTCCTCCTTTTTCTTGACCACGCATAACATGGGATAGGAACACATTTAAAGAATGGATTTTTGACCAATAGCTTCAGAATTGGCTGGAAGAGTGCATACTGTGACCCAACAGTCGATGGTATATTTTGGTAATTGTATATCGTTATATTTGGTCCGTAGTAAGCGGTAGTCGTATTATTACGGCAGAATATTGACAATTTTCATTACCAAACCAGAAAACCACAGGAGCAGTAGCAAATGATTAATAACAAACTATACGGTCTGTGTACGACGTATAATTAGATGTCAAATAAATAGTGACATACTAGAGAAACTCTTTGGTGCTTCAATCGTTGTTTGGTGTGAAATCTATTTGTCAGTGAAATTGTTTTTCTCGAAAAGCCTTCACGCCAGAGAAAGAATAAAGTGAAACGACTCAAACTCAAGATGAAGATTTTAGAATCATGATTTCAGGTACCGTTTTGATCGAGGGACATCAAAGTTAACTTCCCTCTCCTATAGTTTGGTACCCAGATCCATGGACGTCTAGATCAATGGATTACATCACTCGCTACGTACTGCGCGGGGTGGGGGGCAGCGATACATAATATTACTGTGATTTAAGTGATTTGGGTATGATAAATAATCAATGAAACAAGTAACTACAAACATTCTCTATGAGAACCTTGGTGATATATAGGACTATTACATTTTCCCTTCTGATAAGACAAATGTGCTATATATAGGCTTGTTACATTTTCCCTTCTGATAAGACCTATTTTCCTTGATTTTTACACCATTATTGCCTTCAAATCCTATAAACCACCACCAACTTCCTCGTAGAGAATGTTCTAGTTACTTGTAATCCTGGATGGAACCTGGTTCTGCCGATATTGTCTCGCGTTTATATGCTTTGAGTTCTTCTGAGTACGCGATGGCATTATAGGGAAAACAACTTCGTTAACTCAAAGGCAGGTTACTGCTTGCTAGCTGCTCTTTTAAGGGGTATTTGTAGGTGCGATTTACCGTATGTCGGGGTCTCGGGGATATGTATCGTAGTGCGTGTGGCGCGTCTTTTTACTGCAAAACACACAAAGACACACAAAGACAACCCAGAAGGCACAAAGACAAGTAAGATTCTACAAAGAAGCACAAAGACACTGAAAATGCTTGCTGCCTGACATAACAATTTTTGATAAAATTTGCACAAAGCATTCACCTACACGTCAATTGGCATCTACAAGACATTTCAAAACCATTCTAGACCCAACATCGTTTTAAAGAAGTTGTCCGATCGCTCGATTATTGATGAATAACGATTAATTTATAACATGTAAGTCTCGTACTCAGACCTAATGTACACCAGTAAATAAACTACATCATGAGGTTAAATCAATTTGGGCTCTGCATAATGAAATATCAAATTCAGCCAACAGTACGGAAACACCTATCTGCTGCAACACTAAACTTATTTGTGATTTGTACGCATTCCACGACCATTGGATTTCTGTGATGGCTTCTTTCTAGCATTTTGAAAAGAAAGTACTTTTTTAGATGTTATGTACTTATTAGCAGGTGGGATGTTTACAGCCTTCAAGAAGTTATGAAAGTGGGCATTTTTCTCCTTTCAGACCACTTCATCCACCTGTAAAAGGAAAAGGTAATTAAAGACCACTTAAAAATAACCTTTGTACTGATACAACTGATACAACAAATCTTTTATGAAAAGTCGATAGTATCCGATAGTTTCCTGTTCCATATGTTGCCTGTCTGAGATCTATCAACCTTCATTTTACAACCTTGCACATCTTTGAAACCATTTCATGCATCACTACAGGCTTCAAATCATAATCAGCCTTAAAGACACTTTATTGACTCACAGTTATTATTGGTCTACATTTGAAAATTTCATGACTTCTTTAGTTGTGGTGTTACAACGTAGTTCCACATAATTGGTTGTAATCTGGACACGAAATATTTTTTAAATGTTGGATACCTTTCCATCAAGTCTGATGACAATAGTTCTTCTGCTGTTGTTCAAAACTAAAACTACTGTCAGAGTTAGTCAAACCATCTGAGCCAAACAAAACAGTTAAAAAGGTACTGCGATCTGTTTTAGACACACTGACTTTGTCAGTGCTTTGTCAGTGAGAAATTTTCATGAAGATCCCTAGTGCACAAGTAAGTCCAAGCACAAGACCAACTTTCTTTTTGAGCACAATCAACTGTAGCATCGAAGTATTTGCAGGCAATCCATCATTTGCAAGCGAAATGAAAAGGACAATAGAAAAGCATGGGAATAAGCATTCTTTATCACCGGACTATTTTATTTTTAATCATTCACGAATGCGCTTTCAGCACGCCCTGATGCAAATCCTACAATCAAACATACATGCCTTACTACTTACGTTATAGAGGTAGCCATGAGTAATTGTAATACGAACAGGCCACAATTACATGATGCGTGAGATATACAAAAATTACGCAATGGTTTGGGGACGATGTACCTGTCAGCTTATTTTGCTCATGCGTACGATGCATTTTTATACTGTTGTAAAATGCAGTACTCATCGTTTTATTAGTTACCTACAATGCAACGGGTGTTTCATTCCATTGAAAATAGACATTAGGTCTCGTCCCCATATTTGGCGGTAGAACGATTAAATGGGACCTCATTATAGCATAGCTGTGGGTTATCTTGTGCAATCCATTCAACGAAAGGTAAATTCAGTTGAACACATGGATTAGGCATCCTTGGAGGATCACAGACATACCAACGTTATGTTGTTTATGTTAACGTACGCCATGATATTGAGCCCGGGCTGATAGCGCTCCATTTGGAGTCGTCATCTTAGAAAAAACTATTTCCCTGAAAAATGGTCTATAAATGGTATGAGTGTATAAAAGAGTGTTGTCTCTACGTATTCTGGCTATCTCTGTTACTAGACATATATATTCTGTAAGACGTATCAAGGCTCTGAATATGGCAGTTGTTTTAAGATGGCGGGAGCGCGGTCTCGTTGATTCACGAATGAATATTCAGTGCATGTCCTATCGTAAGCATCCAATGTCAGTGCATGTGTATGTTGAGCCTATGTGAAAAATATAAAGTTGCATTAAGCCTAAAGTGCTCCTGCAATACTTTGTGTACATGATTATCAATAAATGCTCCACCATGGTACTGCTGGCATTTGATTGGAATACAGCTTCTACCACCTTCACTAATGGTCCCTCATGCAGACACTGCAAACCCCTTTTCTAACTTCAGATTCATCACATCATCGATTGGCATGAGGATAACATGTGATGCCTAATATCCAGTAACTAACCAATTCTGCTATTTTACTACTGTAGCCTATGTCTTCCTCTGCTAGGCTAGGGAGAAGAGGACTGATTTCTCCCACAATCATTGCAGAGTAGTTGAAGAGATCCTTCAGACTGATGCGTTCATGATGTAACACTTCCAGTTGCTCCTTGAGTGCAGTCAGCTCCGTCGGTGCAGTTGCATACTCTTCATAGGATGCCATTGTTAGCCCTGTATTTGCAGATAACTGCAAGCTGAGCCTTAAATCCAAGAGGTGGCATTCCTCCTCAAGTAAGGAGTACAGTTTGTAGAATATGCCCATGGATATATGTAGTCCTGGAAGGTAGATCTTTAAAAAGGTATGGAAATGAATTGACCAGTCATAACATATTTGAATATTGACCTGGGTCAATGGAATAGCCAATCAGGGTACTAGTACCCTTGCAGTTATTTAAAAAATTTCACTTTCCTAATATCCACTCCAGATGCTACAAAGCATTTGTAGTCATCAAACGTTGACTGAAGGGTCCGTTCGGGAAATGGAGCTCTCAAACTGCAACTACTTTCTAGGTCATCAAGTGAGACCAAACATCATAAACATGGCTGCTTCCCTATGTTAAGGTATGTACATGCATGTTGTGTGTTTCCTTTTTTTTTTTAATTCAGCTCGCATACCACTTGCGCCTGAATGGCGATTTAATGCGCTAAAAAACTTGTAATCCCCCGATAGAAAGAGTCTGATATTGTAACCTCTGTAACACTAGCATTTGTAAAAAAAGCATTATTGGAGTGAACAGATATTTTATACGTTGTATGACTCACTTCCATTGAGACATGCCTAAATTTGTCACTTCACCCTTGTATCTATCAAGGGCTATGTGAAAGTTTGCAATGGTGTCCTGTGCCTCAAAGCATGCAAAGAGACATGTATTGTTGATTGAGTTTGGTGACTTAAAAAGTTTTAGTACTACAGTTTTGCTCACTTTGAGAAAAACGAGCCTTTGTCCTTCGCACTAAAGTCAGTGGCTGTATAAGATAAAAAATAGGCTTTAAATATTACTTTAAATATTACCAACTTTGTTGTTATAACTTACAGTTCCTCCTGTCTTAATTTTAAAAGTGTTGTCATTTGCACTTTCAGACATGATTCTTCTAATCACCTTACAAGCCATTTGCTCTTCAAGAACTCCAGACCTTTTGCACTCGTGTGAGTCATAATCACCTGTTCGTTCATCCCTATTGCATGTTACATAGACGGCATTGTATTATGTTTGAAGCTGGTTGCACAGAACTTGGTAACAAGTTAAGAGCATCCTCACAGCATGGACACTGAGTACTGGCTGATGTTGTAATGGCATCAAAAATGCACTTAAGACACTACAACATTGCACTGCAACTTCAGTGGCTGTGACAACATTCCTTTGCACATAGGACATGTGAGTAAGTCTATGACTGAAATGACCTGAGTTGCCACACATGATATATCGAGGTGCAGTGGTGTTTATATGAGGAAGCAGAGCACTTGCTGTGATTCCTGGTTGTCGCCCTGCTTTCCGTGGCTCTTTTAAGTGGATCCATGAGTGTACATGTATGGTTTCCTTTAAATTGTGTAAATGTGTACATGTATTAGTGTGTGCATGTGTATGTGCATATGATTAAACTTATGAGGTCATGTCAATATGTTTACCTTGCATGTACTGGGACAGTGTAGGGACCAATTGTATGGCTTTAACATACACTTGTATGGAATCTTCTTCTTAGAAGCTTCTTTAATCCTGGACAAAGCAAGTCTTCAAGATTTGCAGAAGCTGGAGGGAAAGTCAGCTGTGCTGTTGCTGATGTCAATTTCAAAACATGACCTGAGCTCCACTGAGAAACTAGCACAGCTTTATGTTGGCTCTTGATAACCAGCCGAGGGGTTTTTTCAACAATCTGTGTCCACAAACCCTGCGCAAACTGTGTACTTTGGAATCGTGGACTATCCATTGCCGTACGGTATATGTAATCAAAGCACGTGACTTCGATTTATTCATGACTAAACAAACGAAAAGTAACCGTTTTGTTCTCTCACCAGAAAATATGTCTAGATATTAACTAAACACGTATAGAATGTGCAATGATCCCTCTTTACGAAAAGGTAAGTTTCATGCCCAAATGTCAGGCGTTTTTTCGAGAAAAATTGCTTGCCGTTTGAGTGTTTCATAATATCCATAATATGACCATGACCTGCGCGGAGTTAGTAGGTAGAAAAATAACCCGATTGACTGTGCGCATATATCATATCTAGTACAGAAATGAATGTAGAAATGCTTAAAAGATTTTCCTTCTTTTATTGCAAGCTTTTTGTGATAAAAATAAGTTTAAGAACATAAACTACATTTTAATGAGCTCCTTCATTCGTCAGGACACTAAGAATACCGTAAATGTAATACGGTTCTAATTATAAAACCTAATGTCCATCTCGAAACAGCCGTGAATGAGGCATTCTGGAAAAATTCATTAATTTTAATTAATAATTTGTTGTGTTTTCAAAACATAGGTGCAATCAGAAAGTTAATATCATTATTCTAACGTATAACTTACTATTCATGTCTCAATAGCTGGCCTTGAAGCGGATAGCACCCCACCCCACCACTCACTATTCGTACCAGGCCAGAAGCAGACAGCAAGCCCCACCCCCCCTCCTCCCCCACTTATCGTATGAGGTCTGAGCTGAAAATCCTGTTTCCTACTCTGGTACGAATGCAGCGCAAGGGTAAGGGGGAGGAGGGGGCGTCATGGCCAGAATTGTATTGCAGCATTTGTTCTTTTTATGCGGATTAGACGTAAGCATAGTGGTTGCGTAGGAATGATGGAGCGTAAGCGTAGCGTTTGCGTAAGTATGATAAAGCGTGAGCGTAGCGTTTTCGTAGGAATAAAAAAGCGTTATGGGAACGCAGCGTGCGACGTAAACGTAACGCATTCGTTACGTGTACTTTTTTTGACCGCTATTGCATGTGATGGTTACAGCAATGTTGCTACAAACACAATAGTACCAGTTTTCCATACTTTCTTTGTCTATCAGTATTAAAAATACATCTTGCAAGATGTAAGCCACTAACAACATTGAAAACATTATATTACATCTGATTAACAGCTAATTGTATTTATTGTATTCCAACAATATTTGAACTAACATGTAAACACAAAAGGCATAAAAATTATTCGTGGTGCTGGCATTGGCAGATATCTATTTTCGTAGTTTCATAGGTGAGAAAGAGTTAAATCCTAATGTGTTTAAAGAATATATACTTTGCATTAGATTATTGCTTTTATAAAATGTTTATTACAGTCCATGTTAAACCTTTATAATTAACTACATAATTAATTCATATACCTTGCATATTAAAATTACAACATGTAATTCGTTAAATAATATGAGGAATAAGCACTAACTAGCTGAACCATACAGGATTGGATCTGACTAGGTCAATTATAAAAATTCTCCTCCTGAATGGTAATTTTGCTCCATGTATATGCAATCATTTATACATGTAGATGTCACTCAAACCGAATTCGCTTATCTTGTAGCGTGTTGCATGTTTTTTAATCGAAAAAAACTGATCACGTGATACAAACAAAATGCACCTTAGTATGCCGTAAATCCCTTCCGCTACCCCCCCCCCCCCCCCCCCCCCCCCCCCTCAGACACGGAGATGTAACGATGTGGCGGTTGGACTTGATGGCCCGATCTGGTACACCGTGGTACAGAAGTATTGGGCATTCCTGTGATCGGAAGGGATGTATGTCCTGCTTGAGACTTCTTCGGTCGCCCTCGGGGTCTGGGTTGTGCAACTTGGACGGCATGGTTGTTCCAAATCAATGTGTGCAGGCTTAAGTCTGTCAATTGAAATTGTTTCACATGCAGTCTGCCCTCAAATGTCAATCTTAAACGTTTTGTGACCTGGTTTAAGGACCTTGAAGGGGCCTTCATAAGGACGTTGTAGAGGAGTGCAATGAGTGTCACGACGAATGAACATAAACTTAGCGTGCTGTAGGGTGTTTGGAATGGAATCAGGTGCCACTCCATGTTGGGAGGTAGGGATAGGTACCAGTGTACGGACTTGATTTCGGAGTTGTTGGAGTTGAGAATTGTAGTCAGGCTGTGTACTATGACTAGAAATGAAATCTCCTGCACTGTGAGTGGAGCACCGTAAACCATCTCTGCTGAGGATCAACATGAGTCATCTATCGTTTATCGATGCTCGAAAGCTGCCGAGTACACTTTTTTTCTGGAGCAGTTTCGAACGCATTTGACGGTACCTGTAGACGTATATAGTTACCCAATAGAGAACAGCACAGGTGAAATGCTCTCAACCTGCCTGGTTGAATCAGGTTGATGCACAATACACTTTCGTCCAGTACGCAGACCCGAAAGTTTTGGTACCCAGACCCGAAAGTTCTGAAACTCCATTCAGGAATCACAGACGAAATTATTGTACAAGTGCTACATGTGCCTATAGCGTTTGCGCAGTCGACCAAGGAAGGATTGTGTATTGCCTGATTTTGAAAACCCAGCAGATGGATAGAAGTCACTGTTTCGACCATGAAAGAAATGCTGCTGCCAGATCTGAAGCCGGCTGTGATTTGCAGATTGCGTTCGGTCGATTGACTTATAGCCCCATTATTACTGAGAAGAGCCAAAAAAATTTTTCAGCCAGTACATGCAATAATTTGGTCTGGGGTAGAGGATCGAAGCGTCAACCCCAAGCTTTGAGCGTGTTTCGATGCTTTCGTAGAAGTAAAGGATCAAGAATTGCAGGGAAGCTATGTCTCCTGTTGAGGTAAGAACATTGGGAAGGTTTTTTAACCTTTAAGGGGTCCAGGAAAAAATGTGTATTTTTTTGGGAATCGTTTCACTTCAGACGAATGCTGGAAGGGAGCGAAAGTATGCCCAATGCTACAAATAGCAATAAACATCGAGTAGAAGGTTGGGTTACTAGATGCACGCTAATTTGGAACAGTTAGCTCTAGTCCGACTAGTTTTTCTAGAAGTGAGTTCGACAAAAAGTGCGTAAAAACAATTCGATTCTCACGGAACCAGTGTTAAGAGAAAAGAACTGCGCGTTGTCGGGAGACCAAGAGAAAAAAATAGGAGAATACTGCACAGTTAAGGTGGACCGGAACGAGTATGTTGGGAAACTTAAGGGCCGGTAAGCATATATAGGGTGGTACACGCATGTAGGGACTGTAATACTTGTCACCTCGATCGCATACATGTAATCGCATAACCCGCTCGCAAAAATTGTCAGAAGAAAGGTCTCGTACAGACATCGTAAACGGACGTAGCGTTTCGGCGTATTTTTGTATTATTATTCTTTAAATGAAGTTAAGAATATAGAAATGAGAAGCGATGAAGTTGATATGAAGCCAATATACACCTCGATCATGTGTTTAATTTTAAAAGTACATGTATACGCATACTTTCAATACTGAACGTGGTCGTGTTATACAGATTACTTGAATGATGACGCTTCGTTTGTGCGCTGAAATGTAACTTTAGCGGTAATTTTAGTTTGCATGTTTGTTGCCTTTATATGCGTGACTGGATTTCGTCACGCGCAATAGTAATTTTCAGGCCCGACTAAAACCTCGGACATCCCGCGATATGGCGCTATAAATTAGTTGAAAGGGTAGTTAAATTACCGGTCCGAAAAATGGTATCATTCCGTATTCGTATTACAATCATAGCGATTTAGAATCTTTTCATTACTGTGCCATACAAGCTGATTAGATCATGAAATAGATTAAATCACAAATTCAAATGAACGTCGATAACCAAGCACCATGACAAACGAATCCTCCCTTGTGCATTGATTATACATGTACGAAGCTCAGAATACCATGACACACATTACTAAACAGCATTACCAAGGAAACATACTATAATAGTTAAACCACTGTTTATATAAGCGTACTCCATTGATGTCAGGAGCTAATCGGGCATATTGGGAAATGTCTTATGGCTTTCTTTACTCGCTTGCATAGGTACAAAGGATGAGGTGGCAGCTCTAGAGGAAGGGTTATAAATGGTACCTACATACCACTTTCAAGAGGTGAAAAGGTGCAAGAGGAAGACGAAGAGAAGATGGAAGGACAATCAGTAATGGATGATAATAGAGGGGGAGAAAATAGCAAGGATGCAAAAGGTGAGAAGGTGGAAAAGGAGGATGAAGGGCAGGTGGAAAATCAATCAGTGCAGAAAAACATGAGTGATATGAGAGGAAAACATAATAATGATGAGAGGATGGAAGCGCAGTCCACTCCAAAAAAAAGAAATGCCAAATAAAGGAAGGGATAACAAGAAGAGTGGTAATGCAAAACGGAGTAACCCCAGAAGCCTGCAGGAAAGAGCTTACAAATCACTGTACATGAGAAAGGTAACACTATGGTATAATCAAATAAATGCTGAATTACAATTTCTATCATCTAGAGCGGAGGTACATGTATAATCTGCTACATGTGTTAGCAACAATGCTACTGTAACAGATGTTATTCCCAGACCTAGTGATGTGACATCATTTGAAGGTAAGCAGTAATGACAATCTAGAATAATATACATATACCGCATGTACTATTTTAGTTGGCGAACAAATATCGTATCGTACTCATCGTCTGCTTCCAACATTTTATTACCTGGTAGGTACTTTGATGCACAATCACTTTTAGCAAAATTAACTCACATCATTCAGGTTTGCAGGATAGTTTACTGCTGCAAGCAGCTGTTGCAGATCTCCAGTGTCGCCTTACAAAAGCGGAGGCATTAATTGCAGACTGAATGAAACTAAAGATTAACTGCACTTGAACAAGTGTCTGTCCAATCAACAAGGCACCGTCAAACACCATCCATATATGTCTCTTGACGACAGGCTGCACCTCTTTTCACCGAACGGCTTGATGTATCCCTACATCCACTACTGATCCATCACATTTTAGGTCATCATACACAAGCTCCTATGCTATCTCCATCACCAGTGTCCTCTGCTATACCATTTGAGCAGGCACTGGGCAGTTCTGTACCACCATCTGAGTCACCTTACCATTGCAATGAGCACTGGGCACTACTGTATCACCATCTCAGTCACCTATTTTTTTCTCTAAAGTTAAGACATCATACTTGGCTTAATAATTTTTTCATTTTTCAACTTCACTTCATTGTGTTTATTACTGGTGCAAAAGTAAAGAAATTCATTTTGAATGCTTGTAGCAGTGGGAATCTAAAAAGACCAAGTTATTAATTAACATCTACGGTTGGTTAATATATGATTTAGCTACTCCACTCTCAGTCCACTTCTTCGTTAATTATCTGCCTGAGGATCGAATGATTTAAGTATGCGACTAATACATCAATGTCTTTACCTTTTCAGTCTTACGCATCCAAATTTCGAACAATCGTTACGGCTTAAAACACCAAAATGTACCTTTTTGTTACCGTTTTTGTTTGTCGATTTGTACTCTCCAGCAAGTGCGAAATCGCTCCGAATTTAAGCGAGCGATGTATTTGACATAGAATCAGCCTCCTAACGTACTTGTATCGTTCAATGCAACGTACAAAAACAGCTAAGAGTTGAAAGCAGCTTAGTAACGTCGCCATTTTGAGTTATTAGCAAATGAATATCGGGAACTACGGTAGTAGTTTCTATAAAGGAATTTACCCGGGTCGTGAATATCATTTTTTTTAAACGCGACACGCGCATAACTCGCGTACTAAGAAACCGATTGTTTAGCTCATTGTTGCTATCGAACCAGAAGGCAAAGCTGTCATTTTAATGTTTCGTTCCAGTACTTCAAACTGTTTGTTTAATCTGAGTCCCGCACACTCTAGCTTTTTAAACACCACTTGCAAGTTTTGTACATGCTCGTCATCTGTCTTACCCGTGACTACAATTTCATCAAAATAAGCACATGTATATGGTATACCCTGTAACAATGTTTCAACTGCTCTTTGGAAAATAGCAGGGGCTGATGCAATTCCAAACGGTAGGCGATTGTAATGAAACAAACCCTTGTGGGTATTAATTGTGGTGTACTGTTATGAATTTTCTTCTAGTTCTAACTGCAGGTAAGCATTTTTAAAGTCCAGCTTGGAGTAATTAATGCCACCTGACAGAGACGCAAACAATTCTTCAATTCGTGGAATAGGGTATGATTCCAACCTAATCACATTATTAGCAGTTAACTTGTAATCCCTACAAATTCTCACAGTACCGTCGTGTTTAACCACTGGGACTATGGGTGTTGCCCACTCAGATGAATGCACGAGACTTTTTATACCCTCTGCCTGTAGACGCTCCAACTCCTCAATCCTTTCTTTCAACGCAAAAGGTACAGACCGAGCCTTAAAGAATTTGGGTTGTTTCTCAGCACTGGGGTCAAGTAACAATTTTGCAACAACACCCTTAAACAAACCCAATCCTTCTTTGAACAGGGATGAATAGTTTGTTAGCAATTGCTGTATGTTGTGAACACCTACTGTCACCATATTACTAAAACTCACATCTAATTTAATGACTTCGAGCCAATCTCGACCCAACAAGCTGGGACCATCCTGATCTATTACAACCAAATTCAGCTTTGCCTGCTGATCCCTGTACATAACATCCACAACAGCAATTCCCAACACTTTCAAAGATTCCCCAGTGTAAGTACGCAGCCTAGTTGAAGTACTCCTAAGCTTGGGTTTACTTTTCTCCGTCCACAATTCATCAATCTTTTTTTTACTAATGAGAGACATTGACGCTCCCGTATCCAGTTCGAAATGCACACAAACACCATTTATGTACATTGGTACTATAAAAGGGTCACATTTTTCATTCGCTAATGTATACACTGTTCGGGTATCCCCAATTTCAATGTCGGCTAGAGTCCTTCGATGGGCAGTTACATTAAGCGCCTACCAATACAGTATACGTTACAAACCTGGGTTAGAGGTTAGTCATGCTGATGCACTTAGTAGGTTGCCAACACCACCTTCTGAAATGGACTTTGTTCCAGGAAGTATCATTGGGCTCATAGATTTTATGTCTTCAACACCACTGTCTGCCGACCTTGTCAGGAAACACACTCAAAGAGATCCAGTGTTGTCACGAGTGTGCCAGTTTGTTCTCAAAGGATGGACAGAAAAAAAAACAGGGGGAACCTTTTATTCTTTATGAGTGTAGGAAGAATGAACTTAGTGTGCAGGATGGAGTGTTGCTATGGGGGTCTCGAATTGTTGTCCCGCCGAAGATGAGGAATTGTGTGTTGGATGAATTACATGAAACACACCAAGGAATTGTAAAAATGAAAGGCCTGGCTCGAGGGTACGTATGGTGGCCTGGGATGGATGGTGACATTGAGAAAGTGGTTAAAACCTGTGATACTTGTCAGTCGTTGCGCCATCATCCACCTTCTGCTCCCTTGCATCCGTGGGAGTGGCCAAAACAACCTTGGTCCCGGTTACATGCTGGGCCATTCCAAGGGCACATGTTCTTGCTGGTGATCGATGCTTGTTCAAAGTGGCTAGAAGTTCATGTGATGAAGTCCATATCATCGTCTGCAACAATTGAGAAGTTGCAATCAATATTTGCAATTCATGGCCTGCCACACAAGCTTGTAACTGATAACGGCCCAGCCTTCACTAGTTCCGAATTCAAAACATTTATGGGCATGAATGGTGTTGTCCATATCAGGTCAGCCCCCTACCACCCCAGTACTAACGGTTTAGCTGAAAGAGCGGTGCAGACTCTCAAAGATGGATTGCGCTGTAATAAGGATGGAACCATTGAAACCCGACTGGCAAGATTCCTCTTAAAATATAGATTAACACCTCATTCCACCACAGGGGTATCACCAAGTGAAATGTTGTTGAGGCATCGTCCTCGCTCACGTCTTGATCTGATGAACCCATTTTAGCTCAGAAGGTGTTATCAAATTAAGTTCAGCAGAAAAACACACGTGACAATCGCAAGCAATTTCGTTCATTTAAAGTTGGGGAGGAAGTTTATGTTCGAAGCTTTAAAAACATCAACCATTGGATTCCAGGCAACATTGTAGCAATAACAGAGCCAGTATCATATAAAATCAGTTTAGCCAGCGGTGCCGTGATTAAGCGCCATGTTGATCACGCTAAAGCTCGTTATTCAAGGCATCAGAGTTAATTCCCCTGCACAACCAAGTAGTCCTAATTTAGAGGTTGCAAGCAATCAAGGTCAAACTGATTGGGAAAATGTTGCCTTTCCAGCAGAAACTATTGAGGATACAGGTGACCCACTCCCTGGACATCAACCAGACATCGAAATACAAGTACCCAATGTAGATGTGGCTGCTGAACAAACTGAGGAAGCAGAGGAACCCGATGCAACAACTACAAATGGACAACAGCCCTTAAGAAGGTCATCACGTGTTCGGCATCCACCAATTCACTATTGAGCAGTATTAGTTGTGAACTTTAAGGAGGGAGAAATGTCATGTATTACATTTGTGTATGTATGCCTATTGTAGTTAATTAGTTAGTGTGTATAATTGTATCACACATGCGCAATTCAGGAAATTGCTCCTTTTCTCTAAGCGTGCGTTTGGGGCTGAGCGTCTATACTTATACACTACAATAGGAATTGGAGGCAAAGCTGGTGTAAATAGGATGGGAACAAGGTTTTGGGAAAGGAAAAATGAGACAAAAATCCTATATTTAGCACATGTAAATGTAACAGAACCAAAAGAAGTGCTAAACATGGGATTTTTCTCTCATTTTTCTTTTCCTAAAACCTTGCTCCCTTTCTTTTTACACCAACTTTGCCCAACTTTGCCTCCAATTCCCATATCCCACCAACTTTCTCGTTAGAGAATGTTTTTCTTTACTTGTAATTATATTGCTCGTAAACAGTAATAACTGTTGATGCTATCATAGCTGAGGGTGCATGGTGCCGAGGGCATTGTTTTGGACGATCTAAACGGTTCTTTTCAGAACCAATCAGAGGAAGCTTCAACTAGCAAGCAAAGCTGCAGGTCGTAAGTATCTGCGTGGGCAGAACTTAAAAAAGAAAGCAAATCTCCACGAGGGAATTGCACGACTGGAATTACAGTACTGAACACCAACAGGCAGAGAAAAGAAGGAAGAGGGCCAAGCTGACTATAAAAGATGCATCCAAGAAATTTATTGATGAGATTCGATCCATCGCTCAACTCAAGGTATTACATGTACATACGCAAAGCAAGGATCTTTTTATCGGAGTCTGCAAGATCAGGCATGAACTCAGACAAGGCATCCAGTTGTTCCGCGGATGCATCTTTTATAGTCAGCTTGCTCCTCTTCCTTCTTTTCTCTGCCTGCTGGTGCGCATTATTTCCAGTTGTGCGATTTCGTCGTGCAGATTTCCTTTTTTTAAAGTTCTGCCCACGCAGACACAGTTTCCACGCTAGCGCACCTGGAGCTTCGCAGACGTGCCCTGTCGATTGGAGTGGAGTTATTAAACAATTTCCTGAACTGACAATCCTCTATTTTGTTTGACAGGAACTTCTGGGTGGTGGAGGAACAGCTGTTGTCTACAAAATCTGAAGTAAATGAGTCAGGAGGATCAACAAGGTTGTTGGAAAGGTCTACAGAGTGATGCAAGTACCTACAAACCTCATAAAATAAGCCTGAATTGACAGCTGAGGCTAAATACGCAGCAGGAGAATGGTAGGACACACGTTGCAAGCCTAGACCGCCTCGACTTAAACTAAGTTGCGCCTGCTGCCATGCAGAGTCAGAAGTGTCTACCGCAGTACACTCTGCAAAACACTGCCGCACCTCATCATCAAATAGACTGAAGGCATCACCAGCTAAAGAAGGTGGGATAGTTCTAGCCAGATGTATCAGCCTACAAAACCCTCCACATTGACGTAGTAGAAGCATCGCAAGATGAGGATCTGAAGAATCTACCTGGGCCAATTGCTGGAGCAACTTGGAGGCATCTGTACGCTTTTGAGCAATATACTTGGCACAGAACAAAAAATCTCCTATTGGGGCCCCTAGTATATCGAAATGAGGCACGTTGGATTTTTTCATTTCATTTGGGAATCTACTGAGATCATTGACACTGAATAATTCACATTTAGACAGGTTGATATGAAGGCCAAGAGGAGGTCCCAAGTCTGTTATGATGGAAAGCACACGTAAAACAGCAGAGATGGGACCGGCCACAACACCATCATCTATGTACCACCGATGAAACAACAGAGAGGCACACTCACTGTCAGTATCAATGGCACAAACTACTTGATGTAAAACCAGACAAAAAAGCAGAGGGCCTAAGGGATCTCCCTGCTGGACACCTGATTCTGATGTAATGGAACCAAGAGTGTGCCACAGTATAGGGTATTGACCATAACACCAGGTAGACCATGACAACAGTTCCGGGAAATGGAGATTAACAGCATTCAGCACAGCTTGCCTAGACACCAGATTAAATGCGTTACGTAGATCAATTTTCATAACAGCAAAATCCCCATTGAGCCAATTATCATCCACACAACTTCTCAAACCATGAATAATTTTTTCAGTCCCTGAAGGGCAGGCCACTCCTAGCTGGAAAGGGGAAAAAAATTCGGAGGCCTTGTTCTTAACAATAGCACAAATACATTTGCTAGCCAGTCATCTTAAAGATTCACCAACAGCAATTGGATGTACATCAGGTGGGCAATTTGGCTTATTCTTCTCCAAGGCCACAAGACTACCCCCCGCCATACACTTTGCCACAGAAACAGGAACCTTACTTGACATAAGTAAATTTACTACATCCCTGAGAACTGCACAAATTGGAGACGGCATTGGAATACTAGCTACCTCAATCAAATGCTGTATGAATAATTTCTTTTTTGAAGTTCACATTGCTAAGTGTATTTTGTATACAACTGCACAATTTTTGTCTTCAGCTTTTACAGTTGGTGATAAAATTACAATGAAAGAGGGTAAAATGAAAAATTTATGAGGCCAAGTATGATGTTCTCAACTTGTCTACCATCACAACGAGCACTGAGCACTAATGTACCACCATCTCAGTCACCTATGTCTTCTCTACCATCCCAACCAGCACTACTTCAGTCACCTGTTATCTGTTACATCCCAACTGGCACTATTGAACCATATCTGATTCAGTCTTCTTCTATACCTTCTCAACTGACATCCACGTTTCCTGTTTTTGACCACATGCAATTTACGGAGGGTACTACATACAACAGTGATGTGCCTCCTGGACAATAACTACTTTCATGTACTATCAAGAAAGAGCGCTTTTCATCTGTGGAAGTAGTGGTAATTAAGAATTCTAAGCGTAAAGGTGAAAGCTATCATTAGAGATGATGTGATGATAAGATGCACACCCTTTGGAAGTAGTACCCTGAATGCACTACCTGTCAGAGAACTTCAAAAACTTCATCTTTCAGCAGTTTACTCAATATTGGAATAATAATGAAGGCTTTGAATCTTTCTGGAAAAAGTGTCTCGAAGCTGTACAACAAAGCTGCAAACGTCTGAGGCTAAGGTGAGACTCCTTTTTCATGATCTTGTGATTTTGGCTGAGGCTACAATCTACATTTACCCATACAATAACAAATGTACATGTAATTTTAAGTACAAGTACTTCGAAACAACCTTTTATGCAGATCTCAGACAAAACAACTCCTCTCCTTAGATCACACAAACACTACTCGTCTACAAGAATTCGGTGACAAATGGTTATTAATCAGCACAGCTACTAGTAAATTATTTGCTACTAAAGATCTTGGTAAGAGAGCGAGTGGTATATGCAAAGCAATAATAAACAGTATCTTGATATTAATGATAATGACAATACACAGGGAACAGTTTGCATGTTATCTTTCTCACACACATAACCCGGATGCCGTGGGTAACAATCCATATAGCTACTTCAGAAACCTTTACATGTATCTGATTTTAAAAAACCACGCAGTAATAGCCCTTGCAGTGGTGTTAGTCATTTGTACATGTATGTAAATGTTTCCTTGAATTAATGTACATACAGATGTGTATTAAGGCTTGTCCCTATTACTTTAGGATTGGTTATGGAAAAGAGCCTGCGGTTTTCCTACATATCTTTAGATAACTGGCCACAGAATTCCCTTGCTTTCTTTACTTGGAAACCAACTGCCCTTAGGCTAGGTGTGTACACAAAAGAAAGGACTTAATTAATGTTACACCGATATGCCAATTGGTGTGATGATCTGGCATTGACAAGTTACTTCATTGCCACTCTTCAACATTGTCACCAGGCACCTACCCTTTCTATTGACAACACCCCCTGACTACCCTTATTCGCTACCTGTGTGAAGGACTGTCATTGCCGGGGTGATGTGGGTGACCTACGATGGCAGCTTTAACATCCGCCACACCTGTGAGCATGGCGACAGGGTATAGATATAGCGTTTCTAATCCCTCACCATAAGATTACTACTAATCTATATGGCCCGAATCTCTGCTTTAAAGCTGGTTCGTAAAGCTTTCATTGACCGAAAATATAAAAGTGCACTTGCACCGTTTCAGAAGCGAGGAATGGAGCTAGCTTCTATGAGTGAATTCAAAGTCTTAATATTCAAAAGGAATCAAACAGTACAACTGGGATGCCCCTTTAATTAAGCATGTGCGATGAGATAACAAAGTCGATAAAGCGTACCGCGAGTACAGTAAGTGTTAGCCAGATGAATTGAACCTTTACGTATGTGTGAAGTTAAGAATAGGTTCTATAGGTGTGCACGATGTATGAATTAAATTCAGCTACCCGAAAGACAATTAGCTAATTGAAAATCTAGCGTATAATTGTACGCGAGTATCGGAAGTCTCGCTAGAGACTTCCATATAGATTTTGAGCACGACTATGAATTTAATTAAAATCCCGCGACCCTACCGTAGTTACGGTCCCGAAGATCGGATCGCCTAACTTTTTGCGGCAATCGATCTAGAAGTCAAAACTGAGTAGTTTCGTTTTTGTTTCACGTCGTAGAACTGCGTGGTTGTCGAGAACGAAAAATACTGCTGTCCTCGTTCCCCTTCCAAAAATAATGGGCGGGTCGTCTGCTTCTTCTGCTTCTTCTTGGAAACTCATAATTCGGGACAGGAGCACTTTTAACACCGCTTCCGTGAAATTAGACGACTTTTTAAGCCCATTTTGTCGAACACCTAAAAATAAAAATTAGTCTCATATGGTCTGTTTGCGAAATAACCTGCTGAGTCTTGTAGAGCAACTCTTTCACATGACTTTTGGCTAAATACCTTGGCCGTACTGATAACCGACCTTTACCTTCACGGGTTTAAAGTTGCGGGGTTTAGCTCGTAACTGAAATCGGTACACTTTTTTCCTACGCCTTTTGCACACTCGAAAATGAACGCATTTTTTTGGATTCATTTGGAAATAACCGAATTCGTACTAAATGTGTCGTGTACGATATACGCGTGCTTGCGTTACACAAGTGTCTTACCTGTCGAGAGATTCAATGGGGGGAGTGGCGGCTCGTCGCTCGTACCCAGACTTACTTACGTTAGCGATTTTTACATCACAATGGCCCAAATAAGTATGCATAATAAAATCAGTATCAGACTGTATCCATGTGTTGTCTTATACGAAGTACGAGATCAGGTTTGTTCCCACTTTTCTTCAGATTGTGGTGGATTAAGTAGGCCTGTAGCTCTTGTTTATTCCACTTTGATAGGTCCTTCTGCATATCACAGTCACTGTAGCAAACCTTAGCCTTCTTCCTCCCAGAAACACCTGCACTACTCAAAGGTCTTCTACGCTTGTAACTACCAGCAGATGGTACCTGTGGTTTGCTGCCAATACTTTTATACACTGCAAGTATTTTTCCTGGAATTGGCAGCTCACAAAGCCTAATGGCCTTCTGCAATTGCATCTCCTCTAATCTGTCATAGACACCAGCAGCCGAGATCTTTACTTTGCCAAGTTCTTTGTTTTCTCCTGCTCTCCAGCACTCATGGATTACACTTTTTACCTTTGTAGTAAGTTCTGGGTGCATGTTTTTCTTTGTGTGGGCCCAACCAGCAAAAAAGTTTGGCTCAAATGTTGCATATGGTGGTGTATCACCATCATCTAAAAACATGCTTGCAGTTTGGTCAATAGCACCAGTGATAGAGAAGTCCATCGTTGCTAAAACGGTGGTCAGCATGCCGCATGGCAACACTGAGAGCATCCCAAGATTCTCTAGTCCCAGTACACACATGCTTTTTGAGGAGCTGCGGAGACTTAAAGTGGTACAAGCACTTGGCACACTGAGGGTAATTAGCTCGTATCATATCCAATGCTCTTTCATCCTTGCTTTGATTTTCAATAAGTTGCTTTCTATGCTTACTTACTTCTAGGCTACCCCTTTTGTACCTCTTTTTATCTTTCTTTGCTTGTTCACAATTACTGGTGTTATCACTGCTGAGGAGTACAGTGACTCCCGTGAAGTTCACACTTTTGGATCCAATCTCATGTGATGCTTCACATGATGGAATGGACACACACTTGGATGGCACCTTCTGCCCCAGAGAGTTGTAAAATCGGACAATTTTCTCTTCATTTACAGTCGTCACATACTGGGCTGCATAGAAATCTGAGATGCCTGAGACACATGGGACAACAGTAGAGCGATAAGGGGCCTTGAAATCGAGTTTTAACAACAGCACTGTTGTGTTCATTATAGGATTCTCCATCAATGCCACAGCAAGTTGCTTTGGTGTAGATACCTTTCTCCCTCCTTCTCCTTGTATCAAATAAGTGTTCACATGTGTCTGCTGGTGCGAAAAGTGTGTATCGCACACATCCTTTCCACTCTGGGCTTCATTGTGATAGTATGCCACAAGCTTCAATCCAGCAGCAGAGCACACATATGGAAGTAGCAGCTTGGTCTGTTTTCCACCAAAGTTTTTTGCATTATCACTTTGAACAATTACCTTCTTTATATGGGGAAACCGCTTCCTCAATGCATGAAAGGCTGCCTCCAAGCAAGAGAGAACAACACTAGAATCAGCCTTCTGCTCTCCTTGTACAATGCAATCTATGAAATGGAGAGCCATTGCAGCTTTCCCTGTTTCATCAACTTGCTGACCATTGACTTCACCTGTGTTCTCTTGAATGCTGTCACCCTCCTCACTCTCATATTGATTACTGTCACAATTTTGCTCACAATCATCACCTTCATGTTGCTGATCACCATCATCATCTTCATGTTGATCACCATCATCATCTTCATGTTGCTGATCCCCATCCTCATCTTCATGTTGCTCCTCATCATCATCTTCATGTTGCTGATCACCATCCTCATCTTCGTGTTGATCACCATCCTCATCTTCGTGTTGATCACCATCCTCATCTTCATGTTGCTGATCCCCACCATCATCATATTCATGTTGATCACCATCATCATCTTCATGTGGCTGATCACCATCCTCATCTTCATGTTGCTCATCATCATCATCATCTTCATGTTGATCACCATCATCATCTTCATGTTGCTGATCACCATCCTCATCTTCATGTTGCTGATCAACATCCTCATCTTCATGTTGATCACCATCCTCATCTTCATGTTGCTCCTCATCATAATCATCTTCATGTTGCTCATCATCCTCATCTTCATGTTGCTGATCACCATCCTCATCTTCATGTTGCTCATCATCATCATCATCTTCATGTTGATCACCATCATCATCTTCATGTTTCTGATCACCATCCTCATCTTCATGTTGCTCATCATCATCATCTTCATGTTGATCACCATCATCATCTTCATGTTGCTGATCACCATCCTCATCTTCATGTTGCTCATAATCATCATCTTCATCTTTGTAGAGCTCACCATCCTCATTTACCTGTTCCATTTGTTGCTGCAATGGTACATTCCTACGTGCAAAATCTATCATCACATGAAGCTTCTCTAGGGGCTCAACTATCTCATTATCTACTTCAACACATGGTTTCACATATGCTCCTGCTCCCCACCATAGCATGCCCTTTTTGCCATAATAAGAATCACCACCTTCGCGAAAGCCCTTGGCAAGAAATTTCTGCTTGAAATCATAGACTAAATAAGCAGTAGTGCAGTCCATTTCAGCCATGGCCTGTTTCATATGATGGTCTTGGTGAGTAGCTTGCATAACATGTGCCATGTAACGATATGACCGGCACTAACACTGGTGTATAGTCACCAGGACATCAGCAATTTCAGCCAACCTAGTGGGGTCCTCATTAAGCTTGGTTAGAGCTACATATCGTAGCTTATCATAAAAAAGAAAGGGGCCTCTGCATGCATGGCATTCCATGTGACCACCAGGCTTTGGGCCCTTGTTTGGCCACCTGTCAGGCACAAGATCCAGAGCAAACACTGGGTAGTGTGTCGTGGCACAATTGCTCTCATTCTGTTCCAGTGCTTTCCCCATAGCTTTTGCACAGAAGGTCAGCTGGTTTTGAACTTCACTTACAATGTGCTGCTGTGTGGCAGGCTCATCCAAGCTGTCCGGATGTCGAAGCAACTCATTGAGTTGCTGGTAAGCACTAAACTGCTGGCCATCATGCTCTTGAGGTGGAAGGTGGCTCACTGTCTCATTGAATGCCTCAACTGCTTCCCTTATATGGACAGCATAACAGTAGTTGAGGAAGGTATACGTATCTGAGCGGAGACTATACAACTTCTCACGTAACGTATGGTCCACCTCAGAGAGAGGCACAAGAACATCGATGACTTTGTCAACAATGACAAAGTTGTCTTTGTGAAAGTTGACTTTTATATAGTCAATACCTGATCGTGCCTCTTGATGTTTGCCACCACCCGTGATGTGGTTTACAATGTCATAGAACAATGTTTTCCCAACTGGCATTTTATTAGGCATCTCATTCTTGTGCTTCTCCAGGTACACCTTATACATTGTAGCAATGTCGTGTTTTAAAACTAAGGATTTCATAGCAGATACATTCTTCAGGTCCTTCCATCTGACATCCTTATTTGGAGAACGTTTCTTAGCCTCCCATGCAAGGCGGCTGATAATATCATTACTGTAGACAAAGCTAACAGCACAGTGAATCACCTCTTGGCACACACGAGAATGCGTTTCACTATAGGTCTGAAGAGTCAAGCCATGTGACAAATAGAGTTTGTCTACTTTTGCTTGAAACATTAACTCCTTGACATAGTTTATGTTCAGCGTGAGAAGTGATGCAACATAAGCTCGTGGTAAATCAGAAAGGGGAACAAGTAGCCTCCTTGCATCAGTAGAGGTGAGTCGTTTAACATGTTTCAATGCATCTCTGATAGCAGAGGTCATAGTGGTGAGCATGTTTCCATCTGACGGTGAGATACCAACTGAAGGGACAACTGTACGGTTCTCTTCACCCACCACAGCTTCAATGGGAGCCAACGACTTGAGGCTGAACACCTTCTTTATCTCAGCATCGCTTTTCAAATTCCAATTTGGAACCAACATTCTTGCCCATGCCTTGATGCCTCTTACAAACACTGTTTCGATCCTATTCATGACCTCTTGGGCAAGATCATTTGTAGATCGTGCTTGCCGCCTTTTCTCACCACTCGGAAGCCGTCCCACACTGCTTTCGTCTCCTAGAGACCCCATCGCTTCTAGAGCCTTTAGAATCTGTGCTTGTGTTGTGAAATCAACAAGCGAAACAGTTTCAATTGAGACGGCATCGTCTGCAGCGGGAGGGACTTCAAGATGGACAGTCACGGTGTCTTTCATGCGTTTAGACCTTACGGCTGCTGGTTCAGGCTGCTCGAGAGATACCTTTCTCGGCCGACCGCGCTTACGATTTTGGCATTTACAACACTTGGTGCAATAGTAACCTGCATCACACTTGACACACACTGGCTTTCTGTGCTTATCGTAGCACGAAAGTGGCATCCCGAATGAGTACTATAGCGTAATTACTAGTAGTCTTGTTCCCAGACCCTGGTCTATACACATTTTGCGTCATGTTGTCTGGGAACGAGACAAAAGCAATGGTCCGGGGACCGACGTTCCCACTTCAGCTGCAAGTTTATCACAGAAAGAGGCTAAATACAAGCTTGATACTACCTGGGTCCATTGTTTATACAAATTGAAGTCTCCTGGGCAAGCCAAATTCAAATACAATGGCCTAGGAAAAAAGTGTACTACGCAATGTTTTACCGCAACAAAAACGAGAACGATTCCACTATAGATCAGTATGGCTTATTGCTGGAAATAGATACAAACTTAGGAATTGTTCGACACAGCTCAGCAGGAGATTAGCTTTCTAATAATATATTTTATATAGCAAATAGAATCAATGAGACTAATTTTCTGAATATTGAGTTGGACGAAAAAAGTCGTCTAATTTCACGGAAGCGGTGTTAAGGTAGTTGTACCCATAACGAGGTTTTTTTGGAAAAAAAGTTGGTAAGATCCACCTTATTGTTTAAGATATGCCACCTTGATATCATTTGGATAAGTAACGTATTTAACCGAGCGCAATGACTTTGGCAACCGCCATCTTGTAATTCGTGCACGCATGCGCAGTTTGAGTCCGCCATGTATTTTGGGGTCTGAATTATTGAAATACGTCATCAACAATTGGTAGTTCTGATCAAGTACGTATATAATTCGGAGAGAATCCACCTTATTGTTTAAGATATGCCACCTTGATTGCATTTCATTAACGCGCAGAAACACAAGCACCGCTTGTTTTACGAACACCTTGAATTACGAACGGCAAAAACTCTTTTTCCTGTACATTCAGGACAACAGACCTTATGATCAAGTGTTGAGCATATAATTACGATAGGAGCTAAGCCCCAAGATGAGCGTACGTGTAGGAAAATATCTTGTCCTTGTTTTCAAAACAAGTTACTTTTTTCTAATTAGCCGGCCGAAAACCGAAAATCTATCTATTAATAACATTTCAATTTCAAGGTACAAATATGGCGTCCAGGGATGCGTAAATAGCTGTAAATTTGTGGAAAAGGATAGTAACTTTATCGATGCACCAAAAGGACAATTAAATAATGAAGAACGTGGATTCACGATAAAGTAGCTGTTCTGGAATGCCCAGCATGAGTAATCCATGAGTAACCCAATTAGTTCACCCTGAATGATAGTTAGTATAAGCTTTGGCACAAACCTACTGCTCCGTTTGGAAACGAATGCACCATACGAAAGACGATAATATTTCATATTTATCCTCTTAATTTGGTGATTTTTAAGCACTACAGTTTTCAACAAAGCAATTATAAAGATTTATTTGTACTATTTTTACTGCTCATCTAATAACTGTCAAAATGATACGGTCCTCTAAGATGCTCTCAGGCTAAAAGGTAGTATGATTTTTTTTTCAAATTCCAGGAGGGTATTCTATCACCTTAAGCAATGAATTATTGCACCAATAGCTTTAGAATTTGCTGGAGGACTCGCTTGTAGGCTTTGATACACAAATGGTCTTATCAAGTCTAATTAACCGATTACCGGCCAATTTAATTATCCGTCAATACTTAGGGTCACTACTGTAGAATATTTTCGTAGCTGCCTCGAAAATTGCGTTAGAAATAGGTATCGTCTTAAAAATGCGAACAAAAGCAGAACGAAGCAAAATATGTATAGGAAAGTTTCTTTCTACCGTTAGTAAAGTCTCTATTGCATGTTATACAACCTACGCTTTGTTGCGATCATTTCTTTCCTCCGTCGAGGCACTCGTGTTCAATAGGGTAGATTAAGGTATATGCGCCAGGGGGGAGTGTTCGCCACCCTTCACTTCAAACGCAGCGCCAAAACGTACCTTACGGCTTTTTCTCTCGGGACAAAATGGAAATACTACTACTACTTGGAGTCTGTGTTTATGGCCACCATTTAAGTTCTATGTACTGTTTCAGTTCTTGCAAAATAATGACGTAAACTTAGCTACCCCATTTATCGGTAAAAATTGTGCGAGAAAACCGCACAATCGCAAGCGAGTTCGGTTGGTGCAAGTCAGTGTCTGGAAGGTAGGTAATGATCTCCTGCGCAAAGTAACTTTAATCAACGAGAGTGATCGTTCCTCTATATCCTGTTGCTTTTATTTTTGGACAAAATGCTCTGGCATGATACTTAGAGTGGGTGGCGAACACTCCTATTGTAATTTATGCCCTTAAGTAGTAGTCGCCAGGGGTGGCGACTACTACTTAACTCACCAAGTGAGGTTACAACACTTAAATCTTGTACCATTAGGCTTCTAAATGTTTCCAATTGATTATATATAAGCAACATGAGCTATTTATGTTGCGAAGGAGTATTCGCCAGGGGGGTCGGGTATGGCGAAATCGACAATCATAGGCCTACACGCATAGACTAGACTGGTATCAGAAGTGACTGCTACGGCAAGATCGAAAAGATTTCTTATTTTTCAGGTAGTGGCCTCATCTTCAACTTCGTTCATTATTCTGAGAGATATTATGGCCTAGTGCCTGTAGTGTATGCCAATGATGTACCTGCCACTTGCATGTATGAATTTCAATAAAATGATAAAATTACTCCTAAACATTTACATGTACACTCCACAGTTAAACCAAACATAATGGAGCAACGCTATTTAAAGTACTCGGTTAAGTCAATAGAGTCAGCTTTAAGGGGGTTAAGAGAGGGACACATGTCTTGCAAGGCAGCAGCCAAGGCATTTGGAGTTCCAAGAACAACAATGCGGGACAAGCTTGCTGGGAGAAACCCTGAAGAAAGACAAATGGGACCAAATTCAGTGCTGCCAAACCTGAGGAGACCTCCTTTGTAACCTTCTGCATAAAGCTATTGAAGTGCGGTTTTCCCATCAACCGTGATGATTTGTTTAACACTGTGCAGAAGATTGTGAAAGAAGATGGCAGGAAAAACCTGGACTGGATTTGCCTTACGCGTGATGGGAGCTTCTTCAATGATGAAGAAAACGGTGTGGAAAGTAGGTGGGTACAATGCTCAAAGTGCCTCTCACGTCAACTGTATCAGCCAGCTTCATCAGAGCCTATCTGACTTGGACAAAGATGATGAATACCTGTGTCCGGAGTGCTTTTTTACAGAGCCAAATGTGGATGATTATGCTTAGCCCATACATAGCCTTTATTTATCACCTTGCCTTGATTCAACTTCCAATCATTTAGGCTTCCTTTCCAAACGTCACAAGTTCATCCTTCATCCTATACTGAATGATTTGTTACATAAATCAGTTTACTACTTAAAAGTCTGGTTCATGTGCTAAATGTGCATGCAAGGGTGAGAGAGCCTTGTCAGGAAATCTGACAGTGTTTGGATCACAACAGTTTTTATTCCTTGGCCTGCATGTATGGTCAAAATACAACAACCACTAAAATAAATTTTTACTGGTGGTGTCATTTTCCCCTGAGACTGCACGCATCAAATGAGGCCCATGCTAGTGGGCCATGGCAGCCCTCTACCCAAACTCATCCCATGCTTCAGCCTTTAAATTTGTAGGTTTTTAAAGTCACTGCAGGGTTTATGGAGGAAGAAACGGAAGGCTTCCTATTCAAAATGCCAGGGTCACAAAGAACAGCGTTGCAATGGTGTTTAAAAGCTATAGACCTTATTCACGCGCCATTTTGAATAATTATTGTCATGTGATTCGCTTGTGATTTCTTTACGACTGACTGTTTTACGAGGTTAGCGAGAGTACTGATGGGTTTCAAATCATAATAGCTTGCTTAAAACCTTCAAAGGTGAAGAATTATGTAAGATCTCTGTGCAACGAGTCGCTCTGTGTTTCGATCGAGGCTGTACGCTATGCAATGGCTTGTTTTCCCTCTGGTGGTCGGTAGAAGCGGTTAAAATATAAGGTTTAAAACAGCATGGTTATTTACGGTGCGTAGAGTGCGCCAAAATAAAGTTTAGCCCTACCTGTACTTAGCGAACAGGCATAATTCCATTTTTGGGTGGATGGAATAGGGCAAACTGTGCTCCCTTTTGCAACTTGTATTCAAATATATATTCCCAAAGAAGAATACAATATCATTCTAGAAAGGTCCTAAAGTGCGCATCACCTTCCAGCACTTTTGTATCACGTTCTGATGCAGAGTTATTCAATTTAGAATTCCGGAAATTTCAACTTGGACTCAGACCAAAACGAGAGCGATGGCATTCATTAGGGAGCCCTGATGTTTCAGTTTACCCTGTTCGGTGTTCCAGTCACTATTTCAGGTGTGTTGTGTGTACATACTGTGAACTACCTTCATCATAACCAAAACAGGTACTTATGTCGACAGCGCCATTCGGATCCGCCAGTTAACTATTAATAATTGTCACATTTTGTCACACAATAATTAATTCTAAATGGCGCGTGAATAAGGTCTATAGGGGTAACGTTACCTTGTTTCAGAAACTTTGTGTCAAAAGTACGCGTTTTTACACTCCGAAACAGCGATAAACAGGGGGGTGGCGAACACTCCAATTGTAATATGGCGGAAGACCAAGTGGGGTGGCGAATAAACCTGAAATACGCTTAATTGGATAAAACGGAGCGCGTTGTTGATAAAAATGAAGCGATAATATTATAGTGTAGAGTAAGGACTGAGGATCTCTTGGAATCAAGTATGTTTGCAAAAGTACCCGTCCGTTTTGCTACATATGTAAGAAAACTGAGATCGGTACTCGCGGGTGGCGAATACTACTTAATTTTACCCTATTCGTAAGGCAGTGAAATCGATTCTTATTCGGCAATGACACGAATGTTCGCATTTTAAGTCGAAATACCAAGTAAGAGGACTATTATGTATTTTCTTTAAAATGTTGTTGTCTAACGGAAAAGTTCGAAATATGATGGGCAGCAGCTAACCATGTTGAAGTGAGTTCTAATTATTGCGCGCATGCTATGTACTGTTTGAATACCCCTCTTTCTATAGGAACTGTGCAAGCCTAGCTGATTTTTAACCCATTTACCTTTGAAGGCCACTAATGGCACAATGTAAAGCTTTACTGCGTTTGAAGGTATGTTTGTTCACACAAGCTTCCCACACATGTGGTGGAGAGGTGCAATGGTGATACGGGGGGTGTAGTAGTGATGTAGTTGTGCAGTGGTGATGTGGGATGCACTAGGGTGTAGGGTTGGATGTGTTCAGTACTGATGTGGGGTGAAGTGCGGATATGGCGTGATGTGGGCTGAAGGGGTGATATGGGGTGAAGTGGTGATGTGGCTTGAAGTGGTGATGTGGGATTCAGTGGTGATGTGTGGGGCACTGGGGATGTACAGGTTCAGTGGTGTGGGAGTTCAGTGGAAATGTGGGTGATGTGGGTACCCGGAAGCAGTGATGATGTGGGGTGCTTTGGTGATGTGGGGTGCAGTGGTGATTGTGGGTGCAGTGGTGATGTGGCGTGATGTGTGGGTGCAGTGGTGATGTGTGGGTGCAGTGGTGATGGGTGAGTGCAGTGGTGATGTGTGGGTGCAGTGGTGATGTGGGGTGATGTGTGGGCGCAGTGGTGATGTGTGAGTGCAATGGTGATGTAGGGTGGAGTGTGGGTGATGTGGGAGTGTAGTGGTAATGTGGGGTGCAGTGATGTGGGAGTGGATTGGTAATGTGGGATGGTGGGTGGGTTCATTGGTGATATGGGAGTGTAGTGGTAATGTGGGGTGCAGTGGTGATGTGGTGATGTGGGTGAGTGCAGTGGTGATGTGGGTGAGTGCAGTGGTGATGTGTGAGTGTAGTGGTGATGTGGGTGAGTGCAGTGGTGATGTGGGAGTGTAGTGGTAATGTGGGATGCAATGGTGATGTGTGAAGCAATGGTGATGTGGGGTGCAGTGGTGATGTGTGGGTGCAGGGGGAATGTGGGGTGATGTATGAAGCAATGGTGATGTGGGTGCAGTGGTGATGTGGGGTGATGTGTGGGTGTGGTGGTGATGTGGGATGATGGGTGGGGTGATAGTGGGTGCAGTGGTGATGTGGGGTTCAGTGGTGATGTAGGATTGTAGCCTGCTTCATTCTTGTCCTCTTCCACTTCTACCCCTCTGTCCTCATCACTTCCAGCTGCCCAGCCCCATCCATGTTATCATCACTTCTGGCATAGTTGAAGTCGATATTTACAACACAGAAGTCTTCATCCCTGTTCATGGAGTCAAAGACCTCTCCCAGTTTCGTCATATCTAATGCCATTCATTGATTGTGTTTTGTGGGTGATGGTAATTACAGCACTTACCTCACGCTTGGTACGGGCATGTACTATGATCCTCCTCTTGACTTTTTAACCGTAATTTTCATAAATAATTATAATACAAACTAGCGTTTCCCGTGAAAAATCACGGTAAATGAGTTACGCTGACGTATACGCACGTACGTTGGAAATTAGATACGGCGCTTTCATTGTCTTTTCTAACAGCTGGACAACTGAGTTGTGATTTTATGTGTCGATGGTGAGCGTACGACATACGCGATTCTGACGTTAGGTTATTGGACGCGAGTATGTGGTTGAATCGTCTACGGTCGTTAAACATCCTTAATTACAAGACGCATTTATGCGCCTACGGCCGGTAATCGGTTAAGCAAAAGTACCTGTTTGGGTGTTAAAAAAATTAAGGAAACAAGTAAATAAAAACATTCTCTCTGAGAAAGTTGGTGGAATATAGGTTTTGCAGGTAAATAGTATACTAGTATACTGGTCTAAAAAGTAAGGAAACAAGTTTTATCAGAAGGGAAAATGTAATAGTCCAATTTTTAGCACAGAAACAGCATATGCCTTAGTCGAAGTGTGCTAAATATAGGACTATTACATTTTCCCTTCTGAAAAACTTGCTTCCTTACTTTCTACACCAGTATACTAGTATACTATTTGCCTGCAAAACCTATATCCCACCAACTTTCCCAGAGAGAATGTTTTTATTTACCTGTATACTGTCAATTGGTTTCTGCGGATGTAAATGAGTTAAGATGGAATCGATATTCAACATGCACTAATGCAGCTATTTTGCACAATAGTTTTCCAAATAGCCAGCGATCATTTAACCGACTACCGCAGAGGACGCATATCTGTGTCAATAATATGTTTACCGTTACCAATGAATTCTTCCAGACCCTTTCCTTCCAGATCGTAGGATCGTAGTATATGCCCGTACGAAGCGTGAGGTAAGTGCTGTAGATACCATCACCCACAAAACACAGCGCCCCCAGGTTTTTCCCGTATTTTGAATCGGGCCTAAAACGGACAGCACCGCCCCCCCCCCCCCCCCCCCTCCTGCTATTCGTATCGCGGGTCTAAACCCCCAACCACAATTAGCCCCCCCCCCCCCCCCCACACACACACACCCTAAAAAACTTGTCTACGCCCTTGCATGTTCACGGCGTCAGATCATGCTTCCTACCATTCCTCTGCTGCATGTCTTGTGCATTTAAGTGATTTTGGACAACGCTTACTTTAGGTAAACAATATTATCCGAAAGTCAATCAACTAATCATATGGCAGTTGTGCGCATGCGCATAAGTTCTTAAAACGGCAAGCTCTCGTTTTGAATCTTAATTCTCTTCGATAGTCATCACCTGCCAGGTACGTAAACAATTTACGAATGCATGTTTGAGAAGATTAGTTTATTGTATTCATTACGTGTATAATGCAACTTAACGGGCCACAACTTCTTTCGCGAGCAATGGTATCATTAAGCTTTGAATTATTGGTATGCCCTTTGTATTTTCCTTATCAAAAGATTAAGTGGGCGGTGAAATACGATACCTTGTCCCGGATAGGCTGACACCCTATCCTATTGTAAACGTTCTCACCTCGATGATAGCTTGTGTCTCCCCCCACCCGCTGACAAAGTTACTACTTTACTTCGATAACTTTGTTCGAATGTGCTAAGACATAGATCTACGATACTTCAGCATAGTATACCGTTAGGTTCGCCACGCGTATATGCGTTACTAAAGTTTACCGACAAGCCGATCGCGCCGCCTTTGCTGGCACGTATCGCGTTTAGTCAAACCGGTGTGTACCCCGTTGTCACTCTGCCACACACAACACGCGCATAATCATTATGTACAACACAACGAGAAAAACCGGTGAGCTGTCTGGAACACATGAAATGCAAACCTCACCTCTTAAGTTTTGTGCGCCATGCACGGAACAATAGTGGAACCAAGTCTTTTTCATTGGCGGTTCGCCTTATACGGGTTCTCCTCTATGTATTAATGCTTGTCGTCCCAAGTGGCGTTTTGCGGTAAAAAGATACGCTGAGGTGCTCATGATTACGAAGATACGGGCATTAACCATTGCTTTTACCTCTGGTGGGGCTTATAATCGATACTTACTGTAATGGCTTCTTTTCTTCTTACAGACTGCAACGTTGAACTCCAAATCCAAATGGCACCAAATGGTATGATATAGTATTTCAACATTTATAGTTGCTGTATCCTTTCATTAATTATAGTTCTCAAGGTTGCATTACAAAATAATCACTCCAAGGAAGCCGTACTTTGCTCTTTTCAACCTCTTGACGAGAATACAAGTTGGAACGGCCCTGCTCTATGTGGTGCCATTGTCAGCTCATGTGAATTATGTACTCCCAGTGGAAGTGTAAGTAACACTATACGAGAATGTGGCAGAACTGATTATAAATAAAATGGTTGAACGAGTATATTATAAGGTCAGAAGAGAATGGTGAAGGTGGAGGAAAGTAATAAGTTATCAAGTAACAAGGGATAAATCGCTTTTGCTACCAGTTTCATATAGGAAATAAGTTTCATGAAAAAATGATCAGGGTGCTTGTATACCTTAACCATTCAATTGCTAAGATGGCTAAATGTGATTGACATTAAGTACTTCATTGTATATAACTATCATATACTTCATGCTGCCACACAATTCTTTGCTCTTGCAAGGTTACATTTTTAATCAATTCATTATCTATTTCGTACAGTATTATTTTGGCTGCACCAATATTCCCACATCATATTACTTAACGTGTGATTAGTTAGGCTTATGGCCA
This sequence comes from Eunapius fragilis, assembly GCA_963681505.1. Classification (NCBI taxonomy): domain Eukaryota; kingdom Metazoa; phylum Porifera; class Demospongiae; order Spongillida; family Spongillidae; genus Eunapius; species Eunapius fragilis. The sequence continues at coordinate 6,813,799 of OY811974.1, read as the reverse complement.
GACCACTCGCTCTAGTGTATTTGAATATAATAATAGTTGCTGTCATGAATATGAATAATCACACACACACCCTTGTTGACATGTGGGAAGTTTTCATGCACCAATATTCAAATACACTAGATACCTGGGGCTGCAACTACATGTATTGGCACAACCAGGTACAATATATTACGGGACTGATTGTACATTGATTGGACTACAAGGCAGCTTTGCTAATACAAAGAATAGTCACCAGCACAATGACATAGCCACATATCAATAATTAACGCCTATCTAGCTTGGCCACTCTGGTGGCCCATCGCAGCTCAAGGGTTTAATACTGCGTGTTTATGTTTTCATCACGCGCGATTACTGCACAGTAGCAACTGATTTCATATTAACTACTGATTATAAGTCTGATGCAAATTATTTCTTTTAGTTGGAAAGTGACTTCGTACCAATGAAGGCAAGCATCAGGATTACGTATGGAAACACGTGCTTTTTGGTATACGTTGGCATTGGTTCTGATGGTAGACCATTCTGCGATGCGGAGGAGGGTCACGAAAGCCTCAATATCAAATTCGATTGGTGTTTGGTAAATGATGATTGTTGCAGTGATGTGGAAAATCTTCCTGAAAATACCTTCAAGGTTATAATCACCATCACTGAACCGTAGGATGTTCTCCAATGAGCTTTTCTTTAAAGTATGCATGTCTGTATTAACACATGTACTTATCACTAGAATTGTACTAATGCAGTGCTATTCCGTATTTGCAACGTGTTACTAACGGATACGATCCTCCAATCGGCGTGCATGAAATTCTCGAAACACCACATGCAATGCAGATGATTATATAAACGGGTGGAAATTATCGCAAAAGATAGAGATTTGCATCGATAATCACAATACTGCCGGATTGATTGAGGATTGCATTACCGAAAATAACTTCACTGCATCTGGCCGGTGGGGCAACGAAGAAACGAAGAAGAAGACGACGACGACCAATTAACATTTTTTAGGACTCTGTACGATAAATAGGAATTAGTTTGTTTCTCTAAATCACACCGTTTTATGATGCGGAACCGTAGATAGTACTAGATAGTACAACTTTGAGTTCTCGTTCCATCGAGACAGAGAGATATTAAGCAATTAGGAAGGTATAACTCAAGCTGCGAACAGTTTTGAAGTTCGGCAATAGATCCAATCGCCTCGGAATTTACCCGCAGGGGTGTACCTATTAAGGTCATATAAACGCATATCACATCTAGCAAGTTCTATATAGGAACGGTTTATAATTGATTTATTCATAATGTTTTGTTACCACTTTTGGAGGTTTTGGAGGTATTCCGCTCGTTGCTTAGATATCAACTTTCGATTACGCGAAGGCAATTTTAGAAAAAATACTTCACTAGCAAAAGTATCGATTAAACAGCGATAGGAACACCAAATAAATTTCATACAGGTTGGAATAACTCAAACCTGTGCGGAATCGGAACCTACGCCAGCAGGGTCCATATAGGAATCCTGCAGTATCATGAATGTCATTAAAAACGTCCCTCGCGTCTAGTGGGACAGCCATTAGTCGGGTCACTTCCCTTTTAGTTTCAATCGAGCGATATCAAACAGAAGAACTGTTCTCTGTTGTTTCCATGTCATTAGACTGTGTACTTTTAGAGAACAAAAATACTCGTCCCCATCGTCCGTCGTACCCAGTCCCACCTAAAATTTCTCCTTCGTCGTCGTCTTCTTCATCTTTCGGGATACCATAAATCACGATAGGAACATTTGCAAAGCACGCCAAGTGTACGAAACGCTTCAGGATGGGTCCGCATGTTATCATCAGGTGTCTGTTAAACGCCTAACCGATCGGGCAATTAGCTGATGCTAGTAGTACCTTATTTGGTGTTGATCTACAATTAGCACATTACATCAGCTATTATAATAGTATTAAATAATCAGCGTTATCAAATTCGATGGTTTTACCATGCAATCTCAAAGACAATTCTGATTCCACTCGGGAATCTAAAAAATAAAGGGCTTTGATTTATGCGAGTTTTAATACAGTTACTTAACCTCTTACAATAAAGTATTTGCCAAATAACTGCAACATATTTCAAGCAATTCAATCCTGAGTTAAAGGAAGTTTAAAGCGTTGTATTCTTTCACAAGCACACTGAATGAGGAGCGAGAGTGAATAATGTGCTAGAAATTTGTGAAAAATGTCATATACTCCAAGTCAGGGGCGGATACAGGATTCCCAGGAGAGGGGGGGGGGGGGGGGGGAGGGGTCAATATGAATTATCAATAAAAGGCTACACCACATTGGCTTGGGGAATGTTATTAGCATTCATTAGTGGCATCGATAGCTCGATGAATATGCCTTATTTTCGTATGCGACATGTGGCCCCAAGATTAATGCGGCAATAGCACGGTATACACATACGCACCGAAATACAAAATACGCTTATATATCTACAATCTACAGACACTGCGTGACATAGTGCAGTATGCAGAAATATGCAGAAACTGCCCATCTTAGCTCATGCAGATAAATATGCAGACATTGGCGTATGGAGATCGATATGTTGATTAGTATCAAGATGTGCAAATATCAAGATCAGTATGTAGATGAGAACGAAGTGGGTGCAGTATGGTAGCTACGAAACGCGCGCGTGATGCATAAACCCGTAAATTATATTAGTGCGCATGCAGTAATAGGAATAGGGGGTATAACCGGATGGATTGAGGTACGCTATAATCATCGCAAGCAGTATTAACAATAGGTGTTCTGTTCTAACAAAAACACCAAGCGAGTGCGTTTATCTTGTGAGTTCGGCAAATCAGTGTTCAAAACTCGTGCGCATGCGCAATTATTTGTGCGCGCACAAGTTGGTAAAAAGTTCTAATGGCGGACTGACCATCACTAGCCATAAATACGAAACGGAATCAGAGGTACGTCTACTGGGATGTTAAACTCACGTTAACAAACAAAACCTGTGTTTTCAATCAAACTGCAACAATCAGACAAATCACAATCGGCTGCAGTTTTCTGTTCTATGTTCTCCGCTAACGGACGTACGAATGAGCCAGGATAAAGAGATTCAAACGTTGCAGACCAAGGCCGTGGTGGAGGCAACGCTAGCGAAATGACTACGGCTGTTCCTAAGAATTTAAAGGTAAGTTGCTGCGTGTTACGCTATGTACAAACGTTACTCTTAATGCATCTTACCAAACCAGGACAAAGTGAACGCGCGTAATATGGACTCAGCGCTGTGTTTGAGTTGTCGCAAAGGTACTACCGCCCGTATATGCACGTCGGACAATCACCGCTCTTATAACGACGAAGTTTGATACAACCCGCGAGAAGCGGCTATTTCGCATGTCTTTACCCACACATTGCCATAATAACTGCAAATACAAACCTATGCATGGCACAATCAATGAATATTCAAAACGAAATGATTATCACTAATTGTAAGTGATAATTGCTGGGAATGTGCGGCCGAAGAATGTGAGGCTGAATGTGCGGCTAACTTCAACGGGGTCATCGGCATATTGATTGTCACCTGTCTGCATACTTTAGATGAACGTATGCAGATTCTGTGCACGTCATGTATTTGAATACTTTACAATGCACCCACTGATCTGCATACTGAAGATAGACAGGGCCGGTATGCACGTCTAAATTCCATATACGCCAGTAATAATTAAGAGCAGGAAACTTATTCAATTACAGCTACACAAACAACCACAGAGTTCAGTTGGCAAGAGCATTCTTCAAGCACCATATTTCAGAAACAGCCTGGTGCTCTTTAAATTCAGCAGGAACCTTTACTATCTTGGCACTTGTTGAGCTAGATAGTAGGAGAATCATTTATCATCAATAACCAAAAGAAGAGGATTACCCTAGTCACAGTTTCGGTTTGTAGGCCTTATGGTAGAGTCCTCCCTTACTACTGCATTTCATTGGCTAAAGAGCTGTCTGAAAAATAAACATAAATACACACAGATATCCATTGGACTTACCCTAACTAGGCCCCTCACCTTTGGCTACAGAGTATACACGTCTCAATGTGCTTGCTTTATTGACTCGTGTCTCCGTACAGCTCCTGATAGTGACACTAAATATAGTACGTTATTTATTTGTGTACATAATGTATACTCATTACAACGTTCTATGCACATTGGAAGAGGTTATCCTTATACAGCAAGATTCCTTTCCATGGCATCGAAAGGTTCTATCATGTTCAATTTCAGCTCTGAAATAAATCAAATAATAAAATTAATTAAAATGAAAAGGGAATCGCCGAATGAGTTCTAGTACGGAAGAATGTAGCTTACTTCAGGCCAAACAATGAATTAATTTGCGATTCTGAAACTGACGCGGTAGCGTTAACATCGCTTTCTACCTTAATTATGAAAAAGGTGATTACTGATACCTATACATTAAATCATACTGTTATCGGAACCTACGCGAGTAGGTTCCATATAGGAATCCAACACCGAATGGAGCTAGCCCCACATTCCTCAGCCGCACATTCCTTGCGGCCCAACACTTGCATACTGAACATCGGCGCGCATGGTCTAAGCTATATAGCTATATGTAGCGAACAAGAGAGATTCTAACATGGCTTCGATACCTACTGCCAGCGATTCGAGTGCAAACAAGGTTACGTTTGCGCAGCAGCTGAATACGTCCCTTCAAAAATCACTAGAACAAGTCTATAAACGAGAAATCGAAGCGGCACCGATGTGGCGCGCCAATACCAGCGACTCGGAGAGATAGTGTAAGCACTCCAGAGTTATAGCCTCACATTGCTATGCATGTTGTCTGTCAATACAGGCATTTACATGTGAGCCTGCATTCAATGGAGCCAAGATGGCCGAATATCTTCATCCAGGAAGGGGTGTGGTCAAGCCCAGTAATCCACAGAGATAGTGTGAGCACTCCTGAGTACTTCTAGTGTATAGCCTCACATTGCTATGCATGTTGTCTGCCAATACAGGCATATACATGTGAGCCTGCATTCAATGGAGCCAAGATGGCCAAATATCTTCATCCAGGAAGGGGGTGGTCAAACCCAGTAATCCACAGAGATAGTGTGAGCACTCCTGAATACATCTGGTGTATAGCCTCACATTGCTATGCATGTTGCCTGCCAATACAGGCATGTACAAGTGAGCCTTCAAATCATGGAGCCAAGATGGCCGAATATCTCTTCATCCAGGACAGGGTGTGGTCAAACTCAGTGATCCACAGAGATAGTGTGAGCACACCAGAGTACTGCTGGTGTATAGCCTCACATTGCTATGCATGTTGTCTGCCAATACAGGCATATACATGTGAGCCTGCATTCAATGGAGCCAAGATGGCCAAATATCTTCATCCAGGAAGGGGTGTGGTCAAAGCCAGTGATCCACAGAGATAGTGTGAGCACTCCTGAGTACTTCTGGTGTATAGCCTCACATTGCTATGCATGTTGTCTGCCAATACAGGAATGTACAAGTGAGCCTTCATATCTTGGAACCAAGATGGCCGAATATCTCTTCATCCAGGAAAGGGTGTGGTCAAACCCAGTGATCCACAGAGATAGTGTGAGCACACCAGAGTACTGCTGGTGTATAGCCTCACATTGCTATGCATGTTGTCTGCCAATATAGGCATATAGATGAGAGCTTACAATAAATGGAACCAAGTTAGCCAAATATCTTCATCCAGGAAGGGGTGTGGTCAAACTCAGTGATCCACAGAGACAGAGTGAGCACTCCAGAGTACTTCTGGTGACTAGCCTCACATTGCTATGCATGCTGTCTGCCAATACAGGCATGTACAAGTGAGCCTTCGTATCTTGGAACCAAGATGGCCGAATATCTCTTCATCCAGGAAAGGGTGTGGTCAAACCCAGTGATCCACAGAGATAGTGTGAGCACACCAGAGTACTTCTGGTGTATACCCTCACATTGCTATGCATGTTGTCTGCCAATACAGGCATATAGATGAGAGCTTACAATAAATGGAACCAAGTTAGCCAAATATCTTCATCCAGGAAGGGGTGTGGTCAAACTCAGTGATCCACAGAGACAGAGTGAGCACTCCAGAGTACTTCTGGTGTATAGCCTCACATTGCTATGCATGTTGTCTGCCAATACAGGCACATAAATGTGAGCCTGCATTCAATGGAGCCAAGATGTTTTGCGAAACAAAAGCAGCTCAACAATGGATCTAGTTATACATGTAGGAAGAATCCATATTAAAAACCATATTTACGCAAAACAGTACTATTAATGGAAGTGTTTATTGAATTGAACAATAACATATACACTGTAACAGTTTTTTAATTTCATACCTACCTACATGTCCTCGTTCTTGAAAATGCACCCTGTGAAGAAAGTCTTCTACATAAGTCAGTCTCCTTACATAGCTAAGCACTGTGGTGTCACCAGAATCCTGTACAGTAAAAAAATCTCTGTGGTTGATATGGTTGATGAATGCGGTTGATAAATGCTTTGAAATGCATGTTTCATAGAGTATGCTAGCTGATACTAAATCTGCAGTTCCCCTAGAAATGCACCTGATAGAAGAAGTAGGTCCTCCTCTTGATAATTTCATCAACCTTGTTAAATGTGAGCTTTTCAGTCGTAAAGATATGAGCAGCACCTTTCCGGAGGTGATAGGATGTTCTTATGTGCCACATTCAGGATCCTCATAGGTAACATCCTGTTTTGCCCAAAATTTATTGCTTCTAGGCACAAGATCACCTCAAAGCTGCTGTCCTAATTGGAAGAGGTCGCCTGTATTAATCCTCTTGCATTTGTGCATGTGGCCCAAAAAACTCCCACTCATTTGGCCTCTGGCACCCAAGATTCCTTCGATAATGATGTGAGATTTTTTTTTCTAACTTTGAAGCCATTGACATTTTGGATGCAGCCTGGAAACAGACACAACTTGGCATGAGCTATGGTGGTCTTGGCCTTCGCTCAATTTCTCACTATTCCTGTTCAGTATAAATTGCATAATTGAGCCTTTCTGGCTTAAGGAGTGTTGAGAACAGTATCTCTGTGGAGTCTATTTTGGCACACAGAGAAACTAGTCACAGAGTTTGGATGACCATGTATGACCATGTATTTTTATCTTGTAGTTGTAGCTGCAATTGAGGCAGATAAAGCTTGCCTTCTTTCTCACATCTGCACATTCTTTGCAGCCTCTTGGCTCAGTTTTACCTTTTGTGGGTCGTGGGCTCCATTTAGATATCCCAATGAGCAACAGATCGCAGTGAAATGGTGACTTGCCTTGGACACTTCCAGAGTCACTTCATGTGCTATTTGCCCAGATGTGGCACTCTGCCCTCTCTGTGCTGTGTCCACCAAGCTCATATTGCAGCAATGTTCGAAGTGGCTTCACACCTGGACTTGATAACATTCGCCCAGCTGCCATGCTATGAGGGAGTGAGTGAGCCATCTGCCTTTGAGATCACTGTCACGTCACCACTTAACCCAACTATTTTGGATGAGGCAGGTCTGACAGCGGCTGAAGCTGAAAAAAGGGGGAAGCATGCAGCCTATGAGGTGCTGAGTTGTATTGGGTATGTGTGTCTCTAGTGGTGGATGCATGCTGTAACTGGGGTGGGGAGGCAAGCAGAACCTTTGCTCTACTGGCCACACATAGCCTTTGGTTCCTCATTGAACAAATCCAGAGGGATTAGTAAGATAAATGGAAGGTTGAATATCACTCTGGTGGAAGCCCTAGCAAGGGCCATACTGGTGGGAATGTTAACTTAAATTAAATAACAATAACTTTATTACATTACGCAGCTGTTAGTAGTAGTTTAATGTAATTATCATGTTCATGTGTTGTATACGAATGCTTGTAATTGTACTTATAATTTTTTAAATTGATTTACTCAAAAAAGCAAGTATCACGTGCTTATCAGAAATGATCAGTTCCTTTTTCTTAGCTCAATAGAGTACATCAGAGAGACCATATGCACAAATGTGCTTGACTTTGGCCAGAACATCAAATGGGGATCACTATAGGTATATGTGAGGGATTGTATACATTCCCAGAGAGTTCATGCATGTGGGGGTTTATGGACTATAGCAAGTACCATTGTGATGTTTTGTACAGTATGAGGTTAATCCCTTTATAGTAGTTAGGAAATGCATGCCAGTAGCCCTTGCGGACCTCAGTCATGTGTTGGAGCATAAATAAGGCTGCGTGTATGTGCATTAACGTGTTCTTGTTTTCCTGTTCATGTGGTTCATATTGAAAGTTTAATGCTATCCTCCGGTGATAGGGACCGACCCTTCTAGGTGCGCAAGCCCGTAGAGGCGATAACGCGGATCTAGTAATCCTTCATATGATTTTCAAGACCCTTTGTAAAGTGCAACAATTTCATGTTGCCATTTTCTAGCTCTTCAATTAAAACCATTTTATAACTCCCTGATTCTCTTTTCTGAAAAAGTACATCTACCAATAACTTCTGGAAAGTGTCATTTTGTGGAGCATGCATTGCATAAAACGATCCGCTGTATTAATTTATTAAGTAGCTGAACGAAACTTTTCAAAACCCAATTATTAGGCTGATTTAGTCACATCTCTCAGCCCCTACCTAATTTCTACGGCCGCAAAAATAAATAAAATAATACACCGACTATGTAAGTTCATATAAAGCGTACATATACTGTCTTAACAGAACAAGCTAGGATGAACTCAAATCCAGCATGGACCGTAGATCATCTATACTCCATGATAAGTACTGTACAAAATGTAAGAAACTCCAAGAACACGAATACAGTAATAAGATGTAAACGAAACACAGCTGCCGCAATTTCACTTCTAATCAAACGACTACTTAATTGTTTTCCGAATGGACCCGAATCGGTTAAGTGCATAAACAATCTCATACGGCCTACATAGCCTCAGTGGTGAATCAGTACAGGCTTACGCCGCTGTCATTTATCTGTAGATCGAGATTCAAGTCGTACATTGTTGTTCGAGTTCCAAAACATGCATGAGTATGCATCAAACAAAGCAAGTATTCCAATAAAGACTTGAGATCTGATCTGGGTCATAGAGATTGTTTTTGACACGGCTAGTATTTAATGTATAGCTTGCAGGCTGGTTACTGTGACCTGCATGCTAAAAAAAATGTACACTGCCACAAAGTGTGGACAAAGAGTTATAAATTGGGTAAATGCTGCCTTCACTTATGCATTGTCTTTCAAGCAAACGGGCTTTCCTAGCCAGAACCATACAAACATCAGTCACTTTAATGCAGCCACTTTAACCTCTATCACCCCGATTTTGGTCCTCAATTGAGGACCAGCCACGTCCTCAATTGAGGATCACACCTGCAACATGCACATCTCCCGCAATTTCTGTTATTTTGTAACTGCACTATGCACATCAAGTTTATTGCATAAGTTTATTCCCTGCTGGCAGTCGTAAGCTGCAAAGCAATCAAGATCTTTCATCCCACTGCAAAGCGGCAGTATTTCATTTGCAGGTTTTGAGCATTGAATTTTTTTTCTGTTACCATTCCCGATGATGCTGCTAACGATTCCCTTTGCACCAAAGTTCACTTTGAACTTACTCTGAACTTTGTCGCCGATCTTGAGTTGTGCGCTCTTGCTCATTGCGGTTCGCGTGCGCGGGAGACGCTAATTAATTGCCTTTCACTTGACGAGTGTGAGCATAGGCTTGAGAGGCAAGAATGTATAACACGAGCAAACATTATACACTAGTCACCACTATGGGTTAAAAGGCACATGATATGCGAACGTATTTGCTACATGACCTTTTATTGGATTTGGTCCTCAATTGAGTACCAAAGGGTGATAGAGGTTAAGATATAATCCTATCCAAACTGCATGATATTCAATCTTATACAGTTAATTCGATGTGCCCCTAGCTTCTGACGCTGAGAGAGAGCTGTTTGCCCTGCCAGCCAGATTAGGTGGAATGCATGCGCTTAATAAACCCATGCATCCGCATTATCCCAATCTGAATTCCACATTTGCAGTCTCATTTCTCAGAAAATAGTAAACAATATTCTGCCTCACAACCATGACTACACGCAAGAAACAGTCCTTGAACAACAAACATCAATAAAGAAAATACAGCTGTTGGGTATGTTGGCAGGTAACCAGCCATATCTAAGAGCTAGTGCATCTCTGAAAGTGGTCTTATGAAGGGTAAACCCATACTCCTCTATAAGTATAAATGTAAGCCAGCTGGAGCCTTCTTTTTCTTGACATAGGTCCATTGCTAGGTGATGATTGGTGGCTCTGAGATGGGTAGCAGCAGTACTGTGTCTGTTGAGCTTCATTATCGTACTGTCATGTCCAACGGGTGGTTTCCCTTCCATCAGACACAATGAAATCAGAGTCCCCTGTTGACCTGATAGCAAAAGTTGCCTATGTCTAATTCAGTCTTTAGTTTGTTGTCTGACTACCATCACTGATTATATATTAGTATACACATAGTGTATCCAAGTAAATGAAATAATTTACATGCATATAATAAAAGGTAAATGAACAATGACCAGAGACTTGTATCTGCTTGGTGTTGAAAGCATAAAAATTAAAAATTCTGCAGTTCTCTCCTATTGCAAGACATCTAGATATATGGGAGCTATCTGATAGGTAACTGTGGTTAATTCAATGGACCACGCTGGTTGACTGACAGGACGACTGCAGGCCGGGTACTGTGAGGAAGAAGACTAAACTAAAGCTAAGCCAAGTACATTGACTATGCATTTTGTAATTATGCAAACTGATATTAGCACCGTATAATCCAGTGCGAGTTCAGTTCTCTTGTAGGCTCAATGGGTCCTCAAGGAAATGTAGATTGAAGGCCGGAGAAATTGGGCTTAAGATTCAGAAGTACGTAAAGTACGTTAAAGACCCTGCCAACTGTACCCTACCTCCGTAGGTTTGGTTCGTTCAATAAAAACCACTCGTTACGCATAGGAATCAAAATAAGTGTCCCTATACTATATTGAACGCTTCGGCGTAGTGACGCGCGGGAGCGTCCATGGGCGCTAATCTGTTAACTTGTGAAATTATTAGAATAATTCGGAACTGCTCTTGTTATGATTATTGGGAACAGCATCGCGGATGTATATTGCAAAATACATGTATATAGTGACGATAAAAGTAAAAGCATGATACTGGATACCTAAATTGCATGCAATAACACGAAACACACATGGAACGTGTTTTACCTGCCTATAAATTATTACATATTGCATGATAGCATACTTACCCCCCAACAGTGTCGGCATGTAATGGTTCTGTTTGAAAACAATTGTGCTACCTACAATTAGCCACCGCGAGTATTCCATACATACCTTCTCACAGACTTGATACCTAAACACGCACATATGATCAGCCCATGCTATGACACCTGTTTTTCCTCACAGAGACTTGGTGTGAGAAACAAATTGGTCTTCGCACCATGCAATAAGCTATGGAGATTTCATACTTCCTATTATGGTGTGACATTATACGGAGTAAAACCACACCAAGAATGTATTAAAATTAAGTACCGTTTGAAAGCAGCTCCATTCCAGCAAATAGAACATAAAAGTCCGTGCATATAATCATATAATCAAAGCTGCATATCATCTAAGCTGAGAATTTTTTCTTCTTTTTTTTGCATCTATCCTTACAAATATACTTTGGGTCGTAAGGAGCGTGGTTAAGAATTAACGATTATGCGCGGATCGAAGACGCAACTCTGCGCCCATGCATGTCGTTAGGTTACGTAAAATGTGCAAATTTTCGTCCGGCTAAATGCTATTTTATCAAACTCAACGGCAGCCTATTGGTAGTATTGAGTGCCTATTAACAGGGATTCTAATTTGAATTTGATCTGTGAACACTCGACTCTAAGGCAGATTAGGATTTTATACTAGACATGCACGGTATGAACCTTTGTACAAAACGGTACTAGCACTTCTACCATTTCAACAGTGATCAATGGCAGCTTCTAAGAGTGATCAAAGGCCTATAGTTATCAAAAGGAACCAAAACCCAATTACAGACCGTATGCCAATGGATAATAGCGACTACCTTAAGGGGGTGAAAGAATTAAATTGAACGAAACGATAGTCCATTTACTGTCATATATTTACCGTTATATATTTATGCAAGCGTGCGCACGGCCCATATAACTGTAATCAGCTACCCGGCCGGAAGTCAAACTGCTAATAGAAATATGTAGCATATAATCGATAAAGTAGTAGCTGTGCGCATGCGCGAAAAGTAGATAAAATGGGTAGCTTTCGTTGTAAATTTTAAGAACAGTCGTCTTCATTAATTCGATCGTCACCACTTGCTAGGTACGTGAATGTGGTACAAATGCATGCATGAAGACGTGTTTATTTTTTGACTGGTCAATTGAATAGTTTACGCTCACTTAGATGTATCATATTGCTCGCAAGCCGAGAAAAAAAAAAAAAAAACAACTCCTTCGTGAGCAATGGGATATTAAATCAATCCTTATCGGTAATGCCCTTTTAATGTTCCCTATGATAAAAAATAAACTCCGCAACTGCGAAGCGGGAAGGTAATGTGTATTGTAAATATAAAAGCAAGGGAACAACGTTAATTGAAAATACAACTACGTTGCAAATAAGTTGTTTTGTATGTCCAACCATTGTTTCATAGGCAAAAGCAATAGTATATTTTGTTGTTCATAATCGAAACTTAGAATTTTGGTTTTAAATAAATTAATGTAGTATACAATGTCTAGACTAGTTATAAATGTGGAATTTTTATGTGGTGGAAAGACTACTAACAAAATTAACGGAAGCCATATGCATAAATTGCTAGTATGATTCAAAGGAATTTATGGACAGGTACACAAAATACTTTTATAATTGCTAAACACCTATATTTGCAAGCACATTTGAACAGACAAGGCGGTCCCTTCAATTGTGCTAAGTAAGTATAGGTGTGATTATTTTTCCATTGAAGTCCATGTCTTCCAACCCTATATGCCACCATGCAACTTATACTCGTAAACATTGTTTTTAGTTACATTGACTACAGTGACCCCTTCAGACAACACGGAATGTACGCAAAACGATTTTTATTTGTTTAATCGTTTGATAGAAGTAATCTGATCCTCAGAAGCTCGATTAACATTTATAATGAGTTCCTTATACTGCAACAATCCAGATTCTATAAAGGATTCGACCCCGATTATTAAAAACACGCGACCCGTTTAGAAGAAGACTCCTGACGATTGGATCATTTAGCTAGTTATTATAGTCGAACGAGAAGACAAAAGTGAGCAATTACGTCGATTATTTTAACCGCACGGTTGTAAGAAAAAAAGGACTTATCCTCCTCCTTCTTCTTGACCACGCATTGAATGGGTTAGGAACACATTTAAAGAATGGAATTTTGACCAATTGCTTCAGAATTGGCTGGAAGAGTGCATACTGTGATCCAACAGTCGATAGTATATTAATTGTATCGTTACATTTGGTCCGTATAGTAAACGATACTCGTATTATCATGGCAGAATATTGACAATTTCAATACCAAACCAGAAAACCACAGGGGCAGTAGCAAATGATTAACAATCAAATATACGGTCTATGTACGACGTATAATTAGATGTCAAATAAATAGAGACCTACTAGAGAAAACCCTTTGGTGCTTCAATCGTTGTTTGGTGTGAAATCTATTTGTCAGTGATGTTGTTTTTCTCGAAAAGTCTTCACGTCAGAGAATGAATAAAGTGAAGCGACTCAAACTCGAGATGAAGATTTTAGAATCATAATTTCAGATACCGTTTTGATCGAAGGACATCAAAGTTAACTTCCTTCTCCTATAGTTCCTGGACGTACAGATCAATGGATTACATCACACGCTAAGTACTGCGCGAGGGGGGGGGGGGGGGGGGGGGCAGCTATACATAATATTACAGTGATTTAAGTGATTTGGATATGAACAAAAATCTATGAAACAAGTAACTACAAACATTCTCTATGGAAACCTTGGTGATATATAGGACCATTACATTTTCCCTTCTGAGAAGACCTATTTTCCTTGATTTTTATACCATTATTGCCTTCAAAACCTATAAACCACCTCCAACTTTCTCGTCGATAATGCCTGTCCCGTTCGCGAAGAGAGGAGACCATACTGTAACAATAACAACGTCAACGGTACTAATCGTGATGCGTACCACGTGTGTTTGGTACAGGGCGTGTCCTTTAGTACTACGAGCTTGGTAAAATAAGATATAGAACTTGAACGTGTGAAAAGGAACTTACATGTACCTGATTCCTTACGCAGTGGCCCATATAGTGGTAGCATGCGCTGTAGTAACTGGGTATCAGGGTGTAGATTTTCCTTTAGAGAAGTGGAGACATGCAGGCGGCATTCCGAGCTGCTGCATTGGTATCCTTGTCACACAAAAAACTCGATGCTCTTTCCGCGTCGAAGCGCTCAACTTTTGTTACTCAAACGACACACCTCTATAAAACGTTGGAAAAAAACAATTGAAAACAATTACGAACGCACTACTAGTATTTTACAAATCCATGCACACCGACGAATGGCCGGATAAAAGGCCAGCCTATGTTAGTGGGCGTGCATACCTTTAAGATAGCGTTCGGCTTTAAAGTCCAATCCAACCTACTACGAAGTCACAGAGCTGCCATATCATCTCGCAAAGCACGCCCTCAACCGTCCAAAAGTAAGTACAATGAGTGCAATGCGATAAATTAGTATTATGACAACACACCATTGAAAATATCTTAACACCCCACTATGGTGCTAGTACCTTAGCATAGCCTACCTGCACCCATTGATGTCAGCAGAACACCCTTGTGTGTTATTATCACACCCCCTAGGCTGTAACCTACCTGCACCCATTGATGTCAGCAGAACACCCATGCATGCTTTTATTACACCCCCAGGCTGTAATGCCCCCTCAAACCTAGCACTCCTCGGGCCTTTTTTTGTTGATTTGATTGATTTCATTGATTGCATTCATATAAAAACACATACGTATGCAAAAAGGCAAGTAGTGGCACGATGTGTACGTGCACTTACAAACTGCCTAAACATGGAAGGGATGTAACGTACAAAAGGGTGATGGACAGATCTATAAGTCGGGTATGAAAATCTGTAATGTTCTATGAAGTGACAACATCATGGGGTAAGTGCATGTTCCATATAGGTATCACACGTTCAGTGAAAAAATGCGCTCGGAATGCATGATGGGGTAAATGTTTAGATCGCAAGATTCAAGGATGACCTCGGATGGAATACGACCTAGCCGGTTTGGTGAAAAAACTCTCAAAAGGTAAATCACTCTCGGGTACTGCCGCTTAATTGAATGGTGCACCGGTTTCCTTCCAACGACTCACGGATACTTTGGTGAGAGGCTGCGAAGCCTTTGCAATGGCGTACCTAGATGATGTGGTGATCTACAGCAGTACCTGGAGAGGCCATATCTAACGTTTGCGAACGATTTTGCAACGCATCAAAGATTCAAATTTGACGGTGAAGTTGGCTAGGTGTCAATTCGGGATGAAAGAACGTGTTCATGTGGGACATGTGGGTGGAAAAGTACGACCGGAGATCGACGAATAAAATTGAAAATTTCGAATCCTTCCCTCGTCCTGAAACTATGCGGGAGGTCAGAGGATTTTTGAGTCTTACGGGATACCATCGTCGATATATCCCGGACTATGCTACGATAGCATCAACTTTGACAGACTTTGACGTCGCCAAACGTGCTACAGAGGAACGAGGAGTGCACAAAGGCTTTCGAAACACTTAAGCGGTGACTGTGTTATGAAGAGCCCGAATTTCACACAAACGATTTGTTATTAGTAGAGCGGGAGGGGTCCTGAGCCAACGCGGATATCTGATGGAGAGAAATTCCATGTAGCGTATTACAGCAGGCAATTTCCACATACAGAGAAGCAATACTCAATCGACTAACGAGAAGGATTCAACTCGCAATCGCGGCATTTCGAGTGTATTTGTATTTGTTAGATTCACCATCCAAACTCTGATCATCGCTCTCACTCGAATGGTTAGATAAGCTTATAAAGAGAGAAATCCCCGGCTATGCATGTAAATGGAGTCTTTCACTCCAGCCTTACCTGTATATGCGGTGGATAATAGACCTGGCAAGACTAATGGGAATGCAGACTGTCTCTCACGCTGCGCAACAAACAAGTTTGTTGGAGGAGAGGAGGGGAGGAGTGTGGAAGCACAATCTTCAGTGAGGCGATTCACACGCTTAATGTTGGGCCTATTTAGTGGTTCAGAACATGCATGTGCCTAGTTTATCTTGTTTAAAATATACAGCTGAAATACATGTGCATGGATGTGCCTATAGAACTATCCATATGCATGATGTGCCTGCAGAACGCAAATCCCATCAATAAGGAAGGGTTATACATGTGTTCCAGCCCAGCCGCGCTGTTGCCTTAACTCGACCGCGCCTCTGCCGTTGCTGATTGTGACAGAGCTGGTTGGTAGCACCCGGTCTGTCCCAAAACAACGGAAGCCACACTCAACGCTTCGCTTCAATTGCCAATTCACACATAATAACTACACTACACTTCAGTAAATTTATACCCACGGAGTTCTCTAGTGCGCAGGCCCGAAGGCCTGGACTCTCACACTTCCTCTAGTCTTCCTTATCCTATAGACTCCACCTGCATAGGCTTGGATTGTTCTCTTTGACTCATTCCATCCACCCCACCCTCCGATGATCTGCATGTCTGCACTACAAGACTTCTTCCAAGTAGGTCCACCTTGAATGGGTCTAACGGCAGCTTGATAGCTATAAGCATTCTTTTTCAATTGTGCATGGAATATCGGTGTTCCATTTGTACATGTCCTGCAGAGCTTTATAATGATGCTTCACAGTCATCATTGAATTTGGCGCTGGCTTCTTTGTCGTATCTGTCAAGGGAAGCGGCTACTGACGCAAACTTCGGCATGAACCGCCCTGCCAGACGGAAATTTTCTCACCGCCGTCTTGGTCTCTGCATAGCACGAACCGCCTCCACTTTGTCCAACATAGTACGCTGTCGCGCGGACTCTTAATTTGCAGTATTATCGATCCATCAATCGTTGGAAAGAGGCTGGGGCTCCGTAAAGACCAATGGCATTACTTTAAATCCAAAGGGGGAGTGGCCATCGCTGTCAATAACCAGTTGTTATGTCCAGGGTAGTAATAGAGAGACGTCAATTCTAGGCATTAGGTACCCTGCACAGTTTACAGGTTTCTGGACCACTCCTGACATAACCTCCTTTTCTTTTAATAAGTTCTCATTATGTACTTCTCGTTTCTTCCATGCACTAGTCAATTCCACTATGATAGCAACTGAGGCAACTCCGACCCGTCTGTCCCCAGTACAACTCCGACTTGCAAGCTGTCCACCTCAGCTGCCTCTACATGAACAGGAATTCCCCCCGCACCAACTGGCACGAAGCCAATGCAAGATCCAAAAATATATTTAACCATAGCGAAATCGTGCTGTATGAAGTGCTAAAATAGGAGGTCAAAAGCATTTTGCGCTGGGAAGTTATAGTAATTTAAACTATAATCATTGTTATAACTTATCGTTTTAAGGATCGTATCGGACCTACGCATATTATTTTTAAAAATGCATCACATTTGAAACGCTATAACTTCCTTACTGTTACGGTTCCTATTTTCAACATTTCATTCTGTACACCATTTCTCTATGGTACAATAGATTTTAGAGTCCATGTAGTATTAGCATCGTGCCAGCGTTGCAACGTTCGATCCCCCTTGCTGTTCAAACCAACCATATATTTCTGGTGGAACATTCAATTCACTTGAAATGTTGTTTCTATCTAAGTGGATCCTGTACTTATTGATTTGTTCTTTTCGTTAATTTTTACTAGATTCATTACAGAGATACAGGTGTGCAAAGTATTTGCACATTTCCCGGGCTTAGTGAACAATATAAACTCACAACTTGAAGCTTTCACATTGCCTGTATGTCAAACTTACATATGGGAAATTGGCAGCTACATACAATTTAGCATCTATTCGATCTTGCAGTACCTCATACGCCTATGAAAACGTGCATGTAGTGAGCAAACTCACTCGAAGACCACCTAAGAGTAACCCCGAAGTTAGTCTCCTAAAAATTTATATAGTCACAATGAAAATCACCGTACTACGCTGTTTGCAGATTGTTTTCTTTTGGTTTTGCTTATCTTTGAAGCTCACGTTCATTTTAACACATTGCCTGTACCTCGCTGGTTTCATTGCATTTCCTCACTTAAGAAGTAATTGAGTTGCTATGAAAGAAAGCATGCAGACATTGAAGCTTTCGTTTCTAAACATCCATAACATCATATTTTTTACGCAGCTCTGCAGCATATTTTCCAGTTTCTGTTGGAACCATTTGGGTCTTCACCTGATAGTGTTGTCACTATTCATGTCAATGGTGTTGGTTCATTCGTATAGTACATTCAGAGGTACTACTTTTTATTGAAGAGAGTTTTAAAGGTCTTGCACAGGACGAATCCATTCAATTACAGTCTTCCCATTGTGAAGACAGCGCCACGGTTCATCGATATAGGGCTGTATTACTGCAAGAGATGGAAGCAGATCCTGTTCTGTGGTCTTGCTAGGATAAAACGGTACAGCACAGATTAAGTAGATCCAGAGCTATGTAAAAACAGGATGGAATTGATGCAAATTTTACGAGGCGAGGGAATATACATGAATTTCACTCATCCAGTTATCAACTTGAGCAATCATTTCTCTATTGTAGAATTTTTTCCTTTTCCCTCCAAACAATAACATCACTCTATACTATTGAAAGCTTATATACATCCACATTGAAGTTCAAATAATATCTATATATGTAGAAATGTTCTGTCGTCATTTATTTGCCTTAGCTATTCTTTAGTTGCTACAACGATATAGTCACATGTATTGCTTCCAGCTTGATTTCCACCCAATCATTTGTACAAAATGATCTGAGAAAGCAATTTGAAGGAGGTTAATGTATGACATAATGCTTAAATGCTTACTATAGAGTTTCATTTATTACTTCCTATTAAAAGTTCTGTTGCTTATATTCTGAGTATCAAATGGACATTAAATGTATTATGAACCTTTCATCCTAGGTAAGTTATTAATCACCTATTCTCATATACAGATCTCAATTGCAGATCAACATGACAATTACTACTCAATTGCCAATACTTTTGGGGCTGCTTTATCATACATTACATGTCATAGAGTGTGAAAATATTTTGATAATACCTAACTCATCCACAATCTGCCGTCAAGGAGAACAGTGCATGGAGTTTACTGATTTGAATACACAAGCAAAAAATATTTTGTCAAATACAAGTTTGATATTTATGCCAGGAATTCATCGTGTTGATGTAGACACCCCATTGATATTTAGCAATATTCATCATATCAAGTTATTAGGATTAGGTGATGGCAACATGAGAACTGTTGCTGAGAAAGTAAATGAGTACGGCTTTGACCCATACACTTTGGATACAACAGTGCAATTCTTTGAATCAACAGCTAAAATTTTATGTGACCATGGGAAATTATCAATTCATTTTGTGAATGTTAGTAACATTGAAATTACCAATCTCACAATATCCAATTGTGGCAAATACTCCTCTACTACGCTGGTAATTGCCAGCATACACATGACCAATGTGTCTAATGTGACGATGGAAAGAGTGTCCATTCAGAACAGTACAGGCTATGGCCTATGGGGAGTTAACGTTTTGGGGCAATCACAATTTTTGTATTCCTCATTCATTGGTAACAACCAATATGTGAAAGGTAAGCTGATTAAAAAGATCATAACCTTCCCTCATGATGATGGAGAGACTGCACAGAACACCATTACTGCTTATGAAAATAATGGATCACTAAGCTGCAATTCCTATGCTGGGGGAAATTTTGTTCTTTTTTACCAAAATCCAGCATTGGTTGATAATAAATTTAAAAATGATTTACTTATACATTCTTGTCTTTTCAGTTTAGCTGTGGATGTATCATACGCTTTGAATGATTTGTGCCTTGATAGAAATGGAATTGGTCTATCACTGATTGTGAAACAAAAATTATCATTTTACTTGGGTGCTAAAATTTCTGAATCAACATCATACCGAAACCAAGCTAAATATGGTGCTAACATAAACCTCCTATTTGATACAAAAAGTTCCAATGTTACTCTAGAGCGAGTGACAAGTATGTATGGGATAGGTTCACATAGCGGACTTCGAGTATTCATGTTACCATTACAACCAGCAGTGGCACAACTTCCAAGCAGTTTTAAAATTGATGGATCTTTATTTAAGAACAACTATTCACCTTCAAAACAGAATCCAGCTATCTATGTTTATTGCACACAAGCATCTTATACATACCTGACAGCCACTTCATTTTTAAAATCTGATTTGGGGATAGAAGCAATAAATTCTAATATAACGGTTTTGTCCAATTTCTCTATTTTCAAGCACTGCTCTGTATTAATTCTTGATTCCTCAGCCCTGTCACATATTGTTGGTTTTAATAGCTGCTATTTTAGCCACACTGAATTATCAAATGGCAATCTGATAATGAATAATCATTACATCCAGTACAGTGACTGTACACTTGAATATTCTGGCATAGCTGTTTCATCATCAATCCTTGCCTTAAACAGTTGCAATTTCATCCATTCTAGACTGAGTGCTATCACCACTTCAGTGTACCTTAATGGTACAGTAACATTTGCACATAATATTTATAACTACAATGGTGGTGCTATGGCTCTCTATTTATCCAATGCAACATTTCAAGCATCTTCGAATGTCATATTTATGAATAACTCAGCAGTGAATGGTGGTTCTATATACATGGATGAAAGCTCATTCCTGGTCTTTCCTTCACCAAATATTGATGTCAAATTCTACCGTAATACTGCAAAGCTTGCAGGTGGTGCTATTTATGCTAAAACTCTGAGCTCATCTTACATATCTTCAAGTACTGATAATTGCTTCTTTCGTACTAACAATAATGTAAATATTGGACGCATATATTTTGAAGCAAATAATGCAGAAGAGGCAGGAAGTGTTCTGTTTGGAGGAAATATCCGGAGCTGCTTACCTGGAGCAATTAAAAACATATTAATTGGTCCACATAGCAATTCTTCATCACTACTATCATCTGACGCTGTATACATATGCCATTGTGACTACGGGAAAACATTGAATGAGAGCATCAGCGTCACAAATGGTACAATAAATATATATACATTAATTCTGAATCCTGAACCTAAGTGTCAGTTGCCATCTATGATCAATACAACAGTGTACCCTGGACAAACAATCATGGTCCCATATCTTGCAAGTGGTCAAGCATATGGAGGTGCTCCAGCACTTGTACTTCTATACTCAAATGAATCAGAGATTGAATTTTTGTCCACCCAGAGATCAATAAAAACATGCCAAATTTATGAGATAAAACCACGTCTCTCAAATGGGAGCATGTACTTGGCAACCGAAACTGCATTCAGTAATGGATTGTCATACGTAAATAATCTGGAATTATCAATAATTGTACTACCTTGTCCAGCTGGGTTTGTCTTTAATAATGCTACTTTATCGTGTGTGTGCACCTCATTATTGCAACGACATAAGTTTAACTGCAGGATTGAAAATCAGACATTGGAGACATCAGGAAGTGCATGGATAGGCTTTACATCACAAAAAGTTCTTGGAGTTATGGAGCAGTGCCCATTGGACTATTGCAGAACAGACGGGTCAATAAGTGCTACAAATCTTGATGCACAATGTGCTTTTAGTCGGCAGGGGGTATTATGTGGACAATGTAAAGATGGACTAAGCACATGTTTTGGTACCTCTCAATGTAAGCAATGCTCTAACTATTACCTGCTGTTAATCATTCCATTTGCTCTTATGGGAATTGCATTGGTAGGGCTACTTTTCAGTCTCAACATGACTGTTTCTTCTGGAAGTCTGAGTGGAATTATCTTCTATGCAAACATTGTTAAAATTAATGACAAGATTTTTTTCCCCACCAATTATGCAAATAGTTACTCCTCATTATTTTACGTATTCATAGCCTGGTTCAATTTGGACTTCGGTATTGAGTCCTGTTTCTACAATGGCATGGACAGCTATGCTAAAGTATGGCTCCAGTTTGCCTTTCCGATCTACATCTATTGTCTTGTAGCTGTAATAATCATAGCTGGAAGGTATTCCTCCATGGTTTCTAAATTATGCAGATTCAATGCAGTTTCAGTTTTAGCTACCTTGATTCAGCTGTCTTATTCTAAGGTATTACGTGTCATCATCACCATATTTTCCTCAGCAAGCATTGACACCCAGGATAAAACTGCACAAGCTGTATGGTTATATGATGGTCATATAGAGTACCTAGGTTCTAAGCATATAGCCCTGTTTTCCGTAGGACTTATTGTGTTAACTTTGCTTATCATTCCCTACACACTTGCACTGCTCTTCATACCATGTTTGCAATCAAGGTCTCATTGGAAGTTTCTTAAGTGGGTCAACATACTTAAACCATTTTTGGATTGCCATGCAGCTCCATACAAGGATAATTATCGATTTTGGGCTGGTGTTCTTCTCGTCTTGCGCCTTCCGCTTTATTTAATATTCGCCTTGGAAAATAGTGTAAATGTGAAATTGCTGGGAATTTTAATTTTTGTCACAATATACTCAAATATGCTTTGTTGGTTGTTAGTATATAATAAGTTGTATCACAACCTTCTAGAAATGATATTTCTAATGAATCTCACAGCTATGGCAATTGCACACCTCTTTCAACCATCTCCAATTACAAGCCTCTCTGTGAATATAATACTAACAGTTGGTGTTGGGTGTTCATTTATTGGATTCATTGCAATCCTAATTATTCACATTTTTATAAGATTGGAAATCAAATGTCAAATATGGGACTTCATAAATACACAGAGAAGTAGAAGTTTGCCAACTACAGTGTTATCATCTGCAGATATCTACACTAATGATAATGTGAATAAAGACGAAGACAATAACCTGAGAGAACCAGCATTGGAATTTTGATTATAAAAATATGAGATATTGTACAAATGAGTGGCATTTGCAACTATAACTTTAATCAGCTCAATTTATTTTTAAAGTGCTAAGGACTTGTAAATGCATTTACCTAATAATAAGAATTTTGACGTTTAAATATGGTGTAATATGAATGTCATATTGAACGATAATTGTCATCAATGTTACTGCTTGTTGAGAAATAGGGAAACGATGGCATGCAGCAATATTTGCATGTTGACCTATTCCCACCAAAATCATCAATGCCATATTGGGCCTGTTTTTAAGTCACAACTATTGCGCAGTGATGAACATCAGTTGTAGTTATAAGTGCTATATGCCCCAATTGCATGGCTGCATGCCTGCACATACTAAAAAGGAATTAATTCCACTGTTTCCTCGGAAGCATTTATGGCTTGAGTCACATTCAATAAGTATGCATTAACAAATTAGCAAGTTTTATAAAAATAAGCCCTGGCATTATAATCATATGATATTTATAATACGGTCACAAATAAGTAATCTAATCGGAAGTCTCGCTAGAGACTTCCACATAGGTTTTGACCCCGACTATGAATTTAATTAAAATCCCTCGACCCTACCGTAGCTTCGCTCCCGACGATCGGATCGTCTAACTTGTTGCGGCAATCGATCTAGAAGTCAAAACTGAGTAGTTTCGTTTTTGTTTCACGTCGTAGAACCGCGTGGTTGTCGAGAACGAAAAATACTGCCGTCCTCGTTCCCCTTCCAAAAATAATGGGCGGGTCGTCTGCTTCTTCTTCTGCTTCTTGAGAACTCATAACTCGGGACAGGAACACTTTTAAGCAATGAAAATTGCACCAATAGCTTTAGAATTTGCTGGAGGACTCGCTTTGATACAAAAACGCCTAAAAGCCTATACACGGTCTTACCAATTCTATTTAAGCAAAGGTACCTAGAAAATTTTCAAAATACGTCTGGATTGAATTAAATCGGTTAAATGAAAAGGGGGAAACCTGCGACGCAACAGTGATTTGGGTGTTAGAAAAATTAAGGAAATAAGTAATAAAAACATTCTCTCTGAGAAAGTTGGTGGGATATAGGTTTTTCAGGCAAATAGTATACTGGTGTAAAAAGCAAGGAAACAAGTTTCAGTCATCAGACGGGAAAATGTAAGAGTCCTATATTTAGCATAGAAACAGCATATGCCTTAGTCGAAGTGTGCTAAATATAGGACTATTACATTTTCTCGTCTGATGACTGAAACTTGTTTCCTTGCTTTTTACACCAGTATACTATTTGCCTGAAAAACCTACAAGTAGATAAAAACATTCTCTAACGAGAGAGTTGTTGGTATATAGGATTGACCAATGGTGGTGTAAAAAGCATGGAAACAAGAGTGACAGAAATATTATTGGAAAATTGAAATAGGCCTATATTTAGCCCATTATTCAGGCATGTGTGTTGTATTGTGTGCTAAATATAGGCCTATTTCAATTTTCCAATAATATTTCTGTCACTCTTGTTTCCATGCTTTTTACACCACCATTGGTCAATCCTATATACCAACAACTCTCTCGTTAGAGAATGTTTTTATTTACTTGTTTCATAAGTTTTTTTTCACCCTGTCATAGCAGAATCATAGTCAATAATCAAATGTAGGAAGAGGATGGATGATCCCCTTTATCTCTTAATGCAAGAACAAATAACTTTAATAGTACTGCACCAGGTGGGGGCAGCACTGATGGTGCAGGCAGGAGCGCCGGTGGGGGCAGTGCTGGTGGTGCCGGCGGGAGTAGCTACTGGTAGTGGTGTGGGCAGTGCTGCTGGTGGTGGTGGCACAAGCGGGGCTTCTGGAGGTGGTGGGGTGAAGGGAAGAGGAGTTGGAGGATGAATGTACTCTTCCTCCTCCGACCCCTCGTTGGTGAAAAACCCGCGAAGGTCGTCAGCCATCTACATATACGTAACAGAGAGTATGATTAGATTTTTACTTCTTTATTTTTTAAAGCAAAGTGCAGAGCCTTTACACATCTACATAGAGTATTATTAATTTTTTACCTCTTTTTGCTAGCGGATGAGTAGCTTTTATACCTGCAAAGCCTTACACGTGTGCAGACTGTGCTATAATTATATTAGTCCAATTCCATCATATTAATGACAGGGAGGGAAGGGGTGTATGCGTGTCAGTTGTGCTAAAATTCTATTGGTCAAATTTGATCCAGTAAAAATGGTCCCATCTAAACATGGAGGTGTAGCCTACATGCAGTTAAGCTGGGTAGTGTGTGAACTCAGGAAGTGAACTACATGGCAGTACATGGCAGCATGTAGATCGATCGATAAGGATATGTTCTCAGGTGAGGTCCTATCTGTGGACAGGGTCTGCAGCTTTATAAGTGTGGGCAGAAGGTCTGTTTTTATTTCACTACATAAATGTGAGTGTGCTGATAGAAGTATCTGATGGTGGCTTATCTTACTTACTGCTGCACAGGCAGATCACTACCCCTAGGAATAGCTTTTTCAAGACCACCATTATACTCCATTGGTGCATGAGATTTGGGTTTATACAAGGAGTAGCTATATGGGAAAAGGATATAATTGCAGCTATTTAGTTCTCAGCCCTTGCAACTGTAACTATATTCATACAGTTGCAACATTCACGGCTAGACAAGGCAGTCTTCAGATAAGGAAGCTTTATCAGATTAAAACAATAGACACTACTGTACACACAGTTGAGTCACCATGCATGCTTTACATGTAAAGTGAATGGTTTTGTGCAGATCCGTGCTGTACATAGTCGGGCGGGCCCTACTACCCACAGGTAGTAGGGTGACAAACCCGATCCGACCAAACGCGGTAGTAGGGCCGCCCGACTATGCTGTACAAATGCTGCATGCACAGCTTTTTAATGTTAATACAACATGCCATAACATACCTTTGGGTGGTAGTGGTAGTTCTGTGACCCCTGCGGTACCGCGTCCTCTCGGCAGCACATTTAGCCAATCAGACAGCGGGATCATTTCAATACCGACTCCTTTCAGATGCTTTAATGGTAGCTGATATTTCTCCCTATTAGCAGCGCGATTTCCCTCGAGGTCCTCTTCATATCGCCGCCTTTAGTTTTAGCAGCACGCTTCTCCTCGATGTTCTTCATATCGCCGCCTTTGAGCAGCACGGTTCTCCTTGGAGTCCCCTTCGTATCGCCACCTTTTAGCAGATCGCTTAGATTCAATATCGGCCTTGTAGCTGTCGCGTACAGAGGCCTTCTTTTTTGGGGGATTGGCCTTGTAGAGCGCTCGGGCTTTAGCTTTGTTCTCGTATTGCTTTGGAGGTATTCCGCTCGTTGCTTAGATCTCTTCTTTTGCATTTTTAGAAAAAGAACTTCACTATTAGCCAACGTAACAACTAATATATTAAACTGGATAAATTTAGTGCAGGTAGGAGTATTTATAACTGCCTAAAATTATTAATAAATAGAACTTGATATATGTATGTCTATATGACATGTAAGGATAACGTGCCGGTAAATTTCGAAGCGATTGGTACTATTCCCGTCCTCCAAAACCGTTCCTAGCTCGAGTTATACCTTCCTAAGAAGAAGAAGAAGACGACGACGACGATGGAGAATTATTTTGGGACTGGGCACGAGAAACAGGAAATTGTTTGTTTCTCTATAACCACACCGTTTTATGACACGGAACAAACGTAGAACTGTAGATCGTTGTGCTCTCATTCCATCGCGATACAGAGATAAGCGATCCGTTTCTCCGTTGTCCCTCTAGACGCTAGTGAAGTTTTATTAATGACATTCATCAACCCTCAATCAATCCTATATTGAACCTGCTGCCGCAGGTTCAGATATCCCACCAACTTTCTCAGAGAGAATGTTTTTATTACTTTTATATAAATAAGCCCTGGCATTATAATCATATGATATTTATAATACGGTCACAAATAATAACAACATTACAGGGAATACAAAAATGAATGTACATGTACTATACAGCAGCAGTAATAGTTATTACATATCATTAGACTACATATAAACTAAAAATAAATAATTTTATTATTTCAGGATTATTTTTAAATAACATGAATATACAGAAAAAAACACTGATTAAATACAAAAAGTACAGCTCTACACTACACGGAGCTATCCTAGAGAGGATAGCTGTAGCATTCGCCCAGACCAGGTGGAGATTGAGTCGGCCATAGATCTCATTAAGTTCGATGGACTTTGGCCGACACATGGAGGTGGTAAGTCTAGGGGCTAGAGAGGAGATAATGGCAGTGGCTTCTTTTCCCCAAGTTCCATAAGTTTCAACTACCATAGGGACACATACCCATCCTAGATCTGAGCACTTGGGGTCATTGGCGTGGTGTTTCCTAGACTCAGCGGCCTGGGCAGCAGCTGTGGCCGACACTTCCGCTTCCAAAAAATTAACTGGGTTTAGCGGTGAGGTGATGATGCTGCTGTTGTGGATTATTAAGATTACAATTAATGCACAATACATCCACTGGACGTGTTCTGTCCTTTGTTGAAGTTCAGGGGCATGACACACCCTAGGCCGGAACACACTGCAGCCTCCACTGTTGTGTACACTCCTTTAAAAATTTTCCCCATTTTCAATGTGGATACCTTGGTCTCTGGTAATAGCACTGCATGTTTGCATCATTGTTCTTGAGCATGAAGAATTCGTAACAATGTCCTCCACTGGCTTGCAAAGAAGCCTAACTTGGCCTCAAGTATGGAGGGTTAGGATTACAATCCCTGTCCATGTTGGCACAAGCAACCTACATTGATTCCATCCATCAGAACTGACTATGTTGCCATCACGGCGTTCAATGGGAAGATAGCAAACGGTATCGAGGGCGATTCCTGCCATTTGTCCGTAATTTTTTTCTTAATTCGAGATCAACATGATACGCCATTTAGTATTGTGCAAAGCGTAACAGTACTACTAAACGAGCGAGAAGTAGGTCCAGCTGCGGTGTACTCGCCGCACTTTGCACAATACTAAATGGCGCTCTCGTCTCGATTGCATAACGGGTGCGCCTTCATGATAAAAAACCCCCAGCAACATTTAATTGTAATGAATGGCCGTGTTATCGCGGTCAGCTCGAAATTCAATATCATATCTACCACATTGTTGACAATATGGACATCGTTTTTGCCGCTCAATTTGGAAGGCTATTTTATGCTAGAAACGTGAACTGCGTTAATTATAATTATGAGAGACAAAAGACAGCCAATGTGACGGAAAGGTATAGAAAAACGTCATAAAGTATGGTGTACAACTAATCTACAGGGCCATAACCTATATGTAGCTAGCTCTGGTTGGACATCTGCTCAAATGCGGGAATCTGCAACCCAAGTTACGATGCGTACGTTCATTGACCTCGTAGTGAGCCGCACGCTTTTGAATAAGTTCGTTTTGCGTTATAGAATACATGTCGTGCAATGGAGTTGTGCCAAAGGGTTAAAAGTTTTGCACTGACGCTAGTGTCATTTACATCGATAAAGCAACGGATGCTATCGTTATCGGGGGATGTAGAGATAAATCCAGGTCCTCTAGTTCAGCACACTGAATGCAACGCGAATACATATTGTCATCACTGTAATAGCCGTTTAATGCACACCGATGTACTCTATCTACTAGGTTTTCTGGACTGCCAGTGCAGTCATCACCACATCTACAAAATAGCAACCATGAGCTTCAATTGCTTCAATTTGAAGGCTGTCGCTAAACGTTTGGTAGGTCCACAGCTAGCCCAAAAAATTATTGGTCAGAAAGAACTTAGTGAACAAGACAAACGAGATGAAGTTTTAGAGAAGTGGCTGGAAGTGAAGGGATCAAGTGCTACCTATAGAGAACTCGTTAACTAGTTTGAAACTCTCCAGTGTACAGAAGCTGCCACAGCTGTCAGGCAATTGGTGGCATCAAATATCTTCAATGATAGTAATGGTAAGCACATCTGCAGAGGCAGTATGATTATACTTCAGCTATAGTGTATGTAAACTGTAATGATATATACGTTCATTGCTGGTATACCTCAGACCTAATAGGATTTGCTGTTATACCTCAGACCTAATAGGACTTGCTGCTATACCTCAGACTTAATAGGACTTGCTGTTATACTGTACCCCAGACCTTATAGGACTTCTGTAAGAAATGACACTCAGACTTAAATGCACAAAAATAAAGTCATTGGCCCTGCTTGTCTGGATCGAATACCATTAGTTTTGACTGGGTTGGAGGGTCATTGTGTTATAATTAAACTCTATTGTTGTAGATGTATTGCAACAGAACAACAGCAGATAAGAACTTGTTAATTTTTTTGGGTTCTGACCAGTATATCACCAATGGATTATAATAGAAAACCTTTTTTATATTAATAATTAAATAAGGTTACCAATGCAGCAAGGCTGCAATACAGGGTGCTAGCAAAAAGAACGCAACACTTTTAAATCCCTATAACTCAGGATTGAAATTAATTAACTGATTGATTTCTTTAACTTATGTTGCAGTAGTTATGCAAATACAAATAATCCAATTATTATAAGCGGTTAGGCAACTATCAAATTCCAAAATATTCAAAGCCCTCAATTAACAAAGATATTCAAGATTGCAATTTACGATAATTAACTAATAATAAGCAACACATGATCTGGATATGCGGTGGAACAGTACTGATTTCAAGTTCCTAGGTTCAGTAGTGAGTTATTAACATTTAAGACCATCATTTGCTTTAAAGTTTTTAAGGTTGAAGCTGTTATGTTGTAGTTATTTTTAATAACTGTCATAAATTATTCCAGTATAAAATGAAGTACAAAACACTATTTGATTTGGTAATGTATTATTTATTGGTGCGTTATAAAAACGCAAAGTTAATAAAAACGTAGTGGTCATATAGCTTTTTAAAGTTTGATTTGTTGTTTTGAATATTAAGTAATAAAACGCCAATCAAATTTCATACTTTTTCAAATTTTCGTCAATTTCATTTTTCAGTTTATAAATCACATTATTAATTAAACGTTGTTGTACATTGTTTTGTCAATTTAGTTAATTGCACGCTATTTGATTTTATCGTTTGAACTGCTAAAGATATCAGAATTGTGTTCTTATTTGACAAAACGTGGTTATTGTGCGTTCATAAATTAATTTAGATTGAAAATCCTATTAAGAAACTATATTGATTTAAAAGCGTTGCGCTCTTTTGCAAAGACCCTGTATATGGAGAGGCAAATGTCAGTAGTATTTTTTATGATTCTAATTATTCAAAAATTGCAAGTTATTAAGTAAATTTGCAGTGGTGGGATTCTCAGTACTCCAGATCAAATCAGCCGGATAGGTTATGTCAAAATTACCACAGGAGCAGATCTTAAATTTTTTTGTAAGAGAGGTACCATATCCAGGTTCAAAAGCTTTACATCCTGAATGCATAATAGTGCCTGTCATGTCACACAAATGTGAGCATGCTTGCTTTAACACCATCTAACAGCAACCCTCTACCTACTGTGGCACAGACATCAGTCCCTTCTTTTTGGTTTAAATTCAACTTCCTCTATTCTGACCACCAGAAACTAGACCATACTTTCCAAACAGCTGGAACAATTCAAAAGAATCGAATGTACAGCAACTTGATTAGTTATATTCACCTTGAATATTTATTTATATTTTCACTATTTGTTTTGCTGCTTAAACAAACTAGACTTGCTCTCTAGCCAATTGAATGATGGTTCATGGTGTGATTTACTTGACTAACTTGCTACCAGGCATTGTAAATTATGTACAATATGGAACAACGCCAGGCTTCAGCTATTTTCAATAAAACCACTATAAAAATAGCATATGTTTCAAACCCACATATCTTATGAGCTTAACAATCATGTCCTTCATATTATCAGCACTTATTGCCACATAAGCTCTGTTTTTTTAATTGTATTTTTAACATACAAAGGGCTATATTATTTTGGCTTGAAATTTAATTTTATAATTTAAAACAGCACAAGCCTTTGATTGTCACAAAACATCCCATACATTCATGTTGATACATAAAAAAGAGTCAGGTGCTGGGTTTTTATGAATACACTGAAGACATCCTGTACATATAATCAGATATTTGCAATTTTAGCTATAGACAGGATGTAATGTGTGCATGTATGCTTTACTTTTATAGGTTCATATCCAAGCGCTGTACTTATATATATATATGGGACAGTTCACGCGAAACTGGCGTATCACGTTTTTATATATAAAGTTATAAAAATGATTCACTTTGAAATCGCTACATCTCGAACCGTAAATGGTATTGACTTCCTATTTTCAACACTTCATACTACATCATTTCTCTCTGGTAAAATAATTTTTGGGCTCTTGCATTAGCTTCGTGCCAGTGTTGCAACGTCCGATACCCCTTGGGGTTCAAACTGGCCATATCTTTCGGCAGGACATTTCAATTAACTTCAAATTCGGTTTATACGTAGAGGGGTCCTGTACCTATCGATTTGTCCTGTTCGTTAATTTTTACTTGATCCGTTACGGAGATACAGCTGTGCAAAGTAATTGCACATTTCTCGTTCATTTCGCGCCATTAACCTACTCCAACCTGGTTCCCGCTACTCCGAGCACATGAATATACAATAACCTCCCGTGCCCATGCCACTACATGTACAACTGAAGTGCCACCGTTGTTCTTACAAACGTCAGTGGTTCTCTTCTATAACAAACAGGATTCGTTAAGCGATCAAAATGCGTGGGATTCAGCTACCATCACCATACAAAACACGGTACGTACTACCAGTACCGATACGCGCGCACAACAATATGTGTCCCTGTCGATTCGGTCATACTCTTTGGGTGTCACTCATTGCGTGGCCATTTATAGGCTCACAACCTATGATAGTACGTCAGAGCCATGAGGTAAAGTGCACGGTGTATCAGCTAGGCTATGGGAGAGACGTGGTCGAGTTAAAAACACATGCAGCGCAGCTATGCTGGAACATGTAACCCTTCCTTATTGTCGGGATTTGCGTTCTGCTGGCACATATGTTTTAAACGCCCACCGTTTTTCATTTCATCTGCATGGCTGGCACACACACACCCATGAACCAACACATACACACGTCTCACGTCACACTTATACACACTCTTTCCACTACCAGTATTCTTTCCCCTTGCTGTACACCCTGTGAATAGTTATGTGCTACATGGATTCACACATAAGCTTTGTCTATTTTGGTTATGTACAGTGCTTTGACTGGCTTACTATCCAACCCTCTTTCTCAAATATTTATATTCTGACTGATGTGTTTTTCACGTGTGTAAGTTTTATACACAGTGGTATAGGAGCATGGGGGCAAAGGCCCCCCTCCCAACCTCTCCCCCCATTGGTTGTATGTACTGGATTAATGTGTTGTACGTACTGGACTATTTGTTCCTGTCTCACAGTACCTGCCACATCATGACGTACCATGCCTCATGTCCCATATTCCATTAAATGCATCCATTTACACACTCACACACTCATACAGACACAACACTCACATGCCAATCACTATAAATGCTGAAGCTATGAGTGTGTACCATTGAGAGGTTTAAAAAGACTTAGGACTTACTATTTATTACCTTCCTTTGTTATATAAAATTTCCAGGGCCCTGATCTTTATCTTTAGGGATAAAGCAGGAATAATATTCCTGCCAGGCTTAGGTACAAAAGTATGTTTACAGAGTGGTAGATCTACATGTAATATCACAATAGCACAGATTCCTAGAAGGGGCCCATGTATAATGCTATACATACACACGTACGCGTGCGCGCACACACACACACACACACACACACACACACACACACACACACACACACACAAACCAGTGCTACTTAGAAATAGTGGTTCTGGTGGGTATGACTGTCAGTTTGCTATGACCAGATGCAAAGCCACCCATGGAAGTCACCCATGGAATGTTGACTCTCATGTGATGGTGGCAAATAGATAGGATAATGCCTTTGTGTTTAGGACTCTGCCATTAAGAGACATATGGTCACATACCCACCTGAGGATCAGAGCAGTTGGTGTCATTTTTTTTTTGGATCTGGGGCAGTGCTACTTCCAAACATGTTACAGACCTGTGAGTTCCATAGGCTTTTGCATTTGGTCATATGTGTAGCAAACTTGACAGTCATCCTCGCCAGAACCACTAATCCTAAGTAGCATTGGAATTTCCGTGTGTGTGTGTGTGTGTGTGTGTGTGTGTGTGTGTGTGAGAGAGAGTGTTTGTGTGTGTAGCATTGGAAATTGGAACCTTTCTTTCTTGGAGGATGTGCAATTTATTTTTGTAATGTGTTGACAAGGATTGTACAGTATGTACTACCAGTACCGATACTTGCTCACAACATCATGTAGAAATCGTCTCCCTGTTGATTTGGTCATGCACTTTGGGTGCCACTCATTGCGTGGCCATTTATAGGCTCACAACCTATAACAGTACGTCAGAGCCATGATATATAGTGCATGGTGTATCAGCTAGGCTATGGGAGAGGCGTGGTCGAGTTAAAGACACATGCAGCGCAGCTAGGCTGGAACACATGTAACCCTTCCTTATTGTCGGGATTTGCGTTCTGCAGGCACATATATTTTAAACGCCCACCGTTTTTCATTTCATCTGCATGGCTGGCACACACACACCCATGAACCAACACATACACACGTCTCACGTCACACTTATACACACTCTTTCCACTATTCTTTTCCCTTTGCTGTACACCCTGTAAATTGTTATGCGCTACATGGATTCACTTATAAGCTTTGTCTAGTTGAACTTTTTTTCTATGTCTTTCGGTTACAGTGCTTTCACTGGCCTACTATACAACCCTCTTTCTCAACTATTTGTATTCTGACTGATGTGTTTTTCACGTGTGTAACTGGATTGTGTGTTCTATACACAGTGGTATAGGAGCATGGAGGCTATGGGGGCAAAGTCCCAACAATTTTTTCAGAGGAAGGCCCACCTCCCAACCCCTCCCCCCATTGGTTGTATGTGCTGGATAAATGTGTTATGTACTGGACTATTTGTTCCTGTCTCACCGTACCTGCCACATCATGACGTACCATGCCTCATGTCTCATATTCCATTACATGCATCCATTTACACACTCACAACTACATGTATCCCATGCCAATCACTATATATGCTGATGCTCTGAGTGTGTACCATTGAGAGGTTTAAAAAGACTTAGGTCTTACTATTTATTACCATCCTTTGTTATACCAGGGCCCTGATCTT
Source organism: Eunapius fragilis (assembly GCA_963681505.1). Classification (NCBI taxonomy): domain Eukaryota; kingdom Metazoa; phylum Porifera; class Demospongiae; order Spongillida; family Spongillidae; genus Eunapius; species Eunapius fragilis. Next base: position 6,779,449 of record OY811974.1, on the reverse strand, counting down.
TGTCTTTTGGGATAAAGCAGGAATAATATTCCTGCCGCGGGCGTATATACAAAAGTAGGTCTACTAAAGTCCCTCTTACAGAGTGGTAGATCTACAAGTAATATCACAAAAGATAAACAGCACAGATTCCTAGAAGGGGCCCATGTATAATGCTATACATACACACGCACATGCACACACACACACACACACACACACACACACACACACACACACACACACACACACACACACACACACACTCACTACACATACACACACAAACCAGTGCTACTTAGAATTAGTGGTTCTGGTGGGTATGACTGTCAGTTTGCTATGACCAGATGCAAAGCCACCCATGGAAGTCACCCATGGAATGTTGATTTACATGAGATTGTGGCAAATAGATAGGCTATGTTTAGGACTCTGCAATTAATGAGACATACTGTCACAAACCCACCTGAGGATCACAGCACTTGGTATCATATTTTACGTCTGTTTTTGGATCTGTGGCAGTGCTGCTCCCAAAGATGTTACAGACTTACATAGGCTTTTGCATTTGGTCGTATGTGTAGCAAATTTGACAGCCATCCTCATAAGGACCACTAATCCTAAGGAGCATTGAAATTTCCGTGTGTGTGTGTGTGTGTGTGTGTGTGTGTGTGTGTGTGTGTGTGTGTGTATTTGCGTATGTGAGTGTATGGTGTATGTCTACGTAGCATTGGAATCTTTCTTTTGCAATTTATTTTTTGTGATGTGTTGACAAGCTACTTCTAGATCTGCTCACCTAGAGATGGAAGCCTTGCATACAAGTAATAAAGACATTCTTTATGAGAAAATTGATGGCATATAGGATTGGAAGGCAAAAGGAAGAAAACAAGGGTCTACTAAGGGGAAATGTAATACGCACACAGTTGAACAACATAATGTCCTACAAATGTGCTAAATATAACATATTTCCTCTATTGCCTGTCAATCATATATACCAACTTAATGTTTTTATTACTTGTTCCATCAATTCTTTTTCTTCATGAGATAGAACATAACTATTTTGAAATAAGACCATTAGTGGTGTTACACAGTTTAGGAGGGGTATACTGTGTGGGGGTGTCTCCTGGATGGAATGGTAAAAAGGGGGAAGGAGATCCCTACGTCGAAGTGTGACATCTATGGAAGAGGGGGTGCCCTGATGTGGAGGAGCAAGGGGCACCTGCTGTGAAGTGGGTGGGGAATCCCATGTGAAACAGGTGGGGATGGAAGCACTTATGTGGTGGAGCAAGTAGCATGCATCCATTGGTGGCCTTGTACCAACATATAGGGGCTACCATTGGTGGAGGTCCAAACGCAGCTTGCTAAGCGTTTTCAAAGCTACCATTGTGTGTGGTATGTGTGTGTGTGTGTGTGTGTGTGTGTGTGTGTGTGTGTGTGTGTGTGTGTGTGTGTGTGTGTGTGTGTGTGTGTGTGTGTGTGTGTGTGTGTGCTTATAGGATTTATTTTTTGTGCAAGCTACTTGTGGACAGATGGGAAGCCTTGCATAAGTGGCAGTGAATAATATTGCTTAGCCTATCTCAAAGATTTGGAAAGACTGGGCCACTGTAGAGTTTATACAGAGAGCATTCACTGACATGGCTTCTATTTACCCATGGGTATACATGCAGTACTGAGTTGGTATTTTACTTACACGTGAAGCTTCAGGACTAGTATATATACAAGAGCACCTTGATGGTGAGCCCCCTCCCCCATCATTCCAACTCTTTCATGACCACTATCAGCTGAAATAGAGGAGTCTTTAAAACCCTCCCAATTTGAGTACAGTGAATGGTATACGGGACATGTATAGTGGAGCCTCACGGGGGGCCTCTGACAAACGTATTGTGACATTTGCCCCCATGACCCCCGTGATCCTACCCACTGACACCAGCCCAATCGATGCAACACACAGTCCAGTTGCATGTGTGAAATACATCACATCAGTGACATGGAGTCCTTTGGACATGACCATGTAGAGGAGGCCATGGGATATGAGCATACAGTGAAGGGCATGAGTCTGACAAGACATACTACCATTTTGTGCTGATACAATTATGACCACTAAAGAAATAGAAGGTAATGTTACTTGCACATGTAGGACCAAACATAAAGAGAATGAATCTGAATATAAACATAACAAAAATAGTTGAGAAAGAGATAGGCCAGTGAAAGCACTGTAACCGAAAGATATAGAAAAAAAAGTTCAAATCGACAAAGCATATGAGTGAATCTATGTAGCACATGTAAATTGTTATGTTGTGTGCAACATAACAATTTACAGGGTTTACAGCAAGGGGAAAAGAATAGTGTCTTATGGTGGAAAGAGTGTAAATAGTCATGACATGAGACGTGTGTATGTGCATGGGTGTGGTTCATGTGTGTGTGTGCCAGCCGTGCAGATGAAATGAAAAATGGTGGGTGTTATATGTGCCAGCAAAATGCATAATAAGGAAGGGTTACATGTGTTCCAGCCCGCATGTGTCTTTAACTCGACCACGCCTCTCCCATAGCCAAGCTGATACACCGTGCACTAGATATCATGGCTCTGACGTATTGTTATAGGTTGTGAGCCTATAAATGGCCACGCAATGAGTGGCACCCAAAGTGTATGACCAAATCAACAGGGACACAATTTCTACATGATGTTATGCACGCGTATCGGTACTGGTAGTACTTACGTACCGTACAATCCTTGTCAACATATTACAAAAATAAATTGCACATCCTTCAAGAAAGAAAGGTTCCAATGCTACACACACACAAACACTCACATCACACACACAAACACACACACACACATACACACACATACACACACGCACACTGAAATTCCAATGCTACTAACAAGAAGAATTAGTGGTTTAGGTGAGGATGACTGTCAAGTTTGTTGCTACACATATGACCAAATGCAAAAGCCTATGGAACTCACAGGTCTGTAACATGTTTGGAAGCAGCACTACCCCAGATCCACACAAAAAATGACACCAACTGCATGCATGCTCTGATCCTCAGGTGGGTATGTGACCATATGTCTCTTAATGGCAGAGTCCTA
>OY811974.1:6478888-6773888 GCA_963681505.1 Eunapius fragilis | reverse complement strand
TGAAATGAAAAACGGTGGGCGTTTAAAACATATGTGCCAGCAGAACGCAAATCCCGACAATAAGGAAGGGTTACATGTTCCAGCATAGCTGCGCTGCATGTGTTTTTAACTCGACCACGTCTCTCCCATAGCCTAGCTGATACACCGTGCACTTTACCTCATGGCTCTGACGTACTATCATAGGTTGTGAGCCTATAAATGGCCACGCAATGAGTGACACCCAAAGAGTATGACCGAATCGACAGGGACACATATTGTTGTGCGCGCGTATCGGTACTGGTAGTACGTACCGTGTTTTGTATGGTGATGGTAGCTGAATCCCACGCATTTTGATCGCTTAACGAATCTTGTTTGTTATAGAAGAGAACCACTGACGTTTGTAAGAGGCACTTCAGTTGTACATGTAGTGGCATGGGCACGGGAGGTTATTGTATATTCATGTGCTCGGAGTATACGTAGCGGGAACCAGGTTGGAGTAGGTTAATGGCGCGAAATGAACGAGAAATGTGCAATTACTTTGCACAGCTGTATCTCCGTAACGGATCAAGTAAAAATTAACGAACAGGACAAATCGATAGGTACAGGACCCCTCTACGTATAAACCGAATTTGAAGTTAATTGAAATGTCCTGCCGAAAGATATGGCCAGTTTGAACCCCAAGGGGTATCGGACGTTGCAACACTGGCACGAAGCTAATGCAAGAGCCCAAAAATTATTTTACCAGAGAGAAATGATGTAGTATGAAGTGTTGAAAATAGGAAGTCAATACCATTTACGGTTCGGGAGATGTAGCGATTTCAAAGAGAATCATTTTTATAACTTTATATTTATATAGCGATACGACATTTTCTCAGACCCTGTCCCATATATATCGTAAATGCTATTGACTTCCTATTTTCAACACTTCATACTACATCATTTCTCTCTGGTAAAATAAATTTTGGGCTCTTGCATTAGCTTCGTGCCAATGTTGCAACGTCCGATACCCCTTGGGGCTCAAACCGGCCATATCTTTCGGCAGGACATCTCAATTAACTTCAAATTCGTTTTATACGTAGAGGGGTCCTGTACCTATCGATTTGTCCTGTTCGTTAATTTTTACTTGATCCGTTACGGAGATACAGCTGTGCAAAGTAATTGCACATTTCTCGTTCATTTCGCGCCATTAACCTACTCCAACCTGGTTCCCGCTACTCCGAGCACATGAATATACAATAACCTCCCGTGCCCATGCCACTACATGTACAACTGAAGTGCCACCGTTGTTCTTACAAACGTCAGTGTTTCTCTTCTATAACAAACAAGATTCGTTAAGCGATCAAAATGCGTGGGATTCAGCTACCATCACCATACAAAACACGGTACGTACTACCAGTACCGATACGCGCGCACAACAATATGTGTCCCTGTCGATTCGGTCATACTCTTTGGGTGTCACTCATTGCGTGGCCATTTATAGGCTCACAACCTATGATAGTACGTCAGAGCCATGAGGTAAAGTGCACGGTGTATCAGCTAGGCTATGGGAGAGACGTGGTCGAGTTAAAGACACATGCAGCGCAGCTAGGCTGGAACATGTAACCCTTCCTTATTGTCGGGATTTGCGTTCTGCTGGCACATACGTTTTAAACGCCCACCGTTTTTCATTTCATCTGCATGGCTGGCACACACACACCCATGAACCAACACATACACACGTCTCACGTCACACTTATACACACTCTTTCCACTATTTTTTTCCCCTTGCTGTACACCCTGTAAATTGTTATGCGCTACATGGATTCACTTATAAGCTTTGTCTAGTTGAACTTATGTCTTTCGGTTACAGTGCTTTCACTGGCCTACTATACAACCCTCTTTCTCAACTATTTGTATTCTGACTGATGTGTTTTTCACGTGTGTAACTGGATTGTGTGTTTTATACATAGTGGTATAGGAGCATGGATGCTATGGGGGCAAAGTCCCAACAATTTTTTCAGAGAAAGGCCCACCTCCCAACCCCTCCCCCCATTGGTTGTATGTGCTGGATATGTACTGGACGATTTGTTCCTGTCTCACAGTACCTGCCACATCAACGTACCATGCCTCATGTCTCATATTCCATTACATGCATCCATTTACACACTCACAAACTCATATATACACAACACTCACAACTACATGTATCCCATGCCAATCACTATATATGCTGAAGCTCTGAGTGTGTACCATTGAGAGGTTTAAAAAGACTTAGGTCTTACTATTTATTACCATCCTTTGTTATATCAGGGCCCTGATCTTTGTCTTTTGGGATAAAGCAGGAATAATATTCCTGCCACGGGCGTATATACAAAAGTAGGTCTACTAAAGTCCCTCTTACAGAGTGGTAGATCTACAAGTAAGATAAATAGCACAGATTCCTAGAAGGGGCCCATGTATAATGCTATACATACACACGCACATGCACACACACACACACACACATACACACACACTCACTACACATACACACAAACCAGTGCTACTTAGAATTAGTGGTTCTGGTGGGTATGACTGTCAGTTTGCTATGACCAGATGCAAAGCCACCCATGGAAGTCACCCATGGAATGTTGATTTACATGAGATTGTGGCAAATAGATAGGCTACGTTTAGGACTCTGCAATTAATGAGACATACCGTCACAAACCCACCTGAGGATCACAGCACTTGGTATCATATTTTAAGTTTGTTTTTGGATCTGGGGCAGTGCTGCTCCCAAAGATGTTACAGGTGACTTACATAGGCTTTTGCATTTGGTCGTATGTGTAGCAAACTTGACAGCCATCCTCATAAGGACCACTAATCCTAAGGAGCATTGAAATTTCCGTGTGTGTGTGTGTGTGTGTGTGTATTTGTGTATGTGAGTGTATGTGTGTATGTCTACGTAGCATTGGAATCTTTCTTTTGCAATTTATTTTTGTGATGTGTTGACAAGCTACTTCTAGATCTGCTCACCTAGAGATGGAAGCCTTGCTTACAAGTAATAAAGACATTCTCTATGAGAAAATTGATGGCATATAGGATTGGAAGGCAAAAGGAAGACAACAAGGGTCTACTAAGGGGAAATGTAATACGCACACAGTTGAACAACATAATGTCCTACAAATGCGCTAAATATAACATATTTCCTCTATTGCCTGTCAATCATATATACCAACTTAATGTTTTTATTACTTGTTCCATCAATTCTTTTTCTTCATGAGATAGAACATAACTATTTTGAAATAAGACCATTAGTGGTGTTACACTGTTTAAGAGGGGTATACTGTGTGGAGGAGGTGGGGGGGGGGGGGTGTCTCCTGGATGGAATGGTAAAAGGGGGGAAGGAGATCTCTACGTCGAAGTGTGACATCTATGGAAGAGGGGGTGCCCTGATGTGGAGGAGCAAGGGGCACCTGCTGTGAAGTGGGTGGGGAATCCCATGTGAAACAGGTGGGGATGGAAGCACTGATGTGGTGGAGCAAGTAGCATGCTCCATTGGTGGCTTTGTACCAACATATAGGGGCTACCATTGGTGGAGGTCCAAACGCAGCTTGCTAAGCGTTTTCAAAGCTACCATTGTGTGTGGTATGCGTTTGTGTGTGTGTGTGTGTGTGTGTGTGTGTGTGTGTGTGTGTGTGTGTGTGTGTGTGTGTGTGTGTGTGTGTGTGTGTGTGTGTGTGTGTGTGCTTATAGCATTGGTACCTTTCTTAGAGGATTTATTTTTTGTGCAAGCTACTTGTGGACAGATGGGAAGCCTTGCATAAGTGGCAGTGAATATTATTGCTTAGCCTATCTGGAAAGACTGGGCCACTGTAGAGTTTGTACAGAGAGCATTCACTGACATGGCTTCTATTTACCCATGGGTATACCCGCAGTACTGAGTTGGTATTTTACTTACACATGAAGCTTCAGGACTAGTATATATACAAGAGCACCTTGATGGTGAGCCCCCTCCCCCATCATTCCAACTCTTTCATGACCACTATCAGCTGAAATAGAGGAGTCTTTAAAACCCTCCCAATTTGAGTACAGTGAATGGTATACGGGACATGTATAGTGGAGCCTCACGGGGGGCCTCTGACAAATGCATTGTGACATTTGCCCCCATGACCCCCGTGATCCTACCCACTGACACCAGCCCAATCCATGCAACACACAGTCCAGTTGCATGTGTGAAATACATCACATCAGTGACATGGAGTCCTTTGGACATGACCATGTAGAGGAGACCATGGAATATGAGCATACAGTGGAGGGCATGAGTCTGACAAGACATACTACCATTTTGTGCTGATACAATTATGACCACTAAAGAATTGAAGGTAATGTTACTTGCACATGTAGGACCAAACATAAAGAGAATACAATATAGTGCATGCCTCTGTAATGTATTAGATTTACATTGATGTTACTATGGTTGTACACTTCCGCATTTGTTGTGTTCAAGTTCAGAAAAAAAAATAAAAAAAAATAAAGAGAATGAATCTGAATATAAACATAACAAAAATAGTTGAGAAAGAGATAGGCCAGTGAAAGCACTGTAACCGAAAGATATACAAAAAAAAGTTCAAATCGACAAAGCATATAAGTGAATCTATGTAGCACATGTAAATTGTTATGTTGTGTGCAACATAACAATTTACAGGGTTTACAGCAAGGGGAAAAGAATAGTGTCTTATGGTGGAAAGAGTGTGAATAGTCGTGACATGAGACGTGTGTATGTTCATGGGTGTGGTTCATGGGTGTGTGTGCCAGCCGTGCAGATGAAATGAAAAATGGTGGGTGTTACATGTGCCAGCAGAACGCATAATAAGGAAGGGTTACATGTGTTCCAGCCCGCATGTGTCTTTAACTTGACCACGCCTCTCCCATAGCCAAGCTGATACACCGTGCACTAGATATCATGGCTCTGACGTATTGTTATAGGTTGTGAACCTATAAATGGCCACGCAATGAGTGGCACCCAAAGTATATGACCAAATCCACAGGGACACAATTTCTACATATTATGCACGCGTATCGGTACTGGTAGTACTTACGTACCGTACAATCCTTGTCAACATATTACAAAAATAAATTGCACATCCTCCAAGAAAGAAAGGTTCCAATTTCCAATGCTACACACACAAACACTCACACACACACACACACACACACACACACACAAGCACACACGGAAATTCCAATGCTACTTAGGATTAGTGGTTCTGGCGAGGATGACTGTCAAGTTTACTACACATATGACCAAATGCAAAAGCCTATGGAACTCACAGGTCTGTAACATGCTTGGAAGCAGCACTGCCCCAGATCCAAAAAAAAAATGACACCAACTGCTCTGATCCTCGGGTGGGTATGTGACCATATGTCTCTTAATGGCAGAGTCCTAAACACAAAGGCATTAGCCTATCTATTTGCCACCATCACATGAGAGTCAACATTCCATGGGTGACTTCCATGGGTGGCTTTGCATCTGGTCATAGCAAACTGACAGTCATACCCACCAGAACCACTATTTCTAAGTAGCACTGGTTTGTGTGTATGTGTGTGTGTGTGTGTGTGTGTGTGTGTGTGTGTGTGTGTGTGTGTGTGTGTGTGTGTGTGTGTGTGTGCATGTGCGTGTGTATGTATAGCATTATACATGGGGCCCTTCTAGGAATCTGTGCTATTGTGATATTACATGTAGATCTACCACTCTGTAAACATACTTTTGTACATAAGCCTGGCAGGAATATTATTCCTGCTTTATCCCTAAAGATAAAGATCAGGGCCCTGGAAATTTTATATAACAAAAATAGTAAGTCCTAAGTCTTTTTAAACCTCTCAATGGTACACACTCATAGCTTCAGCATTTATAGTGATTGGCATGGGATAGTTGTGAGTGTTGTGTCTGTATGAGTGTGTGAGTGTGTAAATGGATGCATGTAATGGAATATGGGACATGAGGCATGGTACGTCATGATGTGACAGGTACTGTGAGACAGGAACAAATAGTCCAGTACGTACAACACATTAATCCAGTACATACAACCAATGGGGGGAGGGGTTGGGAGGGGGGCCTTTGCCCCCATGCTCCTATACCACTGTGTATAAAACACACAATCCAGTTACACACGTGAAAAACACATCAGTCAGAATATAAATAATTGAGAAAGAGGGTTGGATAGTAAGCCAGTCAAAGCACTGTACATAACCAAAATAGACAAAGCTTATGTGTGAATCCATATAGCACATAACTATTTACAGGGTGCACAGCAAGGGAAAAGAATACTGGTAGTGGAAAGAGTGTGTATAAGTGTGACGTGAGACGTGTGTATGTGTTGGTTCATGGGTGTGTGTGTGCCAGCCATGCAGATGAAATGAAAAACGGTGGGTGTTTAAAACGTATGTGCCAGCAGAACGCAAATCCCGACAATAAGGAAGGGTTACATGTTCCAGCCTAGCTGCGCTGCATGTGTCTTTAACTCGACCACGTCTCTCCCATAGCCTAGCTGATACACCGTGTACTTTACCTCATGGCTCTGACGTACTATCATAGGTTGTGAGCCTATAAATGGCCACGCAATGAGTGACACCCAAAGAGTATGACCGAATCGACAGGGACACATATTGTTGTGCGCGCGTATCGGTACTGGTAGTACGTACCGTGTTTTGTATGGTGATGGTAGCTGAATCCCACGCATTTTGATCGCTTAACGAATCTTGTTTGTTATAGAAGAGAACCACTGACGTTTGTAAGAGGCACTTCAGTTGTACATGTAGTGGCATGGGCACGGGAGGTTATTGTATATTCATGTGCTCGGAGTATACGTAGCGGGAACCAGGTTGGAGTAGGTTAATGGCGCGAAATGAACGAGAAATGTGCAATTACTTTGCACAGCTGTATCTCCGTAACGGATCAAGTAAAAATTAACGAACAGGACAAATCGATTGGTACAGGACCCCTCTACGTATTAACCGAATTTGAAGTTAATTGAGATGTCCTGCCGAAAGATATGGCCGGTTTGAGCCCCAAGGGGTATCGGACGTTGCAACACTGGCACGAAGCTAATGCAAGAGCCCAAAATTTATTTTACCAGAGAGAAATGATGTAGTATGAAGTGTTGAAAATAGGAAGTCAATAGCATTTACGGTTCGGGAGATGTAGCGATTTCAAAGAGAATCATTTTTATAACTTTATATTTATATAGCGATACGACATTTTCTCAGACCCTGTCCCATATATATATATAATTATATATATATATATTATTGAGCATTTAATTTGTGTGCTCGGCTCCAAATGGATATGCAGAAGGATTTGTTAGTATGCATGGTATTTACCCATACATTTGTTTTGTTCTGGTACATGTACTTACTAAAATCTTAGTTAAGCATGAAGACACAGTTGTACAGATTGGAAGCAATCCATTAGGCAGGCAAAATGGCAATCTACCAGGATTCTAGTACACTGCACATGTGCTCAAGTCAATCCTAAACAATGCACTCTATTAAATTACTTCCACACTAATAATAATCTCGTGGTCTCCCAGTATCGATGTCTGGATTCCTCAGGGGCTTACATTGCATCAGGTAGTAACTGTTCTTCAATCTCCTCTCCTAATGCTTCCGCAATCTCCCCCTGTGTCTCAGCTGGTGACTCTTCTCCATCTCCCCTCCAGATGCATTTTTTGCTTCATTTTCCCATGGGTCCATCAATAAGAAGTGGTAGGACAGGGTCTTAAGAAACTGCTGGGAGCTCAACTCTTTCCCTTAACGGATTTTTGTGTCTTTTCATAGTGACACAATACTTCAGAATATTAATTCCCAAAATGTCATTTTATTGTTCCTGGTAGCCACAATGGCCCTGATCCACCTAAATTCTTGATGTTTATTTGTCACCAGGTTCAAACCGAATTCTGTTTTCGTACGACCTTTTTTTTTCTCGAGCTTCACCCTTGCTGCAAGGTTTTTATTTCTGAAACCTCACTTCATCTCTTCACACTCACATCGGTGTGTGTGTGAAGAGGGTATGTATGGTCACTTCTGCTATACTACAACATGCACGATGTGTAAGCATTGTGTCCTGTTGATTGATCAATTGATGGGGCAGCCAGCTGGGGTCGCTGGTACGAGCACTGCTTGGGGCACTGGTATGGCCGGCCAGCCAGATCATTAGCTGAGGGCGCTGATACGAGTAGGGGCCTTTGGTTCATCAGTCCCCATGGTCGCTCATTTTTATTTCCAATCAAAATGAAATAACGTTCTGGTCTAATCAGCATAATGCAGCTTACACATACTTGAACAACATTCTCATAATTCTAAAAGATATAGGTTTTTAACTCTACAAATGAATCTATTTAATAACCATATCTAATTGTTATTATAACTGAGGATGGTAGGATGTAATACATCTCGAGGCATATCCAAGCAACACTTACTTCTAAAACCAACCATGAATTGCTGCAAAATGGCAGGTTGCTGTTTAACCTTCTGTATTCCCAAAGCTAATTGATACTCAGACTTTTTATTTTGTAAATTTATAAAGACAATGAATATCCAAAAAATTAGTTGTAGTATCATTGAACAAATTACTTAAATATTGAACCATGCTATTTTGTGATTTAACCCTTTCACTTTCTCTATGAACACATAGTATAGTTGTGTTGTAAACTAAGATGTGATGTCATACATGTTCCATGGGAAGGTAGTTATGATTCATGAAATAGAATATAATTTATTAATCGTGAGAGGTTATTTCATTAACCATTCACATTATAAAAAGGTTTATTTTAAAGTTTGTTTTTAAGAATTTTTTTGGCCAAATTAATTTTCATATTAGGTCTACAAATATGTGAGTATTTCCACCAAAATCTAAAGCATGGCATCCAATTCAAGTCCCACAGGATATGGAATGACCCACCTTAAAAGTCTGTACAGCCCTTTCCGCTATCTTATTTGATATGTGATGATAGGTAACAGAGCTGAATTTTAAAAAACCATTAGACTTAGGGAAGTGTTGATATTTGTGTTGCTCGATTGTGGTCTGTGGAATACCTAAATGAGTATAAACACATTTTGCAAATGCTTGTTTGCCAAGCTTTCTGCCATATATGGTGCACTTTCTTCCATTTTGTGTGTGCATCAACCACATCAAGGAACATTCTCCCGCAAATGGGCCTGCAAAGCCTAAATGCAAATGAGACCATCGGTGGCCTGACCATTTCCAAGGTTTTATTGGTACAAATACTGGATCTGAGTGATGATTTTCAAATCTCTGACAACCTTTTATGGCATTCTCATGTCAGTATCAAAGTAGAACCCCTGAATACACACCCATCTTGAATTTATAATTCATTCCTTTTTTTCCAAAGAAACAATATTTTTCATCTGGTCTAATCCCTGGCCATGCAGTCATTATGTGTTAATTGTTCAACTGCGTCCCTGTGTGTCCAGGTTTTTATTTGCTCTGTTGTAATTTGTAATTGAAATATATACTCTGTAGAGTATCGGTTGCCTCTATGTACTTGGATAGCTCACAACCTCAACAGCTCTCTATGATTTTGCATCGACTACCGGAAGCTAAATTCTGTCACACGGAAAGACGCCTACCCCCTACCGAGAGTGGACGATACCTTGGAAGCATTAAGTGGATCGAAGTGGTTTTCCACTTTGGATCTCATGTGAGGCTATTGGCAGGTAGAAATAGAAGAAAATGATCGGCACAAAACAGCATTCTGCACCCGAGAAGGACTGTTTGAATTCAAAGTTATGCCGTTCGGATTGTGTAACGCTCCGGCGGTATTCCAAAGGTTGATGGATCTGGTACTCTCCGGTATCCAGTGGGAACGCTGTCTCGTTTATATTGACGATGTAGTCATCATGGGAAAAACCTTTGAGCGTCATCTACAAAATTTGATACTTGTGCTGGAAGACTGCGACGGGCGGGGCTGCGACTAAAACCCTCTAAGTGCTCGCTGTTCCAGGAGAAGGTGGTGTACCTTGGTCAGGTCGTTACGAGAGAGGGAATTCACATCGATCCAGAGAAGGTTAACGCTGTGAAGACGTGGCCGGTTCCCACCTCAGGGCGCGAAGTGCAGCAATTCTTGGGGCTGGTTGGATACTACAGAAATTATATTCAGAATTTCGCAACTATCGCGAAGCCCCTGTATCAGCTTACCGAACGAGGACGTGAGTTCTGTTGGTCAGAAGAGTGTTCCATTTCCGTTCAGGAGCTGAGATCTCAGCTGGTTGCTGCCCCTATTCTCGCATTCCCAGACTTCATTAAACCCTTCCTTTTGGGTACAGATGCGTGTGAGACTGGAATTGGAGCAGTTTTGTCGCTAGAACATGACGGCTTGGAGAGGGTGGTGGCGTACGCTAGTCGTACTCTCAGCAAGGCTGAACGAAATTACTGCGTGACCAAGATAGAATAATTGGCAGTGGTCACCTTTCTAAAACATTTCAGGCCTTACCTGTTAGGTCACCACTTTACACTTCGAACAGATCATAGCTCCTTACAGTGGATTTACAGCATGAAGGGCCTGAAGGACAACTGGCGCGGTGGCTGGAACAAATCCAAGAATTTGACTTTAAAGTAGGGCATCGCAGGGGGAGCTGCCACCTAAATGCAGATGCCTTATCTCGTCTTCATAATTTGGGCGAGAGTGAATCCCCCGGAAAGTTGCTGGAATATCCCGCGCAATCGTGCAGCTGTGCTGTGCAAGACTGCGACCAACCGCTTACCGAAATACGAGAGCTCCAGGGTGCCGACGAAGACATTGGACCTGTTCTCCAGTCTGTGATCTCAGGACAAGTCCCGGAGGCCAGTTTATGTAAAGGCAAGAGTAGAGAATTTAACCAGTTAGTACAACTGTGGGAACAGTTGTTGGTGAAGAATGGAGTTCTTTTCAGGCATCGCGAAGACCCAGGAAGTGTTATTCAGCAAGTTTGTGGTTCCGAAGGCAGCCAGGTCCCAGGTATTGAAGCTTCTGCACGAAGGTGCATTCGGTGGTCATCTGGGAGAAGCAAAAACTCTGGGTTGACTACGTGAGAGCATAGATATTATACGGAAGGGATTGGAAACGGATCACGTGATGCAATACAATGCATAGGCTGGCTTACGGCCTGTCACCGTAGGATCAATTAACAAGTTTTGCCACTGCGATTCAGATACTTTTTCGAAGAAAACCGGTCGTTGTGTTTAGTTTGAGGCTTTTTCCTATATTCTGTCAATTGCTTAAGAGGTATGGATATTATTAGATATGTTTTTATGACTGTAAATGATTTTAGACCCGAATTTTTTTTTAAAGACCCGCGTTCCGTGTCTTTGCGAAGCCTTTGTGGGCGTGTAGGAAACGTTAGCGTTGTCATATTGGCTAGTTTATTGTAGAATCGAGTGGAGCTTCGTGAGACAAATCGAACTGGCTAGATATTATCTCAAAAGCGCTTGGCGCACTTTATACGCCCACAACCAGTCTCATGTCAAAATCTTTATTACCAACTTTTGTACGAGTGTACAACACGCATTTGAGATAATACCTAGCCAGTTCGATTTGTCTCACGAAGCTCCACTCGATTCTACAATAAAGTAGCCAATATGACAATGCTAACGTTTCCTACACGCCCACAAAGGCTTCGCAAAGACACGGAACGCGGGTCTAAAATCATTTACAGTGATAAAAACATATCCATACCTTTTAAGCAAGTGACAGAATAAAGGAAAAGGCCTCAAACTATACACAACGACCGCTTTTCTTCGAAAAAGTATCTGAAACCATAGATTATACAATTGCAGCAGAACTTGATCCGCCATTTTATTTTATTTTTCCTGCATGGATGGAACCTGTTGATTGGTGTTAAAGACTTCCGTTTTCAATCCCTTCCGTATAATATTTATGGTGAGAGGTTCTACTGGCCCGGATTTTCCGAAGATGCAGTGGAATGGTGTAAGACTTGTTCTACTTGTGCAGCAAGAAAGAACCCTTAAGCTTCTCACAAGAGCAGAGCCCCCCTTCAGAGCATGACAGCAGGCTACCCATTGCAGCTGGTGGCAGTGGACATAGTCGGACTCCTTTAACTCCTCCAAATCTGAAAATACGTACATCCTGGTGGCATCTGATTATTTTACCCGATGGGTCGAGGCTTACGCGATCCCAAATCAAGAAGCGGTGACAGTGGCTAATAAATCAGTGGATGAGCCTGTTTCTTTTGTAGGTTTTCAGTTCCTGAGCAGCTGCATTCGGACCAGGGGCTACAGTTCGAGGCCAATGTGATGCAGGAAGTCTGTCGTCTTCTTCAGATTGACAAGACGCGCACTACACCCTACCATCCCCAATCGGATGGACTGGTTGAGCGTTTTAATCGGACGATGTAGGTCATGTTGGCTAGGACCGTGGAGGAAGACCCGAGTAATTGGGAACAGCATCTCAGGAAGGTATGTATGGCCTACAATACATCCGTTCATCCGTCAACGGGCTATGCACCATTCCACTTAATGTTTGGTCGCCTTGCTAGACTCCCGGTGGACATTATGTACGGTTCTTGTCCGACAGAACCTGTGTCGCCTCATCAGTATGTGAAAACATTAAAAGCTGCCGTGGAGGGCGCTTATGAGAAGGCCCGAGAACACCTGAAGGCAACAGCTGTCAGATCGGAAGAATTGTACAAAAAAAGGGTGCATGGGCGGGAGTTTCAGGTCGGGGAATTGGTGTGGCTGAACAACCCGGTGTAAGACTTGTTCTACTTGTGCAGCAAGAAAGAACCCTTAAGCTTCTGTGGTGCCGAGGGGGAGGTCAAGAAAGCTGCACTGCCCATGGACTACGGTGGCCCGGTAGGTCGCGCTCTCGAGCGATGAGCTTCGAGCGGTTTAGACGTTGTGCTCAAGACACAAAAGCTGTTAAGCTCAGAGCTATGACGCAATTAGCGGTGCGGCCGTAAGCCCAAAGCCCAGAGCTATGACGCAACTAGCGCTCCGCCCAAAGCCACAGAGCAATGACGCAATGACTCAGACCGAGTTGGCGTTTAGTCCCAAAGGCGTTTCGTCTCAGAGCTCAGGGCAGTGGCGGCGGAAGGGGGGGGGGGGGGGGGGGGGGGGGGGGGGGGGGGGGGCTGGAGGGTCTCGAGCCCCCCCAATAATGACATAGGGGGGGCTCAGCCCCTCCTAAACAATAACCGGTATAGTACAATTGTTATTCCTTGCCCGCGAGATCGCTCGCGTATACCATTACCGTTCACCTGTGCCCGCGCATTTATATAAGAAAAGTCACCGTAGGCGACCGCTCGATGTGGAAAAGGGGGGCCCCCCTTTCAACTAATAATATTTATAGAGCTAGTTTTCTTGAATCGTATGAGCGTAAAATAATTAGGGCATCGAAAGCTTCCACAATTCGCGCGGGAGGGCACATTTCCCCCCCTCCCCCCCCTCCCCTATGAGCGTGCTTGACAATGTGAGGCGAAGGCTATCCCGATTGTTAGCTGTATGCCAAATGTTAACAGTACAGATAGATTGTAATGGGTTGCAGTTGGGGAGTTCTTACTCCTCCCGCCCCCGGCGGACAAAAGGAATACTGTGCTCTCTTTGAATTCATGAATTTAATTATCCCCACTTTTAGAGCCCCCCCCCCATTCTTATATACCTTCCGCCGCCGCTGCAGGGAGAACTATGGGATGGATGGGATGTATTACGTCATATACATGTTTACGGTGTCACGTGATGGAAAGTTTAGCAACATGCTTCGCAACGATTCTAAAGTGGAACGTAAGTAAGGCAGCTCATTGTTCGCGTAGAGGCTATCATCCTTATCAACTTGGCAGGCTAAACCGTCTAAACCGCTCGAAGCTCATCCCTCAAGAGCGCGATCTACCGGGCCACCATAGAGGCCTGTCAAGTTGATAAGGATGATAACCTCTACGCTAACAATGAGCTGCCTTTCTTACGTACTACTTTAGAATCGTTGCTAAACTTTCCGTCACGTGACACCGTAAACAATGTAAATGACGTAATTCATCCTATCCATCCCATAGTTCTCCTTGAGCTCTAGCTGAGACTAAATGCCTTTGGGGCAAACTCGGTCTGAGTCATTGCGTCATTGCTCTGTGGCTTTGGGCGGAGCGCTAATTGCGTCATAGCTCTGGGCTTTGGGCTTACGGCCGGAACGCTAATTGCGTCATAGCTCTGAGCTTAACAGCTTTTGTGTCTTGAGCACAACGTCTAAACCGCTCGAAGCTCATCGCTCGAGAGCGCGACCTACCGGGCCACCGTAATGGACTGGGCCATTCAAGGTTATCAAAAAGATATCGCCCGTTGTGTACAGGATCCAGGATAAACGCCCTGGCTCACGAGAAAGAGTTGTAGTGCACTTCGATCGGTTGAAACCCTGTCCGGACAATATACTGATAAAACCAGTAGGGGATGAAGTGCAAAATTCTGATGCGAGCCGGCAGTGATCATCGTGTGCCTGCACAGCCCCCTGGGAGTCAGCTTCAGTTTTTTGAAGAAGATGATCAAGACGTCGTGGTGGATCCCGGGACTCGGAATGAGGAACAAGAGCCGGATAGGTCTGGCCTTGCTGAACGTCCGCCGGCCCCTATCGAACGTTCACACACCGCACCAGAATTGGCTCCTGGTGTCAACTCTGAAAGCGCAGCTCTCGAGTCAGAAACAGCAGTAAGCCCGGCGTCGAGATCTGACGAATCTGGTAGGTCCAGACATCAGAAACGAGTACGTCAATCGCCACCAGAATAATCGGCATCCCGCTACCCCAAACGTACACGTAACGCCTCCTCCCGTTATGGCTGGAATCCAGTTTGGCGACGTCAAAACTCCGTAGGAGTGCCTCTTTGAAAAGGGGAGTAGTGTAGCAATGCTATATAATTCTGTATACTTATATGCATAGTGTTTGGCCAGCTCCACGCATGCGCTGGTGGATGTATTTAAACCCTGTATTGCCCTTTTAGGGGCAGTCTGCTTGTGATTTTATATTACAGCGATTTGCTATAGACTCTCAGCAATAGCACTACACACCTATTAAAGTGCTTTGAAAGTCAGTAGCTGATGCCATTCCTAACAACTACTGCTCCTGTTAAGAGATGTAGGCAAAACAAAAACAATATCCGTCTTCAGATAACTGTCTGGAACTGCAAGGATTGTTGATTTTACATCAGTGCAGGGGTTTTGCATCACTGAATTATTCTGTCGTGCGTGTTCATGTATTGGCAATATTAATTTATTTGTCAATATACATGGGGTCCCCTAAACGCTAGAGTCCCCAAAGCGCTAGCGATATTGGGATGAAGGGATCCTCATAACACTAGCGATATGGGTCCGGGGGGTCCCTGTTTCGCTAGCGTTATGGGGACCCGGGGTCCCCTCCCCTATTATAAGGATCTCTAAAACGCGCTTACAACGGCTTTCGCGACCCCATGTTCTAACTGATTCGGAGAGGGAAAATTCCCACTCTTGACAGCTAGATATATGGCCGGTTTAATGCTCAAGTTACTGTTGCGCTATGCTCTCTGGTGGGTGTGTTAAAGGGT
Organism: Eunapius fragilis; assembly: GCA_963681505.1. NCBI lineage: Eukaryota > Metazoa > Porifera > Demospongiae > Spongillida > Spongillidae > Eunapius > Eunapius fragilis. The sequence goes on along the minus strand of OY811974.1, from coordinate 6,758,375 downwards.
GGGACATGAGGATCCCAACAGATATATCCTTCTTCTTGATATCCTCCGTATGGCTCTCTCTTCCACACTGTCTGCAAGGAACTTGAGACATAGCGTCAGCATTGCTATGCAGGGTGCCCCTCCTGTGAACAATGGTGAACGTGTACTCTTCCAATTTCTCCAACCAGTGGGCAAGCTGTCCTTCTGCATGGCTCCTTGAAATTCCGGACTCACACTAGCGAGCCATGATCGGTCCTCAGGGTGAACTCTCCGCCCAACAGATACTGCCGGAAATGACAATACCACACTGCCAACAGTTCCTTCCGGGTTACGCAGTATCGCTGTTCTGGTCGACTTAGAGAGCGACTGGCCTATGCAACAACCACTTCTGGGCCATCGTCTCTTATCTGTGACAGCACAGCTCCAATGCCAACCTCACAGGCATCGGTGTCCAGAACAAATCGACGACTGTACGTAGTCTGGATATGAAAGAACTGGGGGAGAGATCAAGCATGCACGCAACTCATCAAACGCAATCTGACACTCTACACTCCTGACAGGTCAAAACTACTGTTACTCTCCGTGAGTCGCCGCAGCGGCTTTGCAATAGATGCAAAGTTCTTCGCAAATCTTCTGTAGTAGTTTGCGAGTCTTAGGAACTGCTGCACTTCTCGTCTAGACTGTAGGGTAAGGCCGTTTTGCAACTGTATTCGTTTTGCTCGGGTCGGTAGTAATTGCCTGCGGATGAAACAATGTGCCCAAGAAAAGCAACACTCTCCTGGAAAAGATGGCACTTACCTGGTTTAAACTTCAGCCCCGCCCCCCGGAGTCGTGCAAGAACGTCGCCAATATTGTAGAGGTGGTCTGCAAAGGATATCCCTACCACGATGATATCATCAAAATACACTAGGCAGCTGGACCATTTCAACCCGCTCAGAACTCTGTCCATATTAACCGCTGGAAGGTGCATGGCAGGCGCATTGCACAGTCAAAACGGCATGACTTTTAATTGGAATAGTCCTTCCGGTGTGGTGAAAGCAGTCTTCGGCGGCTGGTCTTCCTCGGCAAATTCCACCTGCCAGTATCAACTAGCAAGATCCAGCGATTTGGAGTATTTTGACCCACCTAGCGTGTCCAAAGTATCGTCTACTCGAGGTAACGGATACAAGTCTTTTCGGGTAACTTCATACACCTTCCTGTAGTCGATGCAAAACCTAGCCGACCCAACTTTCTTCTTCGCGAGAACCACAGGAGACGACCAAGGACTGTCCGAATCTGAATGGCTCCTTGAACCAGCATTTCTTGAACTAGTCGTTTAACTTCGTCTCTGCGGGCCTGTGGTATGTGGCGAGGAAGATGATGTACTGGCTGGGCATCGCCTGTGTTGATATGATGCTTCATCACTGATGTGCGGCCCAGTCCACTGCTGCTGAGAGACAACACATCAGAGTATTCCGTGAAGAGTGAATACAACTGTTCCTTTTCAACGTCACTGGTGCAGTTACCAGGCTCAAGCACCATGTTTCAAATAGTCGACTAGTCTTCCTGTGACAGTTTACGTTTCGTACCAATCGCTGAAACTCTGACTTTGCAGTTCTCTTCTATAGACTCCATCTTAGCCAATTTCACTCCATTCTTTAGAACTACCTGCTCATTACGAGGATTAAGTACCCGCACATGCAGGAATCAACCCATTTTTGTTATACCAAACCTCTAGCGACCATCATTCCGAGGCGACTAGAAGCTTCACTCTCCACAAGCCGCCACGTACCCCCGCTAGCACAAGTCTGCTTTAGCTCCACTTCACTGCTAGGCGGTACCACAACTTTCTCCATGGTTAACCAGTCCAATAGCCTCTCCAAGCAGAGATGCAGCAGCATCAGAGGGGCTGCACTGGCTCTGCACAGATGAGCTATCATGGGGAAAAGTCAGGGCTTTCATGTTACAGTCAATCAGACATTTATGCTTGTCAACAAAATTCAACCCAAGGATGGCTTCAAGGACAGTGAGGTCACTTGTCACAATGAGGGTCACTTCAGTTGGCGCCTTTCTGTCTCCCAAGAACACAAGAAACTTCCCAAATCCTTTTACAGACAATGCGGAACCATTGACACCAACCAGTCTCTTGCCCATCCACTCCTGGAGCTGAGATACGTGAGCATCTTGTAATTTGGAGATCCGGCTCCAGACATCTTCACGAATCAGAGACACAGCAGCTCCGGTATCTAACAAAAAATCAACAGGGACAGACAAAATTACTCCTCTAAGGCGATAGCTAATTCCACACGACACAGACAATGAAGTACGATGACAGGTTTACCATGGCCATTAGGCTTTGTCCCTCGTGTGGCTGGCCCTTACCACCGAGGTGCTGGAGTTTTTCTGCTGCTGTTCTTCACCATGGCTTCGACAAAAGCGTACAATGTGACCCTTTCTGCCACAGGTCCAGCAAATTGTGGCTCCTCGCTTCCTTCTCTGCTCCACATCTCTTCCGCTCTCCATGCGCATCTCCAAACAGTGCAAACTTTCATTCAGCGCCTTCAGGGTTCCGTCCATCGACTCATCTCTCTCTCGGAAACTATCCGCACGAGATGTAACTGAAGACCTAGATGCGCTTGTCTGCTCGGTGTCTATCTGGGGTGTTAACCGGAAGGGTACCGGTGTCACGGAATTGTTTATCCCCCCGGATAGACAAAGTCTATTCTGGCATAATTTATCCTCCTGGGCTAGATTATTCCGGGATAGATTATCCTAACTTGAAATAGTTTCCTTCCCCCCCCCCCCCCCCCCCCCCCCCAGTGATATCCTGACTTCAACGCCCCCAGCACACGCATTGTTATGTTATGCTAGATACCATGCATGCAGAATGACATGGCAGATCTTATCCTATTCAGACTGTGATTAGGCCTAGGTGTTATAAAGTGATTGAACTGTGTATAAATGTAATGTGCAGTACTGTTGATCAGATCTTTTTATATGTTGTGTTCCATCCGGGATCGGGGACATAACATCATAATTGGCGACGAGGGTGAAACTACGTGAAATCAGTGCGATGACAGCTACTCCAAGTCGAAGGAAGAGATGGCTATTCACGGAGGGATTGCAGAGTTTGACAGCGCGACGGAAGATTGGGTGGCTTAGTTACACGGAACGCCTCGACCAATACTTCATTGCAAATGGAGTAGACGACGCTGGAAAACAGAGAGCGATCTTGCTCAGCGGTTGCGGTGCAAAAGCATACAAGCTGATAAAAAGTCTTATCGCTCCAGCGAAGCCTACGGACAAGACCTTCCAGCAACTTGTAGAGATCGTGTCGAAACATTTCGAACCCGTTCCAGCCATACCGTTCAGAGATACAAATTCAACATAAGGATCCGGCAACCAGGTGAAAACGTAGCAACATTCCTGTCGGAACTACGGCTACTGGCGACAAAATGTGACTTTCAGAACAGCCTGGAGGATATGCTACGTGACCGAATTGTCATCGGAGTGGACGACCCCAATATTCAACGAAGGCTCCTAGCGGAACCCAACCTGACGCTGAAAAAGGCTCTAGAGATAGCCCAAGCACTGGAGACAGCAGAGCGCGGTTCTGCGGATCTACAGCCGGCGCCAGCCGCTGTCCCGGTCAGTGTTCCTGTCAACGCGGTAGGAAGGCAGCGTAGAGGAGTGAATGAAGACCCCGTTAAAGACTCCGTTAAATGCTTCAGGTGTGGAGGGAAACACTTGGCGACGGCATGCAAGTTTATAGACGCAGAATGTTTCAACTGTGGCAAGAAAGGCCACACATACAGAGTATGCCGCAGCAAGGGGAAGCCAAGCAAGAGTACGGGCAAGCGTGGGAGACCTCAGAAGCCACAAAAGGCTCATACAGTGACCACAGAGTCTGACAGAGGGCGACTGTATTGTTGAACATTTAACGCTCAACCTGAGCTTCAACCATTGCTCCATTTGTAGTCTTGGTTCAAGTGGACGACAAGTATCTAAAGATGGAGGTGGACACGGGTGCCTCGATATCACTCATCAGTGAGAGGACATGGCGGAACCTGGTACTCCTAAACTAAACCCAGCAAAGGTGATTCTACGGTCCTACTCAGGAGAATCCATCAAGGTGTTGGGAGAAATGGAAGTCACAGTACAATACCAAGACCAGAAGAAGAAGCTTAACCTACTGGTAGTGACTGGTGGTGGAACAAGTCTTCTTGGTCGTGATTGGTTACGGCATCTAAAGTTAAACTGGTGTGAACTCAACCATCTACAAATTGCAGCTAGATTGAAACTGGAAGACGTTCTCAAGAAGCATGCAGATGTCTTCAAGGAGGAGCTAGGCAAAGTAACAGGGATAAAAGTGAAGATTCACATGGATCTAGATGCACAGCCTCAGTTTTTCCGTCCTCGTCCAGTACCATTGGCATTGAGACCGAAAGTGGAGAGGAAACTGGAGAGATTGGTTCAAGACAAGGTCATCAAACCAGTTCAGTTTTCTAAGTGGGCAGCACCCATTGTTCCAGTAGTCAAGCCAAACGGTTCTCTGAGGATATGTGGTGACTACAAAGTGACTGTGAATAAGCACGTTAAGACAGAGGAGTATCCCTTGCCCCGCATCGAAGACCTCTTTCAGCACTTTCGGGTGGTCAAGAATTCACGAAGTTGGATTTGGCTAATGCATACTTGCAATTGCCACAGGAAGACAAGTCTAGGCAGTATGTGACCATTAATACACACAAAGGACTGTTCAAGTACAACAGGCTTCCATTTGGTGTAGCATCAGCACCTGCGATCTCTCAGAGAACTATAGAGAGTTTACTCCAAGGAATAAACCACGTGGTTGCCTACATTGATGACATTCTCATAACTGGAGAAAAAGAAGAGGACCATCTAAAGAATCTGGATGAAATCCTAAAGAGACTTGGCTCAGCAGGAATGCATTTAAAGATGGAAATGTGTCTCTTTCAGCAGGAGAAGGTAGAATACCTTGGACACTGCATCAAGAAGGATGGAATTTTCCCAACAATGGCCAAGGTCAGAGCCATCAATGAAGCACCAGCACCCAAGGACGAACAGCAGTTGCGGTCCTTCTTAGGTCTGCTGAACTACTATGGGAAATTCCTTCCTAACCTGTCAACTAAGCTTGCACCCTTACATTCCCTCTTGGTAAAAGGGAAAAGTTGGCAATGGACCAAGGCTCACCAGAATGCCTTTGACAGTGCAAAGGAACTGCTGACATCATCAAAAGTACTAACTCACTTTGACAGCAAAAAGGAAGTTATCCTGGCATGTGATGCAGTCTTGGCTCATAAGTTTCCAGATGGCAGTGAACACCCTGTGGCATTTGCGTCATGAACGTTGGCCCCAGCGGAGAAGAACTATTCTCAGTTGGATAAGGATGGGCTAGCCATCATCATTGGGGTGGAGAAATATCACAATTTCTTATTTGGAGACAGTTCTCAATCTTCACGGATCACAAGCCTCTGAAGCACTTGTTTGGTGAGGACAAACTTATACCACCTATGGCATCAGCACGACTTCAGGCTCAAGGCACACATAGTGGAATCTACTACCTCTGCAGCAACCATCCAAAAGATGAAGGCATCTTTTGCAAGTCATGGTCTACCTGTAACCTTGGTCACTAACAATGGAAGTGTCTTCACTAGTCAAGAGTTTGAAGAATTCCTCACGAAGAATGGTATCAGACACATAAAGACTTCTCCATACTACCCAGTTTCTACTGGCCTTATAGAGAGGGCTGTCCAGACAATGAATCCCAAACATATATTAAACATAACCACGTGAACAGTTATTGTATACCGCACACAAAGCACAGCAGCTGTCAGATGCATGGTGAAAAATACAACGATATGGTTCGCTTCCTTGACAGCAAAGACGATAAGCACCGAACTTGGCCTCGCGGAGGGTAGAAGAATCTAAAGATAAGGAGGCAAAAAGGGCATATCGCAAGAAATGCGAAGACTTTGCCACTCATGACGGTCTTCTGTTTAAGACGAACAGGTGGAAGAAGCATGAGACTGAAGCGTTGTCGTCTATGCGAGCCGAGGATCAAAGCAGGTATACCGAGTGATTAAAATGGATGAAAAGATGCGCCTGCTCGATAGCGTTCACAAAGATCCAGCAGGGTGTCACTTTCGTGTTCATAAAACGCACCGCATGCACTGCTGCTAGCGCTTTTGATTTGATCAATTACATTTATTAAGTGCCTGTATATCTAATGTTTCCTCTGAACTGCGTGTACATGGATTCTTATTACAGGCAAGTGAAGGTAGCTGAGCGGTAATACTGGAAAGGCATGACTAAGGATGTAGCTGAATATTGCGAAGAATTCTATACTCTTATGCAAAGTAATACCTACATGTATGACTGTGGTGTATACGTCTGTAAGGTAAACTTTTTGACGTAATATAAATCGTACTGTTTGCAGAATAAATTGACTCTGAACTTTGTAGTATGTTATTGGTGCATTGCAGTTACTACAGCCAAATTGAATTCTAATATAGACAGACAGCATTGAACTTCGCTCGTGGCTAGCTGTGCAGTTGCTAGAACGGTATAATAAAAAATGTCCAAATAGTTTCCCATTTGTTCATGTCTCCATACAGTTCAATGTCATCAGTCCACATCAATGCCAAAGCTGTACAGTCATGCCTGTGCTCTGCAAAAGTCTTGCCTGTTGTGAAAACTACAGTAGACAAGGTACACTTGTACACATGTACAAAGTGGGTCAGTATATGCACTATAAATAATCTCTTCATATATACAGTTTACAAAGAATGGGGTTTTCATAACCAATGGTGAAGGAGTGCAGGGTAGTCAGTGCATGTAGAATATGATATCTTCATATAATTGAACAATATACATACAAGGACTTATTGCCACGCTTCAAGTCACCGATTCCTGAAGTGAGCCCAATTGATCCTCTACCCGAGATATGTAGTTATGAAAGACAAGCAAAGCCTTAATGATTAAGGCTTTGGAAAAAGCCCATTTAGGCATTTGTTGACAGGTAACATGGTTTAATGAGTTTTTGTGTGTATGATGAACTATAGATGTGCATTCTGGGATCAACACATATCATTTGACACTTTACTTGAAACATGTCACAAAAATGAGGTCAGTCACAAATGTTTGTAAAACCATTTGTCATGAGTTATCTCCTGCAAAAACATCTGAAGTTGATTTGTCAGAAAACCATTAATTCTATCTTTTTCAATGTTTACATTGATGGAAGATATGACAAGGTTTTCAAAAAAATTAACGTTGGTGAACTAATAGAAAATGGCCTATTGATAACTGTCACGTTGTAAGTTTTAAATTGCACCCTGGGTAAATGAGATTTGTACTCTGTTTATGCAAATAGGTGGACACAGTCGAGCATTATCTGTATGGCATTGCCATTGATGAGGGTTATGGAGGCAATAGAGCAAACATCCTTGCCTTAGATGTTTTGTATCCAGAGGTATGTAAATTGTGTGAGTTAAAAATAATATCACATCAGGCATCTATTATATGTTTACGAAGTTGATGATCTGTTTGATTTCAAACGAGCAAGGGATGAAACGGGAAGAAGCATCAAAGTAAAACGTTATGCCCTGATTGTTATTTATGTTTTTGTGTAATGAAATGATACATGGCTGATAACTTTATACTTTCAAAAGGCTAGTCACACAACCAAGAGGGACGGGGCCAATGCAAATTGACACTATTTGTAATTTCACTCATTTTTGCATGCTGCATGCATGTGCCCGTCGTGATTCACAGCACAACTTCCTGGCTATATAATAGCTCCCCATATTCCAGCATCAATAGATCTTGAGCTCTATTGTATTTGCGCTCCCGCGCGAGCACACACACGACAAAGCATGCATGTACATGTACGTTACACCAGAGATAGTATTTGCACCAGAGATTATATTTCATACCCACTCACAACACCATTCTATAGTTTTGGCCTGTGCAGAGGCAAAGGTCCTCTGAACGTTTTTCATTTGGCCTCGTCTTTATTATTATTTAATTTAATTTTCTATTGTATCCTGAAAAAATGTAATTGTAAGTACTGTATCTATTAAAAAGAGATAATATACAATAATACATCAAACACTACTCCACACGCACATACACCTAGCTGCACGCACACACGCGTGACACACACACACATGTGAACACACATGTTCACACACACATGCACGGACGCACACAAACACACACGCACACACACACACGCGCGCGTACACACAGACACAAACAAACACACACACATTACGCACACACACGCACACGCACACACACACACACACACACACACGCACACACATACATTTAAATTGGTTTTTTTTTTTGGGGGGGGGGGGGGGGGGGGGGGGGGCGGGATAAATTATTCCGAGGGAGGATAAAATAATTTATCCAGGGGGATAAACAATTCCGGAATTGATTACCCGGAGGATCAGTTGTTACGAGGGATAATCTATATCGTGACAACGGCAACGAATTGGAAGTTTCAACATCGGATGATGCCTGCATGAATATGTTGGAACCCTTCACGTGTTGGCTGATAAGGTGTATCCGAATTGGTCTGGAGAGCAACGTAAGGAAATGGTGAGAGATCAATTTATACGTGGTGCTTGTTCCCCCAGCATCAAGTTGAAGCTGATGCGGGATAAGCCATCCAGACTGGAGGAGGCGGTGAAATGGGCGAGTCAGCAGGAAGGAGTTGAAGAAGTTACACTCTGGTAGGAAAGTAGAAGCTTTATGTATTGATGCAGAAGGTGTAGTGAAAAACCGTGGGGGAGATGAGAATTCTGTCACAGCAGTGGTGAATGAAACGCTGCATACAGAACAGGAGCCAGGCTTATCATGTTAGATAGAGCAGCTCTCTAGACAGTTGGATAAACTGAAACACCAATTGGCACAGAAAGACCCGAGGAACATTCAAAAGAAACAGCCCAGTGGTGATCAGAGGGTGAGAAAAGGGGGTTTCTGGAAGAGTGGGAAATATGGGCATTTAATGAAAGAGTGTCCTGGCATTTGCTGCTGCGAGTTCCCGCCTAACAGTGAAAGGCTCAATTGGTGGGTCACCCTGATTCGTGAGGATGTATGGAAACAGATACATGCAAAAACGTTGGGAACACTACAGCCTGTACTCCTCTCAGTGGTTACAGCTAGTGGAGAGAAGTTGAAACTTCTAGGTGAAACTAATGTCAAGGTATCCATAGGGGGAGTGACTGGTTATCATTTGGTTTTGGTGGCACTGCAGTTGACTCAGGAATGTCGCTGATTTTTTGTCACAGTATGGGCGTGTGGTAGATCTGTGGTGGCATATCATCATGGCATGGGGAAAGGATGTTCCCATGGTGGACAGGAGTAAGAAAATGGACAACTCATTGGTTTGCTTTGTGTCAACATCCGAATCTGTTGTTCCAGCATCATGACAGATGCGACTTGCAGCAACTGTACCTGGACAGTCATGCCAGTTTCTGAGATTGGTTTAGTTGAACCACTAGTAAAATTCACGAATGTATATGGCCTGGTAGTTGCACGCTGCATCTCAGCTGTATTTCAGGGTGTATAATGATTCAGGTTCTTAACCCATCCCCAGCCCTGGTTGTGGTTAGTAAGAATGTGAATGTAGGAACTGCAGAGCCAGTCCAAGAGTATTGCTGTAAAATGAACCCCGCAGGTCTGCAGGAGGAGAGAAACAGCCTGTTAGAAGAAAGGATAGAAACAATGCTGGAGGAGGCAGTCACACTTGGGGATAAAGAAAGACAGCGAGCCAAAGAGTTGCTTCGTGACTACTAGGACATCATTGCTCTATCAGATGATGATCTTGGCCGTACCAGATTGCTCTACCATCATATACGCACTGAGGATACGCAGCCCATCCGCCAACGTGCAAGACGCCTACTGTTTCATCAGCATTCACAAGTGCGTAAGTTATTGAATGACATGCTGGATAATGGTATTATAGAACCAAATACAGGTCCATGGACATCCCCAATTGTACTGGTTCGGAAAAAAGATGGGGGTGTCAGATTTTGTATTGATTTTCGCAAATTAAATCAATATACCCAGAAAGATGCACAACCTTTGCCTAGAATAGATGAAACACTAGATGCATTGGATGTGGCTTGCTATTTCTCAACCTTGGATATAGCCAGTGGCTACTGGCAGGTAGAACGGCATCCAAAAGACAAGGAAAAGACCGCCTGTGTTACTATCTTTGGATTTTATCAGTTTCGGGTCATGCCCTTTGGGTTATGCAATGCCCCTGCTACATTTCAAAGGTTCATGGAACGGGTTCGAGCTGGATTGCATTGGTCATCCTGTATAGTGTATCTTGATGATATTATTGTTTATAGTAGAAGTGTTGAAGAGCATTTGACATTACTTGGGGAGGTGTTTGCCCGCCTTAGAAAGGCTGGGCTAAAGATCAAGCCTTCAAAATGTCATTTGCTACAGACAAGTGTTTGTTATCTAGGACATGTGGTTTCTGAAAAAGGGGTAGAGACATGCAGACCCGGAAAACATTCGATGCATTGCAGACTGGCCTATTCCATCTAGTCTAAAAGATTTGCAGTCCTTTTTAGGGTTAGCATCATACTACAGCAGGTTTATCAGAAACTTTGCACACATCGCATCTCCTTTGCATGCATTAGCACGTAATGATAGAGATTGGGTGTGGACCGGGCAGTGCAAGGATGCATTTTTTTGAGCTTAAGAAAGTACTGACATCTGCTCCAGTTCTTGTTCTGCCTAATTTTCATGCAAAGTTTGTGCTAGATACTGATGCAAGTGATGATGGGCTCAGCGCTGTTTTATCACAAGTTGTTGGGGGAAAGGAGCATGTCATTGCATATGCAAGCTGAACACTTACCAGAGCTGAGTGGCGCTTTTATGCAACACGAAAAGAAATGTTGGCCTTGGTGTGGGCATCACACCATTTCCGACCTTATCTTTACGGAAGGAAATTTGTATTGCGAACTGACCATAGTGCATTGCAGTGGCTTCATAGTTTCAAAGAGCCAGTGGGCCAGGTGGCAAGATGGCTGGAGGGGATGGCTGAGTTCAACTATGAAGTAGTACATCGACCAGGTAAGCAGCATTGTAATGCAGATGCTCCTTCTCGTGGACAGTGCCGTCAATGTGGGCTGGATTTTATTGCACTGACTTTGAGGAAGAAGAAGAAATCATGATGGCAGCTGAAGTTTCCATTCTACCTGTGTGGCCCAACGAGGATATCAGAAATCTTCAGGAAGCAGATGCCAATCTCAGGGCTGTCATGGAGTGGGTAGAGTCAGGCATCACTCCACAGCAATGTCCACCAAATTCAACCTGGCAACTCAAATCCCTGTGGACCCAGAGGGGTAACTTAGAGGTTAAGGATGGTATTCTTTATCGCCAATGGGAAGATATTCAGGGTGGGGGAAAAAATAAGAGGTTGCAACTTATCCTGGCAGCAGCCCTGGTTCCTGAAGTGTTAGGGAGTCTCCATAATTCCTGTATAGCAGGGCACCTTGGGGCTAAAAAAACATTGGAGAAGGTACATGCTCGCTTTTATTGGCCAGGGCAGAAGAAGGAAGTGGATAAGTGGTGTACAGACTGCCTTGTGTGTAACTCAAGGAAGTCACCGGTGAAGAACAGAGCACAGTTGCAGCTCAGCTTGGCAGAAAGACCCTTGCAAAGAATTGCCATGGTTGGACCTTTGCCTGTAACTACACGAGGTAACCGATACATACTTGTTGTAGGTGATTACATCACGAAGTGGAAGGAAGGATTCCCCGTAGCTGACATGGAAGCAAGCTCGATTGCTCAGGTGGTTGTGAATGAAATTATTTGTCGATTCGGTATTCCAGATACTATTCACACCGACCAGGGCAGGAACTTTCAGTCAGGACTTATCAGAGACATCTGCCAAATGTTAGGTGTGAAGAACACTCGTACGATTTCTAGACCAACTAAGAACCTGTTTCTCGTGCCCATGCCCCAAAAAATTGTTGGTCGTCGTCGTCTTCTTCTTCTTCTTCTTCTTCTTCTTCTTCTTCTTCTTCTTCTTCTTCTTCTTCTTCTTCTTCTTCTTCTTCTTCTTCTTCTTCTTCTTCTTCTTCTTCTTCTTCTTCTTCTTCTTCTTCTTCTTCTTCTTCTTCTTCTTCTTCTTCTTCTTCTTCTTCTTCTTCTTCTTCTTCTTCTTCTTCTTCTTCTTCTTCTTCTTCTTCTTCTTCTTCTTCTTCTTCTTCTTCTTCTTCTTCTTCTTCTTCTTCTTCTTCTTCTTCTTCTTCTTCTTCTTCTTCTTCTTCTTCTTCTTCTTCTTCTTCTTCTTCTTCTTCTTCTTCTTCTTCTTCTTCTTCTTCTTCTTCTTCTTCTTCTTCTTCTTCTTCTTCTTCTTCTTCTTCTTCTTCTTCTTCTTCTTCTTCTTCTTCTTCTTCTTCTTCTTCTTCTTCTTCTTCTTCTTCTTCTTCTTCTTCTTCTTCTTCTTCTTCTTCTTCTTCTTCTTCTTCTTCTTCTTCTTCTTCTTCTTCTTCTTCTTCTTCTTCTTCTTCTTCTTCTTCTTCTTCTTCTTCTTCTTCTTCTTCTTCTTCTTCTTCTTCTTCTTCTTCTTCTTCTTCTTCTTCTTCTTCTTCTTCTTCTTCTTCTTCTTCTTCTTCTTCTTCTTCTTCTTCTTCTTCTTCTTCTTCTTCTTCTTCTTCTTCTTCTTCTTCTTCTTCTTCTTCTTCTTCTTCTTCTCTTCTTCTTCTTCTTCTTCTTCTTCTTCTTCTTCTTCTTCTTCTTCTTCTCCGTCAAGTATAACTCACGCTAGGAACACCTTCTCATCCTGAGTAGGATGGCCTAGTGGAACGTTTTAACAGAACGTTTATTGACATGCTCAGTATGGCTGTTTCCGATAACGAGCGAGATTGGGATCTACAGCTTTCAACGTTGCTGCTTGCCTACCGGACAAGCAAGCATGAAACTGCAGGGACCACTCCGTTCTTCCTTATGTTTGGAAGAGATCCACGGTTACCAGAAGATGTGATGTACTCACTTCCCGTAGAGAGCAATACATCAGAACATCAGTACTGCCGGGAATTGAAGAGGCGATTGCAGCAAGCCTATGCAAGAGTAAAGGAATATTCACGTAAAAAACAACTTCACCAGAAAGACGTGTATGACTGCCATGTCAAAGGTGATTCATATCATGTAAATGACATGGTTTTTCTGCATTGTCCTGCTATACCCAGGGGTCTGTCACGTAAATTTCACAAACCATGGCAAGGACCTTATAGGGTGGTGAAGGTTTTATGACCAACTGTATACAGAATAGCATGCAGACTGCACAAATCCCAGGAAGAAAAAGGTAGTTCATTTTAATCACTTGAAGCGAGCACCTATTGGTAAGGTACATGAGCCTGCTAAGGGGGAGGATATGGTTGAAGGGGCAGGCAAGGAATGATATCTTACCTGTTGGTCCTGTATCTGGTAATAGGAATGGAATTGACCTTGTGGAGGACAGTTTGGAAGAGGAAATGGTCTTGATGCCATCAACTGAAGTTAAAGACCAAGCCCCAAAGGATCCAATAGCTCAAGTGCATGTGTAGCGCATGCGCTATGACCTTTGTACTTGTATCTGTATTATATAAGCACGTATGTGATTGCATTGATGATCCTTTTTGCCACACCTGTATCCGACGCTACATTGGTGTCAGAAGTGGGATGACGGAACCCGAACGCGAGAGGAGGCCTACTCGGTTTTCAGCGCGTCCGCCTCCTCGCTTCGCAACTGGGACCGACTTCAGTCTATGGATAAAGCGAGTGGAACTATATATCCAAGAAGCAGGCTTACCTGAAGAGAAGAAAGGAGCAGAGTTGGTTTCGCTGCTTGAAGACGAGCCCTTCAGGATTGTAAGTCAGCTGGGATTGGTGAGCGAAACGGTTGAGTATGATGCGGTGAAAGCGTGCCTTGCGAGTCACTTTTCTCCTGATGGGGTGGAATTAGAGTGGCAGGCGAACATGCACGTGGCGAGACTATTGCATGTACATTAACCGTACAAGGGCATATAGAGGGATTCGGCGTCAGCATGTTAGTAGACACTGGTTCTTCAGTAACACTTATACATGAAGCAGTGTGGAATAAGGTGAAAATTAAGGTCAAAGGTTCACTCTCCCCATGCACTGTTCCAGTGATGGCTGTAAATGGTGAAGAGCTTAAGGTGGCTGGGGAGATTGATCTTCACTTGCAGATTGGCACACATCAAGGGAAGCACAAGGTTCTGGTAGTTGAGCAAATGTTGCAGCAGTGCCTTCTGGGAACTGATTATTTGGAGAAGCAGAAATGCTTGATTGATCTAGGGAAAAGGACATTGACGGTAGGCAAACCTGGTAATTGTGTTCCATTGTCTTTTGGTGCCCAGTCATCCACATGTCATGTTGTTATGGGTGAGAAGGTGGTGATTCCAGGTTATCATCAAGTCAGGCTGCCTGTTAGGGTAACTCCAACTGATGGTAGTGCTACAATCGGAATTTTTGAACCACATTCAGAGATGGCTGAAACACATGGTGTGTTGATTGCCCGATCAGTTTCACCTATCCAATCAGGTCAGATAGTTGTTCAGATACTTAACCCATTACCATTCCCAGCGACACTTCAAGCAGATGAAGCCATAGGCTGTTTTTGTTGTGGGGCACAGGTGGATGTTGTTAGCCTGGAACCAGTAGACACTGACACTGGTGTCACATGTTCAGCTCTCAAAACTCATTCGTCTGAGGAGGTTGCTAGGGCAATTGAATCCATGGTAACCCGGATAGATGAGCTTTCATGTGCAGATCGAGGGAAATTGAAAAGGTTGTTGTGTGAGTTTTCTGATGTCATCTCTGTAGGCGAGAAGGACCTGGGACGAACGAATGTGCTGAAGCATAAAGTCAACACAGGAGAGGCCCCTCCCATCCATCAACAGGCTAGACGGATGCCCTACCATCAAAGAGAGACAGTAAAGAAAATGCTAGATGACATGCTGCAACAAGACGTGATTGAGGCAAGCAGTGGCCCATGGTCATCTCCAATTGTTCTAGCTAGGAAGAAGGATGGTACATTAAGGTTTTGTGTAGACTTTCGCCGTATTAATGATGTGACCAAGAAAGAGGTCCACCCCTTACCTAGAATAGATGAGACTCTTGACATGCTGGGTGGAGCCAAATGGTTTTCTACCTTAGACCTGGCAAGTGGCTACTGGCAAGTGGAAATGGAGCCAGAACATAAGGAGAAGACAGCTTTCAGTATACCTTTTGGAACTTACCAGTTCAAGGTTATGCCATTCGGGCTTTCTAATGCACCCAGTACCTTTCAAAAGCTTATGGAAATGGTTCTAGCTGGACTCCATTGGACGACGTGTTTAGTTGACACATGATGAAGATGCACAATTGCCAGAAGATGTTCCATCCAACCTCAGACGTTCGACAAGACACAGCCAGAGACCTGACAGATGGGGACAAAATATTTATGATCTATAGTCCCCCACTTCTTATGAGGAAGGGGGTAGTGTAGCGCATGCGCTATGACCTTTGTACTTGTATCTGTATTATATAAGCACGTATGTGATTGCATTGATGATCCTTTTTGCCACACCTGTATCCGACGCTACACATGGTCCACCTGAAGAGATTCCCCCTGCTCCAGCAGCTCAAGTGCCTGGGTCACCTGAAGCAATTCCACCTGCTCCAGTAGCTCAAGTGCCTGGGCAACCGGCCCCTGCAGAGGTTCGGCGGTCTACCAGACAAACAAGGCCACCAGTGAGATATGGAGATCCAATCTCCCTTCCAGATGACGTTGATATAATGTGATGTGTGGGAACACTCTTTTCAAGAGGAGGAATAATGTAACATGTGGTGCCAGACATCTGAACATGTATATGCTAGTGTTGTATAAGTGTGGTGTATGAGCGTACGTACACATCGTGTGCTACTGTGTAATTGCGTTGATATTCAGCTGTCATTGAGACTGTCCTTTCGATCTATTACTTGCGTGGAACGCGGCTGGCGTTACAATAGTTAATTGTTTAACAGTTTGTTGTGTCAGAGATAAGGGATTGGAAACGCATCACGTGCCCCATAGAATACGCGCTTGGCCGTGCGTGCCATCCGACATCGTGTGAATCGCACGTTTTCATAAGTGTGAAACGAAGGTCTGAAATCGGTGGTTTGTTTGAACAAAGAAGTAGGGGAACTTTTTATTGTGGTGCAGCGGTATAGGGTGCAATAGGTACTATACGTGCGTTTTTTTTAAAGGTTAGAATTGTTCCGTCGCCCAGGTTTATTTAATGGCGATAGTCCGTGCCAAAGTTTTTGTGGGGGAGAATCTTGGGAATCCGTGGTTCCTTTCTTCTAAGATTAGCTTTGTAACATGCCATGGGATCAAACTCTCGTATCGCGTTGTTTCTTTGTAGCGACGGTGCTCTGAACAAGCCAGGTAGGATGTCGGGTATAGTAACTTTGTGGGGATATGTACCCCTCATCATACACGTTACATGTCTAAAAGTGGTATTGTCTTGTATCTCTTGCTTCGTATTTTTGAGTCCAAGAATTTTTTTGTGCAACTAGTGACTTTTTCACGGCATGCGCTTCTTCAAAGGTGATGGGTGGGAGAAAATTCAGACTAGCGCCACACCTAAAGATGAAGAACGTTCGAAGAAATCGGCTTTGGTCGTGTCAATAAAGCGAGAGAACATAAGCGTTCATGTTTCGTCAGTGACTATTACACCATCACAACTTGAGACTACCGTGGATCCACAGCCATTGACTTGCACAGTCTCTGTACCACTACAAGTTTTGTCAGACGGTGTTGTTGAAACTCTTGATCGTATTGCAGCATTGCTCCAGTTGCTGAATCCATTTTCATGCTGGACAGTAGCTGATCATGGCGTATTAGTTATTTCTAGATTGCGTCTCATAAGAATTCATGTGCGGATGGCACGCGTTAATACGTGATAAGTGGCCTCGTTTCCAATCCCTGTATATATTATCTCTGGTTGTGTTTTCAAAACAGTTGCAATCAGAAAGTTAATATGATTATCCTAACGTATAACTTACTATTCAAGTCCTCAATTGCTGGCCTTGAAGCGGACAGCACCCCCACCCCACCCCCCACTATTCGTATCGCGGGCCAGTAGCGGACAGCATCCCCCCCCCCCTCCCCCCCATTTCCCAGTTTGCGTATGAATCCGCCCCTCGTACGAATGCAGCGCAAGAGTAAAGGGGTGGGGGGGGGTGTGGTGTGGGGGTGTGGGGGGGTGGGGGGGGCTATGACCAGAATAGTATTACAGCTTCTGATCTATTTATGTGGACAAAGCGTAAGCGTAGCGTTTGCGTATGAATTATAGAGCGTAAGCGTAGTATTTGCGTAGGTATATGTATGATAAAGCGTGAGCGTAGCGTTTGCGTAGGAATAACAAAGCGTTTTGGGAACGTAGCGTGCGAAGTAAACGTTACGTATGTATAGGCGTACATTTATACGTGCACCACACATCATGGGTATTTGCACTAAGTGCTCATCAGCCTCCTCTCGATCTTATGATCGTCTACATGCCCATCACTGATGGTCGGTCACTTTTGAAAGAGCACATAGGACATACCCAATGGTAAATCTCATTACGTACAATGGCAGGTAATTAAGTAATCCGCGCTACTTAAAATGGGCTCTTTCGCTCTGACTGGCGGCAAAGGTACACAGAGTGGACCCATACAAAGTCGCACACAAGGCCGTACTTTTAAAGGTCGGGGGGGGGGGGGGGGGGGGGGGGGCATAAACATTAAACAGCCTTGATTTTTGTTGCAGTCTTCTATGTATGAAATCTGGCATGCGCTTGCGCGAAAACAGTGTCGTGTGACATCCCAGTATATATGCACCTATTATTGTATTAAGCGTAGTTGTTACGCGTGATTGCTTGTGCTATTCAAAGTGCTGTCACTATCGCAGCTGTTGAATGTCCGGAAACTACGGATCTTTGGTAAAAAATCAGTAATACATGTTAACTATGTGTGTTTATTGGGGGGAGGGGGAGGATGAAACTGTATAAATAAATGTGCCTTGCGTGATGCCTTTATCACTATAGATGTGGCTGTATACAGCTAATCGCTCAACGGTTTAACGCTTAAAGTGGCACAATTGTTGCGCTACGTGCGGACGCCGCTTGCATGTAAGGGGCATGGCGACATACCCCCGAATAGCAGCGTTTTACTTTAACATTACATTATCCCATCCGTATGATGTATTTAGACAATGGATGTGATTGCCCTCAGATTTTGATGCAAGAAACATCACCCATCGCCTAGTGTTTATATATCTAAACGCCGTGTGAAAGATTGTACATGTATATGAGGGACCCAAAGATGTATAGCAGGTCTCTAGTAGCTCTCGTCAAACCAAGCACTCGTTGCATGCCTTACGCTTCGTCCTACGCACGCAATGCGTGTGTTTTACATCCCCGTAGTCTGATCGGGATAAGGGGGGAAGGCGGGAGAGGGGGGGGGGGGGGGGTTCGGGAAAATAATAAGGGTGGACCGGTCAGTAGTTTAATAAGGGGGTTTCAATATAACTAGGGGGAGGTGCAGGAGGAGGGGGATGCACAGAAACTCACCACTTTATTTGCCACTATTTTTTCGCTTGGTAACATGGTTTCCTTTTGCTTTGTTGAATTCGTCGCCATCGCATACTAATGCGTTAATTAGCGGCTCATTACGCTCTTTCCTTCTGCTGGAGCTTTCCGGCATTGTCGATGATGGGATGGCAGGTTTCTACTAAATTACATGTACGAATTTATGGGATACAGTGCCGGCTCGGAACAACGAACATTTCACACTTCGGAACAACAAACTATTAAAGCAATTCACAGTTTATCTATGTGCCCTATAATTGCATTAGCGGGTAAGCATAGCGCCATGACTGCGTAAACTTTCTCAGGTCGATTGCGGTTGATAGAAGTTTCCCCGCTCTTCCTTAATTCGATTACGTAGTGACGTCAGCCGCGAGCTTGGAATCGAGGCGCAGCTGAAGGAGTGGCATGCGAACAGATATTCGTACCACCCGTGTAAATGTACGAACAACACAGTGAAGCAGTGCGTAAGTTGTGTTTTGTCCAGTCAAAGAAAGGCTGCATCAGTCTAGGATAGAGGACCATTGGCATACACATTCATAATGCTGCACAAAACATCCATGCACTGCACGCGTAGCATAGGAACGCTTTGCTGTCACCTTCTTTGATGACATTTACACTCTCCATGACTCCATCCAATCCAAGCTACACATGGAAAAGGGGTTGTGGAGTGATGGCGTTCTTTATGCTCACACCATCATGCTTTTGCAACAGATGAATGGATACGACAGTGATTTAGCATGACAAATGTGGATGGCACCATACACTGTAGTAGCAGCATTACAGGCCAAATATGGGACATCAGAAAACCGCTTTTTGTATAGGACAGCTTTGCCAACCATTCATAAAGAACACAGATCAATTGCATTCAGGTCTCTGGCTCATTGAGGCAGACGGACGTTGAGGGCAAATGTCTGTGGAGTACGATCATGCAGGTCAGGCTGCCTGCCACGGGGATCTAAGCTACATGTAATGTTGCTTCTTTTTATGTGTAGGAACCATACACACTTGTGCATAGCTATGCATGCATACAGAATATATTGTGCGATTGAGCAATGTCTGACTGTAAACGTACCATTCCACCCTTTCTACAAAGATGTGGAGAACCCCGCTAGTTTAGCTTCAGGCGTTGGTTATAAACATGGACGTGCCTACATTGTAGAACATGGTTACCTCTTCAGCCAGTTAGTTATTTGGTTCATCCTTTTGACTCCCCTGCGCCACACTGTACACCTGCAATACAATTGAATATTAGCATTAATTACACACTTGACTTGAAAATCCACCTTACCAATGTCCAGTCAATGCAGGAAACAACCATCTCCACTAACTTGCTTAGATACTGTCTGTCAGGCTGTGTGAAAACATGGTGGTAAATGAGCAAACTGAGGATACTTTGCAGCACCATGTGACAAGGTATTCCCATCAGAGAGAACAAAATAGATGTGCACAGCACAATTCTGACAGCCTTTGCACTAAGGCAATCACAGACAATATCAGGATACTGATATCTGAGGTCCCAGATAGCGGACCATTAGCATACACTCTTACACAGCACTGCTGCCCAAAACAGTATGCACTGCACGGATCATACTGTATCAGTAGTACACACCAGAAAGCAAGTACATACCTGGATACGAGTGTTAATGATGATATAACTCACTCTTTTTAAAAAATATACACTCTCCATCCTATCCAAACTACATGTGGGTAGTGGTAGGCAATATTTAGAGTGTTGAATACAGAGCCGGCACACATGCACAAGTACACAACATGCATGCACATCATAGTGACAACTTTTCATGCAATACCCTGAAAGGCCAGTACATAAGACCGCACACACACACACACACACACACATACACACACAGATACACACACGCACGCATGCACGTACATACGCACGCATGCACACACACACACGCAAACACACATAGATACACAGATATACATATACACACATATCCAAACCACATGTTGCATGCAGTCATACTTAACATGTATGGCTACAGGTTTTCGGTGATCATCGGTGTACAACTGTTTATGAATCGATCAACAAACCAGAACTTGAGAACATGCACATAACCAAGCATACCCGACTAACCATACAAATGTATCTTTCAAATTGTTAAAAGCTAAGGCCCAAGCGCTCCATCTTGCTCACGTAAGTATACGCATGCCAACGCCCGGATACGATTGTGCTCTACCGTTTCATTTGATTATGAACACATGGCTGCAGCAGCAAATCGGAAAGCGATCCCTACCTCAGCAGGACTACGTAAAGAACGATATCTGAGCCTAGAAGAGAAGGTGAAAGTGATTTCAAAATTTCAGTTAGGTAAGCAACCGAGAGAAGCATGTAACGAATTTAAAATTCCATACTTAGAAATAAGCGCATCATTACCACTGCTGTCAAAGACATGCACATGTGTTCCCATTCATTCCGAACTATATAAAAACAGAGGAAGGTATCTTGAAATTGACAATGAGAAACCCCCCTGAACATCGGGTCTACCTGCACACGATCACCGAAAACCTGTAGCCATGCATGTTAAGTATGACTACATGCAACATGTGGTTTGGATATGTGTATATATATATCTGTGTATCTATGTGTGTGTGCATGTGTGTGTGTGTGCATGCGTGCGTATGTACGTGCATGCGTGCGTGTGTGTATCTGTGTGTGTGTGTGTGTGTGTGTGTGTGTGTGTGTGCGTGTGTTGTCTTATGTACTGGCCTTTCAGGGTATTGCATGAAAAGTTGTCACTATGATGTGCATGCATGTTGTGTACTTGTGCATGTGTGCCGGCTCTGTATTCAACACTCTAAATATTGCCCACCACTACCCACATGTAGTTTGGATAGGATGGAGAGTGTATATTTTTTAAAAAGAGTGAGTTATATCATCATTAACACTTGTATCCAGGTATGTACTTGCTTTCTGGTGTGTACTACTGATACAGTATGATCCATGCAGTGCATGCTGTTTTGGGCAGCAGTGTTGTGTAAGAGTGTATGCTAATGGTCCGCTATCTGGGACCTCAGATATCAGTGTCCTGATATTGTCTGTGATTGCCTTAGTGCAAAGGCTGTCAGAAGTGTGCTGTGCACATCTATTTTGTTCTCTCTGATGGGAATACCTTGTCACATGGTGCTGCAAAGTATCCTCAGTTTGCTCATTTACCACCATGTTTTCACACAGCCTGACAGACAGTATCTAAGCAAGTTAGTGGAGATGGTTGTTTCCTGCATTGACTGGACATTGGTAAGGTGGATTTTCAAGTCAAGTGTGTAATTAATGCTAATATTCAATTGTATTGCAGGTGTACAGTGTGGCGCAGGGGAGTCAAAAGGATGAACCAAATAACTAACTGGCTGAAGAGGTAACCATGTTCTACAATGTAGGCACGTCCATGTTTATAACCAACGCCTGAAGCTAAACTAGCGGGGTTCTCCACATCTTTGTAGAAAGGGTGGAATGGTACGTTTACAGTCAGACATTGCTCAATCGCACAATATATTCTGTATGCATGCATAGCTATGCACAAGTGTGTATGGTTCCTACACATAAAAAGAAGCAACATTACATGTAGCTTAGATCCCCGTGGCAGGCAGCCTAACCTGATCGTACTCCACAGACATTTGCCCTCAACGTCCGTCTGCCTCAATGAGCCAGAGACCTGAATGCAATTGATCTGTGTTCTTTATGAATGGTTGGCAAAGCTGTCCTATACAAAAAGCGGTTTTCTGATGTCCCATATTTGGCCTGTAATGCTGCTACTACAGTGTATGGTGCCATCCACATTTGTCATGCTAAATCACTGTCGTATCCATTCATCTGTTGCAAAAGCATGATGGTGTGAGCATAAAGAACGCCATCACTCCACAACCCCTTTTCCATGTGTAGCTTGGATTGGATGGAGTCATGGAGAGTGTAAATGTCATCAAAGAAGGTGACAGCAAAGCGTTCCTATGCTACGCGTGCAGTGCATGGATGTTTTGTGCAGCATTATGAATGTGTATGCCAATGGTCCTCTATCCTAGACTGATGCAGCCTTTCTTTGACTGGACAAACCACAACTTACGCACTGCTTCACTGTGTTGTTCGTACATTTACACGGGTGGTACGAATATCTGTTCGCATGCCACTCCTTCAGCTGCGCCTCGATTCCAAGCTCGCGGCTGACGTCACTACGTAATCGAATTAAGGAAGAGCGGGGAAACTTCTATCAACCGCAATCGACCTGAGAAAGTTTACGCAGTCATGGCGCTATGCTTACCCGCTAATGCAATTATAGGGCACATAGATAAACTGTGAATTGCTTTAATAGTTTGTTGTTCCGAAGTGTGAAAAGTTCGTTGTTCCGAGCCGGCACTGTAGTGAAAAGGGCTGCATGGCGGTAGGCAGGGGCGTTATTTTGGGGTGGCTTAAAACCACATTCATCGCTGATAGCTCACCTTTACCGTATTTGGTAATGGTCAACCATAAATATACACCGAAAATGCGGCGGACTTAGCACACGTTTTCAAATTCTCTGAGACACCTATGT
Organism: Eunapius fragilis; assembly: GCA_963681505.1. Taxonomy (NCBI): domain Eukaryota; kingdom Metazoa; phylum Porifera; class Demospongiae; order Spongillida; family Spongillidae; genus Eunapius; species Eunapius fragilis. The sequence continues at coordinate 6,735,220 of OY811974.1, read as the reverse complement.
CCACTGCAACTTCTTTCTTACCCCCTGGAAATTAGTATGTGTTCCAGTGGCCTGAAATTTTCAATTACGCACACATGCATGTTTAATGTACGGTGTAAACTTTGGATTTCCTTCCTGGAAAATATTTCATAACATGCGCTAAGTTCCTTTTTAATGTCAAGAACGATTCAGGTGGTAACAATAATGGAACTGCCAAGACCCATAGATATATACATGAACACTTACATATACGGGCGATAATTTATTCATAGTTAATGGATAAATGTGTCCTCCATTTTGACGGGCAAAGTTACGTTCCTCAGGATCGCTTAGAAACTATGTTCAGTGGCGTATCCAGGGGGGGGGGGGGGGGGGGGGGGGTGCTCCGGGTGCTTGAGTTGAGCACCCCCCTCGGCCATTGGTGCTAACATTATTAAAAATTCTACTTTTGTAGTATATTTTTAATAATTAGCAGCGAGACATGGTATTCGCGAAAGGCAACAATGAGCATGCAGCATCCCCCCCCCCCCCCCCGCTTTTCATATCGGGCCAGAAACCAACAGCACCCCCCCCCCCCTCACCCCCGCTTTTTGTATCGGGCCTGACTAGTCGGGCGGCCCCTACCACCGCGTTTGGTCGGGTTGTAGGGCGTCAAACCTATACCAAGATTTGTGCTGCTGCAATGGGCATTGCAGCTCCAATCAAATTGCAGCGTTCGAGTGGGTTCATTATCACCCAATTAGCGGTTGATGTGAGATAGCTCTACATGCATGGCTTGTCGCCGCTTCTGCCATTTTGGTACGGTGGTGGTAAACCACATAGTTATCACGTTAATGTGTATATATAATATAATGATATTCACAGCATATATTACATAACTGTTCTGCGGTATAGGCTTGATGCCCTACCACCCGACCAAACGCGGTGGTAGGGCCCGCCCGACTAGGGCCTGATCTTAAGCACCCCCCTCGCTGAAATCCTGGATACGCCACTGGTGTTACATCGCTACCGAAGGTCGATTTGAAGCGTTATGTGAGAAAGCTACAATATCCTTCTGGGCGAGTTGGAGAGTCTGAGGAGACAGTAGAAACGTTGGGGGAGAATGACTATGATATAATGTTGTGCCAACAGTAGAATTCCCAAGCTTGTACACGTACTTAACCACTCTCATCTGGGTGCACTTGGATACACCTTGTGGATTGCATCAAATAGAACCATTTTCTTCATCATTGGTAATGGATGATGTGGTGATGTGGAAATATTAGAAAAGTGATTTCCTTTAGTTGATTTTAGGTCTTTCAAAGTTGATCTCTTGAATGCCGGGTTGATGGTTTTGCCTGTTTATAGCTAACTTTTTTTAACTGCATTTATAAAAGTGCTGCTTTCCTTCTTTGAAAACGCTTGTAATTGGTTCCAACACATGGAAGAGAAGTACTAATCTGGCTGTTAATATCTGAAGCATTGAATAGCACTGCACATAGAGCACACTTCCCCTAGGCTAAAAGACAGTAATTTGTAGTGTCACATAGTACAATAAAAATGAATGTATCTCACCCAGCGATACATGCATGTGTAGAGTGCAGTCACAATTGATTCAGATCAACCGCCACACAGGGCTCAGGTGGTTTATCAATCAATTTCTGTGATGGATTAACCTTTGCTTTTAAGATGCAATGTGTGCCATCTATGCTTACGCAGTGATAAATGCTTGAACCCAACCATGTCCCAATTTGGGTGTGCAACCGATTTTCAGGTTTTTTAGGTTAATCGGTTATTCGCGATTACCTATTCGGTCGATAATGCACTTAGTAGAATAGCAGGTTACCGATTGCAGAATTTCTTTTAGTCGAAATAACCGATTCTGTTTTTCTTAGTTGCGATTAGTCGATATTCGTTTCCTTCGTATGCAAAAAAATCGGTAGCAAATCGATTACCCTTTTTAATAGGCCCTTCGCTTTTCCCGCCTGTACAAAGGCATAGTAACGGGTTAAAAAAGAAACATTGTGATGTATAGTCGCACGTCTGGGGACCCGGCTGAAGGTAACCATCAGTGCCCTCCTTCAATATACGCGGTGGGGCCCTGGGCACGGCTATTTAAATATATATGTTCGCACGTATTTTACATGTGCATTAATCAAACGCGCTACGTACTCTTTTGCAAGGTACACTGGCTTGTTTCCAGACGTTCGGCAAGCCGCATGACATTCTAAATATCGTACATGTCTCGATTGGCGGCTTTGTCATATGCGTGGAGCGGTGTTTCACCATGAGGTGTCTAGCTGGCACTGCTCAGTACTTCTTGAATTGTATAATGAGGGCGAATAATGGATTATAACTGCCAATTGTGGCGGATGGGTATGATACATGTACATGTTTAAGGCGGGATGGACAAACTATTCATTTTCATTTTTATCTTAGTAAACTAAAATCTTTCTTCACCCATTCTTAGTAGTGAGTACTATGGTAGCGGGGAAACAAATAGCCACGTGTTTTTCGGTGAAAAAAAAATGCTTGCGGTCACAATCCGCCGCCATTGAATCATGGGTTTGGCGTATTATTGGCATGCACATCGTTCCTAGTCCCTGTGGATACTATCTTTGTTGTTTAATTAAATAATTTAAAGATGGCATAAGCATAGGTGGCCCCAAGGGGGGGGGGGGGGGGGGGGGGGGGGCCAGGGGGCCATGGCACCCCCCTTTCCTGGTTATGGGCTCCCCCCAACCCCTATAAGTAATTTTTACTGTAGCGTTGCAATGTGAGTACTACATGTAACTATGTGTAAAATAGCTACTAACACTCGTACAAATAGCGATTAACTAATCACTATGATTGCAAAATCCATAATATCCCTCCCCCTTTGGCGCCTTTCGTGGGGTTGGCCCCTCCCCTTTGGCACCCTTCGTGGGGTTGGCCCCTCCCTTCGGTAAGCGCTGGGGCCGCCTACGATAAGTAACTAATGAGCAATAAAACTGGCTATACTAACTAGTACTAGACTTGAGAAACTGTAATTTATCGTGCCATTTTTAAAAAAGGACAAACCTGGAAAAACCTAGGTAATCGTTGGCAAATTAATAGTGCATTAATCGCCAAAATCGATTTATTGTTTCTACAAACCGATTTGCAAGTTGCTATAAACCTGATTGGAATTTTTTTCATAGTCGAAATAATCGATTTTGATTTATAAAAAGCTTACACACCCTAATCCCAATGCACACACCATTTAGGGCAATAAACCTCTGATATTAGTGTAAGCTTCAAGACTTATGTATGCCTTGAGCTTCTCCAGTGTGTATCTCAATAAACTATGTACACAAGCGTGGAAAGTCCACAGGGGCCATAACAATATGTCATCAATCCATTCAGTGCTGGGAAACTGATAAAGGTTGACGCTTGCGAGTGTTGACATGTTTGGCTCACCCACCCTGACCTCCCACACAGACATTGTAGCTTCTTCACATAGCGATCTAAATCGAGTCCTTGCAAGGTAGAGCATAGTTTTAGTCTTTGATAGAACGTTGTAGAGAAAAGTCGGCGTTTGCTCGTCAGTATGGCCACGTGCTAGGGATGTTGTGGAATTAGACTCACTGGTTAACACGGGCGCTGTGTGGCAGGTAGATGGAAACTGTTGTCGTCCTATAGACCCCTTTTGGCGATAAGTGGCTGGTATGAATAATCACTATGAATACATTTATTACGTGGCTATCCTCCATCTTGACGGGCATACAACAGATCGACTGGCATTAGCGTTTCCCCGAAAAAGTGATCTATCCAATTTTAGAAAGTCGCACTTAGAAAAGCTATTCAGTTCAAAAGCTATCAAGCACTGTATCAAAAATTATATTATCCACAAAATTAATTCCGCGGTTACGTACAAATAGCGCCATGAATATCCATAGTATATGTAAATGTACATAGGTCAATACATTGTATGCCTACTTGAGATCGCGCATATAAGTTACCATTTCACCTATAAGCTTTATAAACCTTATAATTGCAACTGAAATATATCTGTACATGTACCAAATTAGGGTACACAAGCAGAAGCAGACGCACAAGGACACAATGGTGCCCCTAATGGCAACGATTCAGGTGGTAACAATAATGGAACTGGCACAAACAATAATCCAAGCAAGGTGTGTTGAACATATATGTACGTCATTTGGTTTTCGCATATGTAGGGAGAATTTCATACGGGTAGGTATGCATAGGTAAAGTGTATGTATATGCTGCTGTATAGAAACTATGTACATGTACATGCCCTACAAGTAAGCCTGGTAGCTATGCTATTCACTATTGACTACAGAATTAGCCGGTATTATAATAAAGCAAATCATTACAGAGCCGATAACATGCTTGAGAGAGGCATTGCAACTTGTGAAAGTAGAATAGTTTGTGTTAGTTTTTATTTTATTTTAGATTTTTTGCAATTTGAGACTATTCGAAGGAGAGACATGATGGGGTGCAATTGGAGCATGGATTTGGAAGCGCGAATGAAAAGTTGCCCTAATGGGTACCCCATATCCCTATTAATCCATTAGTCACAATATTCTGAGTTATTCCAGCAGCTGGATCTGGCTCGTAACAAGACAATCCTTGGTTAAAGGATAGTAGCTGCAAGTGCAGCTTTAAATTTCCCATCGTGCATGGTTAGGAAGTGGTCATGTCAAGGGTAGAGCAGCTATCTGCAGGTGTTTTCTTTTCCCTTTCTTGCTGGTCTCGACTGCGCATTTATGTATCGCAGCATTAATGCTAGCCTTTTTGAGTGCACGTTGTTCTGAATGGTACAAAGCTACGGACCAGTATATTATTACTTTTGCTCATTTATGCAAAATTTTATCGTACTCTTCAATCACTAAACCAGTAACTACAAAGATTGTTAGTATGACTATACATGTATATAAGAAAATGAAAGTGTTTATGAGGCCGCAGAGGCCCGTTGGAAGCAATTGAAGGGATGCCAGAGCATGTTGGAGAGGAGCAAACAGCTCCGACCCTCCAGATAGGGTATCTGGGGCAGGGCTCCAGAAACTAAAACAATCTGCACGAGAGACATTATTTGGGTCAGGATGTAGGAAAAGCACAAATGTTTCCGTGTCAATTTTAACCAGTTCCACTATGATTGATGCCACTGACATACCAATAGTATGATATTAGCTCTGTAGTTATTCAAGTTTGTCTGATTTAAATGTTTGTCGGCTTTACGTGGTTAGCTGTAGCCTATTTCTATCTGACTTGGGGTTATCTGATGGGATGGGGCATGGCAAATATATCCACTGTCGAGCTTGGGAGATGTAGTCTGTAGGATCCTGTGATCTCCACCCCCTCCCCAGGCATCAAACGATCACCAACCTGGAAAAATAGCTACATTTTTAAATGTAATTGATTTAAACAGTGCAAGTGTTGCACCAAACTCATTGACTGTAAAGCATTATGCAATCGGCATGCTGTCTTCTGGATTGAAACTGGCCGTCCTAGGGATTGTTCTAAAGTGAGTTACGTTATATTTGATACAATGATTGTTGCTAATGAATCCTGATGTAGGAGGTTTGATTGAGTTTCATTTTGTAAGACTTGACTTATCTATATGTTTTACATACATATTCAAAATACACTTAAAGTTTAGTAAAAATAGTCTTATACGGATTTGTATGTGACAGTGTCCAGCAAAATTCACCCTTCTGGATACTTTTTGAAGTTTTCAACTTTTTTCATTTTCCGTGAACTCTAAAGAGCTTCTATTATGCGCATCCTATACTGTAATAAAACAGTCGATTGTATATTTTTGTAATTGAATTGTTATGCATTGGGCTGTACTACGCTACGCATATCATTGCAATGCTGAATCGTGACGAGTTTAGAATTGTCGATAACCAAACCAGAAAATTACAGGAGCAGTAGCAAATGATTCATAATCAACTACATCTATTCGGTAAGTGTAATGCAATGAGAAAAATTCTATGAAACAAGTAACTAAAAACATTTTCTATGAGATCTATATGCGAACGTTGGTGAGATATAGTGTAAAAATCAAGGAAACAAGGGTCTGTAATAGTAAGGGAAAATGTCATAGTCACATATTTAGCCCACGAACATGTTATATGCTAAAAATGGGCTAAATATAGAACTATGATATTTTCCCTTACTAGTACAGACCTTTGTTTCCTTGCTTTTTGCACCACCATTGCCTTCAAATCCTATATCCCACCAAATATCTCATAGAGAAGGTTTATGGTTACTTGTATACTATGAACTGATTCGGACCGAATTACATTTGCTGCGTGTTCTGTGAGTCACGCTGTTTTAATTCTAGGTATGAAAAGGTGCTGCCTTCTAGAGACGACACGCCCCAGTTATTTCCATTCTTTTAATGTATTCCTATCCTAAGTTATGTGTGGTCAAAAAGATGGAGAGGGAGGATTATTTTTTGACTGGGTACGAGTACGGGCAGTACTCTTTGTTCTCTACAACTGCGCGGTTTTGTGACATAAAACAAACGACGAAATTACTCACTTTCATATTATCGTTCGAATAAAACAACCAGCTAAGCGATCCGATCGTCAGGAGTGTCGTTACAAACGGGTCACGTGGTTTTAATGATAAAAATAGTCGGGTCAAATCGTATATGGAAGTTCTAGCGAAATTTCCGATACAATGTAAATCTAAATGATTATGCAGTGTAAAATATATAAACGGTCCGCGGCCAGACTACATCTTGTTATCGAATAGTCGATCACTTGGTGGTGTATGAATACTGCAGGTTCCCAGTCAGAACAATGAACGTTCCTTGCATAACTGACCGGAAGTGGACCCCAAATTTTTGGCGGTCCACGGTTTTTCGCGAACTAATTCAAGTATCCATTTTTCCTGACAGTCACGGACGTGGTCAAGCCTAGTTAGGCTACACCAAATCAATCTTTATTTTCTGGTCCCCGCCCGCATTCTTTTATCGTTTATTGCGACTATAATCATATTCATATACATAATCATATTCAATAGCTTCTCACATGACCCAAGTGAACTGTATTCTTATTATTTCAATAAGCCTGAAGGTGATATTTTCATTCTAAACATCAGCCAGGCCACAAATGGTAACCAGTACAAGGATTGGTTGTAAGAGTAAGTATTATTTAACGATCTGCAGAATCCAATAGCAAAAAGGACTCCTTCTGGTACGTTGCAATTTTGACGATGAGGATACACTCCTTCGTTCTATCTTACGCGTTCTTAACCTGAGGGTTACCGAAAGGTAATTAGCAAGGACGGGTGTATAGGGTTCATAAGTGTGATTAAATAGATAAACTGATGTAGCAATAGGTGCAGAAAGTACTGTTAGAAATAACTGATAGCTTTATCATAAAACGTCCCACATGGATCACGAGATTTTCTCGTTAACATCTCGTATGGTATATAACAAAAATAAATTTATTTGTTTTGAAGGACTCCATCTCTTTAAGGATGAAATTGGTTAGCTGGTTCTGTATTCTTGTGAATTTCTAGTATGTATGTTCTGTTTGTTTTGTTGTTTATGTTTATGTTTCCTCTTTATGAATTTACAATGTGGTCAAGGTATTCGTGTTATGATACATGGTAAATTAGCATGCATCTGGTTCTAATTTTTACCTCTCTTTTCGGACTTCAGTTTACTCTTTCATGAGGATGGGTATCGCAAGTATTTTGAAATAGAGGGATATGCTGTTTCAAAAGTCAAGGTATTTTCAGTTGTGAAGCCAAATGAAAATGCGACATTTCTTCAGAACTGTCAGAGGCGAAATGACACACTTGTGTTTGACTCTCCAGAATACAGCATTATTGATGTAAGATTTGGTCACAAAAATGGATTGTGCATGTTGCATTGTTAGCATAATAATGAATACAGTATTATAACATGAGGCTAATGAAGTTAAGTGTTGCGATCTTGGTGGATCTGTATCCCTCTGGTTGTGGAAACATACGGAGCAAGGTGGAAGGAGGCTTTGGAGGCATTTTCCATGTTAGCCTCTCACCTAGCCACTACATTCAGACCCAAGTCTGGGGTATTAAGCTGTAGACAAAATGTAATAGTTCTATATTTAGCCCATTTGTAGGACATTATGTTTGTTTACTAAAAATAGGATTATTGGCATTTCCGTTTCTTATTTGACCCTTGTTTCCTTCTTTTTTACGCACTATTGCCTTCCAATCTAGACTGTGTAAACTCCTCTGAAAATGAAAATCGGCTTCTCCGAATAGTTAAATAAAACACTAATTGATTTTACTATACATACTTTTATTTTAGATTTGAAAATAATTTTATTCCGAATTTTTTAAATTAGTAAATCAATTTTATCGAATAGCCATTGTCAATTTGATAGCGGAATACCTAGTTTTCTTACAGTTGATTTCACACTGTTATAGTAGCCTTACAGTATGTAGTAAATTTGGACTAGAGAACTTGCTCTTCACTATAAATGAAAAAGGTATCATAACATTTTGTGCACCATTATCATATTATTAGAGATCTGCATAACATCTGTGTACGTGTATTATATAATAATCATTATATTATAATCATTAAAAAAATACTGAATACATGAATTTAAAACATAAGCACTACAAATAACTAAAAGTCACAGCAAGTGTTTGGTGAGACACATCTGCCAAAATTGCCCTGGCATTCTGCCTCATGAGGGTGAGGCTGAGGCGACTGTAGATGCCCGACATTACCTCACATTCAGAGGTCAACGTAGTTGCGTGGCTATCTTTTTGGATATGGCCAAAAGTACATTGATAGCTTCATTACCCCATCCCCCAAACACTTCTAAAACCAAAGGGATGCATGACCATCCTCTAAGGGCACATGCCTCATCACTTCTTGGGTGCTTGGCCTCTTCTCCCATATCAGCTGCATGACCACAGGTTTGAGCCGCTTCTTGCATATATGCAAATTAAGCGGATTGATGACCTCTATGTCAAATGCAGCTGGGCGTGAGAGGGACCAGTTTGGCACTAGAATGCCTGCTGGTTAGAGATTTAAAATACAATGCTATTATTTTTCATCATTAAGTAACTCTTTACAAAGATATTATTACAATATTCATTAAGCTTAATAGACTCTTACAACAATTCTCACGTTCAGAATAAATGTTGAGAAATGTTATTTTTAATATGTTTCTCATACAAAGAAACGTCAATTCTACATTGACACAAAGCAAACCAGCGTATGGGACGGTGATTGTATAGTTTACTTGAAGTCGTTGAATATTCGCTTGGTAGCACAGCTCAGTCAACTGTTTTTCTTATAGCCGCAGTTTTAAGACTAGCTCTAATCGTAGCGGGTCTTGAGGCGTTATATATGTATAGGGCGAGTCCTCTTCATGAAGAGTGAAGCCTACCAGGCCCGAGAGGACCGCGTGCCCTGCCGCGCCATTACATACTAGTTCATCCACTGGTACATGGTCAACTCGTTACGAACGTTGAAAATCAGAACTCTAATTATGCGATATAGGATATTCACATTTAAAAAAAAAAAACATATTCTAATAATCGATTCCAAAGACGAATGCCTAAGTACTTCCGAATTGAGAAACGTAAACCGTTTTTTTCGAGTATAAAAAATCCAATATCGGATTTTTTTCCGAATAATACCGTTTTGGTATTCGAAAGAATAGTATCCTGATAACCTGATAATCGGTTAAATCCAGCATGACATTTATCATAGAGAATGTTTTTATTATATGTTCCAAAATTTTCATGAGATAAGAGATAGTAACTAGACAATTTGAAATAAGATCATTTAATTTTGTGGTGTCATTCATCATTGTCTCACCCCTCGCTCCTGCAATTTAAACCAGCCACCCAATTGACAATTTTGAAGCTAAGCAAATTGTGTTATATGAACACCCCTGTGGGAGATAATGACATTGTGCCCAATTGAGCTGCAACAATAATTAGTTGCAGCAGACCCCTCTTCCAGATTCGAAGATGGTGTATTAGGATCCCCAATGGTGTCTACTTCTGGTGGTGGAAGTGGGGGTTGCATGTACTGGAGCAGGAGGGGTATACTATGTGGAGGAAGGGGAGGGGTGCGTGTACTGGATGGGATGGTCCATATGAGGGTATCCCAATGTGGAAGTGCAGCATCTAGAGGGAGCTTATCCGATTCACATCGTCCATCCAGACGCGAGTCACGTTTTTTATTACATTCGTTACCCGACATCAATTACATGCTATATAATGTCTCACCAAAAAAGTGATCTATTGGTTGTAGAATTGGTGGTGTAACAATGAAACTAGATACAGTGCAGGGTTTCTACATTAAGCAGTCCTACTAATTAATTCTAATTGTAGAATTATATTAAAAACCCATTTCAGCAGATCTGTACCGTTTTCAGCACCACCAATCTTACATGTATAAAATCGATAGGGACTTTTTTTCCACACCTCTTCGAGGACTATTTTGTGTTCAATCTTGTTGTGATATTGCAAGCTTGGATTCTGAGTTGTTGATATCCACCCTCGGAACCAATCCTATATAGCACCCGTTAGCATGGATTGCGATTATTAGTACGTGCTTGAAAAAGAAGCATGTGGCTGAGCAAGATTTAGTGCAAGGAATGTAAGTACATATTTAATTGTAAGTTTGTATGGCTACATTTAGAAGTACGCTCAGGCTTATATGAGTTGCGTTTGAATATTTCAATGCTATACTATTGATGATGTAACACCTGCTTCACATGAAAGCTGCTTGTTCTTAGGAAGCTCAAACGACAAAATGTTTCATCAGAATTCTTAGGACCAGACCAGAGCAGATCGAATTCATCTAAACGTTACTGCGTTTAAACAGGGCAGAAAGGAGGGAGTGTTTTTAGCATCAAGTGCATGTGTTTTTTCTTTGTGTAAATAAGTGATGGGTCTACTTGCATATGACCTTAAAGGTCAAAAAGCGGGTAAATTTCGGAGTGATTGGTGCTATTGCCGTTCTTCAAAACCGTTCGTACAGATTGAGTTATACCGTCCTAAAAAGAAGACGACGAGAGCAACATTGTTTAGGACTCAGCACGATAAACAGGGATTAATTTGTCTCCTTAAAAGCACATCGCTTTATGACGGGAAGCTAAAGGTAGAATAGTTCATCTTTGAGTTTTTGTTCCTTTGCGACAAAGAGATAAGCATTGCATTCCATTTCTTCCTTGTCCCTCGAGACGCGAGTGAAGTTTGTTGGTAATGATTTCATCAATCCTACTATCTGAACCTGCTGCCGGCAGATTCAGATAGTTCTCTGGTCAATGAATAAACGCGCGTTCATTGGCACGTTGAATGCAATATTAATTACGTCATTAAGCCATTCCGGGACGCTGCGGTTTTTTAATAACCATTACTGAGATGGGAAAATGATCTGCCCCCGCCAATGTCTTTCAATCCCGTTTGCATAGAGTATGATTTTTCAAAACTGTGATTTCTTGGTGGATAATAATTTATCGCGATTTCTAGGCAGAATTGTGATTATCGACGCAAATAATTTGCGCACCCGGTTTTAGAATGATCAACATTGCATGAGGTCTTTCGTGAATTTCATGCACGCCAATTGGAGCTGCGTATGTAACACATTGCATCTACTGAATAACACTATATTAGTACAATTCTAGCTACAAGTACACGTGTTAGTACAGTCATGCATACATTAAAGAAACGTTCATTGGAGAACCTCCTTCAGTTCTCAGTTGCTGATGGTGACTATAGCCTTGTAGGTATTGGGAGGAAGCTCTTCTCGATAAGGACAATCATCATTTACCCAACAACAGTTGAATCCGACACCGGGGTTTTCGAGATTCTCCATATAGCATCGTGGAGTACAACTATTATCAATGCCAACCTTTACCGAAATAACCGGGTCTCGGTCTGGATAAGAAATCTTGATGCGTGCCCACATTGGTACGTAGCGACTTCGCACCTTAAGGAAATCATTTGCAATGGGACTTATATATCAGTTTGCACTACATGTAGTCATGGTGTTGGTCTGAACAGATACCTACTCACCTTGTGCTCTTCTATAGCAACTAATGCATTTTATGGAAGAGTAGTATGGTCTTTGTGTATGAAATCAGTTACTCGCGTATGATGAGAACATAAACGCGGTGGAATTAAGGTATACGTATGTAAACTCCCTGAACAATTTCTTGGAGTTCTTCATGGAAGTTATCACCAACATGCTAAATGGATTTATCCCTGTTACTTGATGCCAAATTATTTTTCTCTTCGGACCTTTTACAATGCACATTTAACCACTCAGGTTGGTTAAGGTGAGCTACGCGTGGTTTTAGCTGATTATTGCATGACATTTTGCTAATATGTTGTGCCACTTGCTTTCAGGATAAGCAAGTTTTATACCTATATTTCATAGTATCACACAATAATCTCTTATTTCCAGGTATGAGTTTCCATGGTTGCCGTTCTATTCAATTTGTCATGCGGTCTGAATATTTGGATTTAATTATCACGTTTTGGAAAATCCGGATCAGTGATAATGGTTGAACTGTCTCCCAAGCCACCTTTGTAGGTTGAAATAGAGTTGCTATTATGGAAAGCGCCTAGAAACTTGTATATTTTACTATGGTTGAAGTGCTGTAAATTGATTTATCATTTCTTTCATTTAAAAAACGGTGTTGATTAGGTTTGAGCGCAAGCCGTTTCCGCATGTAGTGTATACATAGAGATTTCTTGGTGTCATTAGAAATAATAATCACTTTGGAGTGAAAGTGTAATACATCACTTCGCTGAATTCCGCCGTTAAGTGGTCCGGAAATCATTTAAAAATAATGGTGTCTCTTCATGCGGCTGCATTGCGGCCATTAACTACGTAATTTCCAATTACGTCATTAACAATCAATCCCGTTCGATGGAGGGCTTACGCATCTGCTGTCTGCCGGAGTCGAAGGTAGGCTACATACTGCTGCACATTTTGTTTATCGGTAGTACGACTAAGTCCGATCCTCTAGTATTATTTCACAATCAAGTAAGCTAGCATAAACAACTACCGTAACGAGATGATAATATAGTCCTTTAGCCTCACCGCGCGTCAGTACGTCTGAACACTTGAATCGAGCGAGCTGAAAGTCCCTTCAGGCAAGCAAATTATTTCATAATATCGATATGATCTCTGTTTTCCTGATGGCAGGTCCGATTTGGTCAACCAGGTACAGTATACTGTTACGTTCTGAAGGCTTTGCTTTGAATCCAACAGACAAGTAAGCACTTATAATTATAATCAACTACGTTATATACATAATACTAATAATATTACGTCCTATAGGCCTCGATACTTTTGAACACTCTGTCAAGCTAGCCGCCTGTTTCAGGCATGCAGACAATTTCATTATCACATTGATATGATGTCTGTTTACATGTTAGCAGGTCCGACTTGGTCAACCGCTATACTACGTCGAGGTACAGGATAATCCACCACTCAAGTAGGCCGATTAAGTTACATATGTGGCACGAGTTTTACATCTTCACCACGCGCCAGTAATTTTGAACACTTCTCGAGCGAGCCGCCGCCTAGCTTCAGGCAAGCAGATAAATTCATTAATAAAATCAATATGACCTCTGTTTATATCGATGACAGGCTAACTTGGTTATCAGCTTACTACGAGGTACTTGTATGCATGTTAGAACTATTGTGTACAATACACCAACCTCAGCACGTGTACATGTACCGTAGTTAGATAAGCCACGATTATAAGAAATGAATACATTAAACATATAGTTACTATCAATGTCATCTGCATAGCAACGTCCCCTTTTCAGATGGCAGAAGCCATATGCTGCAACTACGCTAGAACTGCTGTCCGTTCAATCGACCAAGGTCTGTATGCACACGGTGGTAACGGCAAAACACTTCCAAGTGGAGCACTAAAGGAAATAGAAAAACAATACCACCAACAATTCAAGGACACACCAGCAATGCACCTGAGCAATCAAGCAGCAAAACTAGTCACAATAAAAAAACTGTTGAAAACGTTCAACGAGCATTGGTGCCCTCAGGCAAGCAGAATCACCTACCTGGATACATTTTCAACCATGAAATGGAACGCACTCTCAAAAGCCCAACAAGCACAGCATACCCTGCAGAAGTGTAAAGCATGTCAGGTGGATTTCCCAGAACTAACTGCAGCCTTCCCAACCAAGCGGTGCACACAGAATATGAAAAAAACAATAACTATCACACAAGATGATTTGTCCTCACCAGCCAAGCTAGGACAGTCTGTTGTCAAACAGTTGGACATCATATCACAGCAGAATTTTGGACAGTCTGCCCAGAGTGTACTTACTTCTACATCCAAAACGAACCTGGTTGTCAATCCCGGTAGGACTGAGCGCCAACAGCAGCTACGAACTGTGGTGCGGAAGGTGAAGAAAGACATTCAGGATGCAATGAATGAATCAAGTCTATCATCTGTTATGGCAAATAGAATGAGCTGGACAAAATATGATTCACTGCGCAAATCAACACTTACTGAACGACAATCTGTAAAAAGAGGAGGAATACGAGATGAAAACGAGACACCAGCAAAAAAATCAAAACACACAGGAAGCATAGAAGATTCCACTGAACTTAGCAATCTTATCCAGGAAGCAAAATCATGGCCACCACAACAACCAGTTAATTGGTCACAACTAGCAAGAAGGTGTGGAATATCTAAACCTAATGGAGGACAAATGATTAAAGAAGCATTTAAACAACATGGCATACCAGCAGCAAACGAGCCTCAAAGAGAAAAAAGAAAACAAAGACGAAGACGAAAAACCCTCCCAGGTAACATACCCTTTCCAATGCAGCTATGTCCAAGAATACTTAAGGCACAACTGAAGAAGGAGATAGAGAAAGGGACCATTTTAATTGGAGAGGAAGTTGTGCCAACCCAGTACACAAGTTACAAGGTGAACACAGGTGAAAAACTCATAACAGAAGAAAAATACCAGGTCAAAGCCCAGAAGATCCCACTATTAGAAATTAGGAGGAGGCTTTTGAAACACCATGAAGAACTTGGACTGATACGAAACAAACCAGATGAATACTATGATAAACTCACAATAGATGAACAGCGACTTCAGCTCAAAGCTCTGGGTGAAAATGAAGAGATAATGTCAGATGAGGAAGCACAACAACACTTCAAAAACATAGGCAGGCAACGTTTTTTTTAAGTATGGCATGACCATTCAGCCATAGCAGGGCATGGACATATTTTAGTAGCAGTAGCATGTGTATATGACCCTGCGTTTTACTACACACAAGCTGAAATGGGTGGAATAGATGTGCAATGTGTCGTAGAAAAACCACAAATACACGTACTAGGTAGGTCCAGTTCCTCCTTGGAAGACCAAGCACTATTTAATGAGTGTCGTATTGACTGCATCAAAGAAATGTCGGAAATACTGCATACATCATCTGGAATACCCATTCGGGACATTTTACGTTACTTTCATGGTGATGGTCCTGCACAGCAATATGAAGCTGGTCACAGCATCGGAGGCCACTATCCATGTGTTGGCTGTGGTGTACAGACAACATCAATTGCTCAGATAGAAGTGGGATTTAAAAGTCCAACACTGACTCTGCAGGAGAGAAGGGATTTCATTGTTATCGGTCATGTTTGGAAAAAAGGAGGGATTAATCCTTTTGACAAATTAAAAGTACACGACCTAAGAAGAGAACTTTCATGCCGAAAGGTAAAAATAATTGGTTTAAACAAAAAACAACTTGAAGAGAAACTGAAATCTACAAGGAAGGGAATTGCTAACATTCCACCATTATTGCAGTCCAGCCCTACTGCTGACCTGCATAAACTAAATCTAAGTAGGTATGAAATATGTCCATCGGAACCCCTTCATGACTTAAAAGGCCATTTCTCAAATATCATTGAGGAACTCCCAGCCATCCTGAACGGAACAATACTGGATGAATTTTATAAAATTAAAAAGGCTGTGCTAAACAAAGGCACATTGAGGTGCTCAGATTATCGAAAAGCGATGATAATACTGTACCTCAAATTAAGAGAGCCACAACTAAAAACGGATGAAGCAGTTGTACTTCTACTTGAGACGGCTGTGAGTATAAGCCATCTATTGTACACTGAAGATGCCAACCGAACCCCAAAATCAATACTGGCACTGCATAATGCCACTTTTCAGCATTGCCTTTTGTGTAAACAGCTTTTCCCAGAGCCCAAGAACATAACCCACCTGAAAATGTTTGGAATATATTTCCATTCAATCATAGTACATACCCCACTCTTATTTAGAACAATCAGCATGCGCTCACTTAACACGAAAAACCAGGAAAGGATGTTTGGTCAAGCTAAATCCATCACAAAAACAACATCTTCAAACAGATCTAATGAAGTGATAATAAACATACTTGCAAGAGTTGAGATGGAGGAACTTCATCATGAGCACCACTCATATGAACATGAAGAAAGCTCTATCAAAAAACATGCAAAGGCAGTTGGGCAGAGAAAGAATACAATTTTCCTCCAAACATACATTCAGCACTACAAAAATGAATTTCAAGCACACCTTGAAAGAATAAGCGATTATCTAATGTGTGGAGAAGGGGTGTGGTGGAGGCACGTTCCACAAGGAATAGAGTTTTTGGATGGGGACAAAGAAGACAACACCAAAAAGGAAGGGCCACAAATGTCTCACTTTAGATCATCTTCAACTGCAGATATTGAACTTCTTCTCCAAAAACACTGGGAGGAGTGTGCCATAGCACAAAGGGTGCTTCCTATGGAAACAACCCATTACACCTGTGACGATGGTGAAATTGCTCCTTTTACAACCATAAATGCACATGATGGTAGTCAAACAGATCATGAAAATGGAAAAGCACAAACGGCAAATGACCTACCAAGAGAAGATGAAACTGCTGTGGCCATCCCCGACACAACAGTTGATGAAAATGTAAAATCCGTAATGTCAAATGAAGATGTACCAAGAAATAATAAGGAAATTGCTGTGGTCGTCCCCACCAGAACAGATGTTTCCATGGGAAGTTCCAAAGAGAAAAAAATCCCTGTACATGCAGATATACACAGTGAAACAGCCTTCATGACAGAACATGCACATCAACTCACCCAGTCCCACACAAGGCAATCAAAAACTGTCAAGTACTATACAACACTGGGACAAGCATTAAGTGCTATCCTCCCTCATTCTGTAGACTTGGTACGCTTTGACAGACTGCGACATTCACTAAAGAATGTACCAACTGCTGAAAAAAACACAAGAAATATAGAGAAATATACAACATATAGAGCAAAAATAAAAAAATTAATACAAGAAAGATTGAAGGAAGTGGAAGCCAATGCCAAAAATATGCAATCAATAATTAAAAAGCTTCTTCAGCATGAGTGGGCATCGGACTAAAGACAAAGTTATTTATGTGTGTATTTACCATAAACATTATTACTGTATTTCCATAAATGACATACTCAATTATTGGAACAATGAACATACCCATCATACACTCTCAGCCTATAGTCATGGCTACAAAGTACACACCCACCAGACACTCTCAGTGCGCAGGAATGGTTGCAATGTCCATACCCACCAGACAATCAACGCATTGAGTCATTGAATCTCAACACACAGCAATAACTAGAGGGATGAACACAAGTATGGGGGATAGAGGAGTGAACACGTAGGGAGGGTAAAGGGATGTATGGACTGATCATGCACTGTACACACCTCCATACGCACCCTAGTGCACTAATTACATACACCTTCACACCTCCATACACACCTCCACACACACACACCTCCATATATACCCCAATTCACTGACGGCTAACTACACACAACACCTCCATACATACCCCAATGCACTGACCATGGCTAATTACACACAACCGCACACCTCCACACACAAATGCACGCCTCCACACATGCACACTTCTATATACACCCCAGTGCACTGACTATGGCTATTTACACACACCCCCACACCTCCACACACACACACCAGCGCTTTGACCATGGCTAAGCACGCAAAGCCACACCTCAGCACACTGAACATGACTATATACACACAAACGCACACCTCTACACATACACTTTCACACACAATCACACCTCCACACACACCCCAGTGCATTAACTATGGCTTAGCACATTACACAATACACTGACCATAGCTATGTAGACAGACCTACACACACCTCTGCCCACTGACATTTACATACACACACTACACCCCCAACACAGAGACTAGGCTGTGTACACACACCCCTACACAACTCAGTACACTAATCATATTATCAATGTAAAAATACTTACTGTCACACATGGATTGAAACAACGAAGATCAAGATGAAGTCAAACTGAATCAACAAACAGATCTGGATCCTACAAATAAAAATAAACATACAAATCCGCTATAAATAATCGGCGGTGCAATAAATAGAACTTCCCTTCAAAGTTAAATGACAGGAAGCGGCACGACGCACAAGCCACGCTGGAATAACCACCAGGAATGATAAAAGACATACCCGGTACCACATACCCATTAGAACGTTACAAACCACGAACAACACACCTGAACAGCGTCCGACGAGGATTCACTCGTACAAACCCTTCTCGCAATCGGGCGATGAATAAAAGTAACGATCGATGTGATCTATTTGAAAGTAGAAATGAACCGGAGTAGCCTCAAAGAAAGGAACCAACTTGGCTAGACAAAAGCCGTTTCGTTCAAAAGTTACAACTGATTCCACCTGGTCATAGATACGAAAATGTTCTATACGGTACGGTACGGGCTACGCAACGCGAATAATTAGATAGACTACGTTACTTAGATACGGCGGCGTTGCGTTAGAACATGTTGTTAACATGTTGTTAACCTGTCGTCAACATTGATGTTTATATTTGGGAAGTGTAGCTCACCTTAACCACCCTGAGCATTGTATTTCTAATTAGTTCTGCACATTCTCATGTAGTGCTACTTACAGTCCCAGCGGGAAGACAATTGTAATTAGGTTCGATAGTGACATTTCCTAACTCAAGGCCGGTCCACTCTGTATTTTGGGTGATAAGTTCAACGGGACTAAGACGGGCAATCTGTCAGCGGTTATTTCTTATTTCAACCTTGATATCTAGAAAGAGCACAATTATAAATGCTGACTGAAGTGCCATATCATACCACGTAGTAGTGCCATTTGGATTAGGTGTTCAACCTTGCAGTCTGTAAAGAAAAAGAAAGGTTATACCGTAGAGTATCGGTAAAGGGGAAAAAATGGTCCGCGTCTAATGGCCCGTATCTTCGTAATCTTCTCAAGCATGCATTCGTACGATGTTCACGTACCTGGCAAGTGAGGACGATCGAACGAACTGAATTGTTTCACAACGAGAGATTTTGTCCTTTTAAGATAGTATGCCCATGAGCACAGCTGCCATTTGATTGACGTCGGGATATTGTTGTTTAGCTAAAGTATGAGTTTTCCAACTCTACTAAAATGCACGAGACATGCAGCAGAGGAATTGTATGAAACATGACCTGAAGCCGTGAACATGCATGTGATTAACTTCTAATTGGTATAATTTTTCAGAAGAATTCTTTGGTAACGGTAAACACATTTTTGACACAGATGTGTAACTCTGGGTAAAATAAATGCATTAGTTTATGATGAATATCTAGTTTGTAGTATTGGCAGAATGGTTGTTCTGAAGTTTCGTTAGAAACTTTCGTATAGAATATGACCCTGACTGTAAACTCATTAAAAATGCGCGACCTGTTTCTAACACGACGCTTGTTATAGCAATCGAACTAGAAGTCAATAATGAGCAGTTTTGTAATTGTCTTCTGTCACAAAACCGCGCGGTTGTAGGGATCAAGAGTGTTGCCTGTCCTCGTACCCAGTCCCAGAACAAGCATTGCATTCCATTTCTTCCTTTTCCCTCGAGACGCGAGTGAAGTTTGTTGGTAATGATTTCATCAATCCTACTATCTGAACCTGCTGCCGGCAGATTCAGAGAGTTCTCCGGTTAATGAATTAACGCGCGTTCTTTGGCACGTTCAATTAATTTCGTCATTAAGCCATTCCGGGACGCTGCGGTTTAATTTTTAATAACCATTGCTGACTGAGATGGGAAAATGATCTACCACAGCCAATGTCTTTCAATCCTGTTTGCATAGAGACTGATTTTTCAAAACTGTGATTTCTAGGTGGATAAAAATTTATCGCGATTTCTAGGCAGAATTGATAATTATCGACGCAAATCATTTGCGCACCCGGTTTTAGAATGATCAACATTGCATGAGGTCTATCGTGAATTTCATGCACGCCAATTGGAGCTGCGTATGTAACACGTTGCATCTACTGAAGAGCACTATATTAGTACAATTCTAGCTACAAGTACACGTGTTTGTACAGTCATGCATACATTAAAGAAACGTTCATTGGAGAACCTCCTTCAATTCTCAGTAATGTTGCTGATGGTGATTATAGCCTTGTAGGTATTGGGAGGAAGCTCTTCTCGATGGAGACAATTATCATTTACCCAACAACAGTGGAATCCGACATCGGGGTTTACGAGATTCTCCCTATCGCATCGTGGAGTACCACTATTATCAATGCCAACCTTTACCGAAATAGCCGGGTCTATGTCTGGATATGAAATCTTGATGCGTGCCCACATTGGTACGTAGCGACTTCGCACCTAAAGGAAATAATTTGCATTGGGACTTATACATCAGTTTGCACTACATGTAGTCATGGTGTTGGTCTGAACAGATACCTACTCACCTTGTGCTCTTCTATAGCAGCAAATGCATTATATGGAAGAGTAGTATGGTCTTTGTGTATGAAATCAGTTACTACTATGCAGTTACTCGCGTATGATGAGAACATTAACGCGGTGGAATTAAGGTATACGTATGTAAACTCCCTGAACAATTTCTTGGAGTTCTTCATGGAAGTTATCACCAACATGCTAAATGGATTTATCCCTGTTACTTGATGCCAAATTATTTTTCTCTTCGGATCTTTTACAATGCACATTTAACCATTGTATTTCTAATTAGTTCTGCACATTCTCATGTAGTGCTACTTACAGTCCCAGCGGGAAGACAATTGTAATATGGTTCGATAGTGACATTTCCTAACTCAGGGCCGGTCCACTCTGTATTTTGGGTGATAAGTTCAACGGGACTAAGACGGGCAATCTGTCCGCGGTTATTTCTTATTTCAACCTTGATATCTAGAAAGAGCACAACTATAAATGCTGACTGAAGTGCCATATCATACCACGTAGTAGTGCCATTTGGATTAGGTGTTCAACCTTGCAGTCTGTAAGGAAAAAGAAAGGTTTTACCGTAGAGTATCGGTAAAGGGGAAAAAATGGTCCGCGTCTAATGGCCCGTATCTTCGTAATCTTCTCAAGCATGCATTCGTACGATGTTCACGTACCTGGCAAGTGAGGACGATCGAACGAACTGAATTGTTTCACAACGAGAGATTTTGTCCTTTTAAGAAAGTATGCGCATGCGCACAGCTGCCATTTGATTGACGTCGGGATATTGTTGTTTAGCTAAAGTATGAGTTTTCCAACTCTACTAAAATGCACGAGACATGCAGCAGAGGAATTGTATGAAACATGACCTGAAGCCGTGAACATGCATGTGATTAACTTCTAATTGGTATAATTTTTCAAAGTGTCTGGAAGAATTCTTTGGTAATGGTAAACACATTTTTGACACAGATGTTTAACTCTGGGTAAAATTACTGCATTAGTTTATGATGAATATCTAGTTTGTAGTATTGGCAGAATGGTTGTGTAACTGTTCTGAAGTTTCGTTAGAAACTTTCGTAAAGAATATGACCCTGACTATTAACTCATTAAAAATGCGCGACCTGTTTCTAACAAGACTCCCGACGATCGGATCGCTTACCTTGTTATAGCAATCGAACTAGAAGTCAATAATGAGCAGTTTAGTAATTGTCTTCTGTCACAAAACCGCGCGGTTGTAGGGATCAAGAGTGTTGACTGTCCTCGTACCCAGTCCCATAACAAGGGGCGGGTCTCGTACTTCTTGACCACGCATAGGAACACTTTTAAAGGATGAAAATTTCACCACTAGTTTCAGAATTGGCTGGAATACTCATATTTATATAAAATAGTCCAGTGCATACATAGACTTTAGTACACAACACAGGAAAGTTTCAAATTCCCAGCCTTGTTTTTTTTTTTAAAAGCCATCCTGGAATTATGGGAATATCGCAGAAACCATCCTGCGATTTGTGCTCAACACAATTTTTGTTTGACAAGCCCAGACTGGTTTTTAGCCTGTACCCACCAAGACACCAAATCATTTGGCGTCCAGGTGGGTACTGTTAGAGGCTAAAAACTGTAGAGTTTGACCAAAATCTTATAAGAGTCCCCGTCCCTCATACGCATGCGCAATAAATAAAATACACAAGGTAAAGCTACTCATGCCAAATCTCCTTTTCTGGGGAAACGGGTTAACCCTCGAACAGCGATGGGCCACTATAGTGACCATACGCTCGAGCCTGCGCATTGCGGAAGGCCACTTTAGTGGCCAAGCGGGATAGCATAATATAAACGCGTAGCGCGGGCGTGTGTAAACAATTGCAGCTGCGCGCGGTTTGTTTACACAATAAAAATTGAATTCTACGCGTAGTGTGGCTTCGATTTGGGTGCATAGTTGCGGCGATGAATAGAAGCAGGTCCCTTCCCTCGGACCCCGAATTCCTCCTCCAATACATGGAGGACATTGATAGTGACTGTAGCGATGATGAATTCGATGGCTATGTTGACGATGATGTCATCAAGGCGCTCCCTGGAGAGATGAATGATGGTGGTGCAGCAATGGAGATGATGGATATGATAATGAACGGGTGCAACATAGCTGCTGAAGAAGATGTAGTAATGGAAGGTGAAGGAGAAGAGGGTGGTGTGTTTGTGGATGAAGGAGATGGGGGTGTGGGAGCAGAGGGTGGTACAGTGCTTGTGTGTGAAGGAGATGAGGGTGTGGGAGCAGAGGGTGGTACAGTGCTTGTGTGTGAAGGAGATGAGGGTGTGGGAGCAGAGGGTGGTGCGTTTGTGGGTGAAGGAAGATGAGGTGCATGAAATGGAAAGTGACAATAGTGTGTCAAATGGAGCAGGTGATCCGCCAAGCAACAGAGGTGGTGGTAGCATCCCTGATTTCAATCAGCACAGCGGAGCAGTGAAGAACTTGGGCAGAATGGAGCCACTTGACTGCTTCTTTGAACTATTTCCTGAGGACCTAATAGAATACATAATCATGGAGTCAAATAGGTATGGAAATCAGTACATCGTCAGCCATGCAGAACACCTGAGAAATCACCCCAAAGCCAGGGCACAGCAATTTACATGGAACATGTTCACTCACCATGACTTGCAAACGGTACTGGGCCTCATCATTTGTATGGTTATTGTGAACATGCCAAGTGTTGAGCACTACTGGAGTACAAGATGGCCATTCTGCTCCAACAATTTTCGCTCAATTATGAGAAGTTTTTGCATTTGGTGGACAATTCAAGAATGATGCCAAGGGGACAGCCAGGTCACAGCAAAATCTTCAAGGTTGAGCATGTAGTGAACTCACTGGTACAGAACTACAAGTTCAGCTACATTATGAAGAAAGAAGTAAGTGTGGATGAGAGTATGATTGCATACAAAGGCAGACTTTCATTTCTGCAATACATGCCCAAGAAGCCTCACAAGTGGGGTATAAAGGCTTGGTATAAAGGCATGACCATGTATCCTACATGGTCATGTCCAATGACCTCCATGTCCAATGGTCTCCATGTCACTGATGTGTTTTAAGTGCATGTAACTGGACTGTGTGTTGCATGTATTGGACTGGTGTCAGTGGTGTAGGAAGCACAGGGGTTGAGAGGGCAAATGCCTCAATACGTTTGACAGTGGCCCCATCGAGGCTCCACTATACGTGTCCCATATACCATTCACGGTACTCAAATTCAGAGAGTGCTTCGTTGGTTATGACAGACCTATATTAAATATACCAAGCAATAGCTTTCAGAACTGTTAAATTTGGCCTATGTTGTGGATGAGTTTGTGCTGATTGGTGGTACATAAATGACTTGCCCACTCTCTCTCCCTCCTTGATCGATTAACGTCAGAGTATATTTGTTTAGGTAAAGAATAGAGTTGTGGACCAAAAACAATTCAATGAGGCACCAGGATAATGTTAGGTAGCTGGAAGGTGTTTCTACATAATAATCTGAAGCCATAAACCTGAGTGACTTCAAATTGGTATAATTTTTCAAAGGGTCAGGAAGAATTCATTGGTAACGGTAAACATCATTTTTGATGCAGAAGTGTGTATCGCAGCGGTAATCGGTTAAACACTACAGCCTTCCATGACATGACAATAATCTTTGCGCAGCACCACCTGTGCATGCAATAGTTGAAAGCTCTCTACTTTAAACCCCTGGCTTTTAGAAACTGGTAGTACATAGCCATTGTTAGCTGTCTCTGACCTCAAATACTGTTTGAGTCTATATGGTACCCTGGCACTGGTGTCACCATAGCTTGGTTGTGGTTGCCTCCAGAAGTGCTACCAATTTCATCATAGCAATTCGAGAAGGATCTATTACTTCACCACTTCCATACCTAATTACAAACATAGACTGCTTGACGCCCATAGGAATACATGTATGTATAAGTGCAGTGGGTCACATGGATTTGAGATAAACCCTCGCTCTTTTCAGCACATTACTTCTGTTGTACAGTATACACAGTACACAGATACAGTACATTTATGGATTTCATCAGAAAGTGTGTGTGAGGTGGGGGGAGTATTCACAAGGCAATTAATGGTACGAACATGTACAAGTGTACATATAGCTGTCACCATCAGAATACATTGTTCCCACTACAGTTTCAGTTTCAACCAAACCACCCACTATCTTCCCACACAACCTCTTTTGCATATTTTTCTTTATGCAACCATGCACATTCTTACTGAATGAAATTAAAATAGCTCTTTTCTTTCAATGTTGTGAATATCACATGAAGAAATAATGGAATATAGACCCTAGCCGGGAAAATTTTGACAAATTTGATAGATACGGTACACAAAAAAAAGATTGCACAGTACAAGTATATCCCCATCAATCACCCTCACATATCCACCCACAATCAATAGGCAGTCCCCAGTGCCAGGGTACCAGATTGGAGGCTTGAGACAGCTAACAATTTCTTTGTCAAAGGACACAGTGGAGACTACCAGTTTCTAAAAACCTGGGGTGTAAGGTAGAGAGCTTTCAAGTATTGCGTAAACAAAGACAGTCAAAGACAGTCAGATGAAGGTGATTGTGTCTTGTCGTGACCAGGCATTGGGTACGGCAGTCAGCTTTATAGCAATGCACTAATGCCTTCCGATTAATGTTGGAATATTCTTGTTTAGATCAATTAGAGTTGTCCAAAAAGAGCTAAATGAAGCAGCATAGGAATTTTTGGTAGCTGCCAAGAAGGGGTTCATGATTCTACTGCCGCAATGTGATGAAGTTTATATTATGTGTGTGTTAGTTTTTATAGGGTCCAATCACAGTATATTGAGAACAAGGGTAAAGCCGGATCGTATTGTACATTTTATATACTGGTTCAGAGTTTGGCAGCCGTTTTGGTATTTGAGAGTTGAAGATGTGGGTACAATGATCACAATGTAAATTGTGTAGGTCATTTATTACTGTATTGTTTTGTAGGATCCTTGGATTTCCATCAAGCAGCTAATCACGGATTCTAGCATAACTTGGGAGTATTATGTGGTTCCTGGTCAACATGTAGTGGAAGATGAGCGCATGAGTTCTTGGATAAGTTCTGAAGCAGAGTATGTTGCTTATGGTATGGCTCTGTCACACAATAATTGAACCGGTTCAATTAATGTGTGACAGAGCCATACCATAAACAACATACTCTGCTTCAGAACTTGGATCACTTTCAAAAAACTTATCTTGATTAAAGGACTGCAGTTGGGCATTCTTTAAACTTCATGCATTACATTACATCATTGTAATTTATGTATGTGCATTTACACTTAATTAAAGAAAAGTGATCCAGCTGGATCATTTTTGCTGCAATACTTGATTCGGCCGGATCACTTATGGTTGGAAAGAGTGATCCACCTCTGAAAAAAGTGATACGGGTACAAACTCTCATCAATATTAGTTGTTTTGATGATAATATACAATTCTTAGCAATGTTCTAATGGGTCAGGCTCCAATCTACCTGTTGTTGTTCACATCTGTTATAGGGAGGCAAATCCATTATGTATTGATCCTGATGGAAAACAGTATGCATGCATGATGAAAAAACATCCTTTTTCTGCCAATACATGAACACAAGACAGCTCAGGTTGGTTAAGGTAAGCTACATGTGGTTTTAGCTGACTATTGCATGACCATTTGCTAATATGTTGTGCCACTTGCTTTCAGGATAAGCAAGTTTTATGCCTATATTTCATAGGATCACACAATAATCTCTTATTTCCAGGTATGAGTTTCCATGGTTACCGTTCTATTCAATTTGTAAAGTGGTTGAACTGTCTCCCAAGCCACCTTTGTAGGTTGAAATAGGGTTGCTAGTTACCAGTACACTAATCATATAATCAATGTAAAAATACTTACTGTCACACATGGATTGAAACAACGAAGATCATGATGAAGTCAAACTGAATCAACAAACAGATCTGGATCCTACAAATAAAAATAAACATACAAATCCGCTATAAATAATCGGCGGTGCAATAAATAGAGCTTCTCTTCAAAGTTAAATGACAGGAAGCGGCACGACGCACAAGCCACGCTGGAATAACCACCAGGAATGATAAAAGACATACCCGGTACCACATACCCATTAGAACGTTACAAACCACGAACAACACACCTGAAAAGCGTCCAACGAGGATTCACTCGTACTAACCCTTCTCGCAATCCGGCGATGAATAAAAGTAACGATCGATGTGATCTATTTGAAAGTAGCAATGAACCGGAGTAGCCTCGAAGAAAGGAACCAACTTGGCTATACAAAAGCCGTTTCGTTTGAAAGATACAAGTGATTCCAAATGGCCATAGATACGAAAAAGTTCTATACGGTACGGTACGGGCTACGTAACGCGAATAATTAGATAGACTAGTTGTTAACATGTTGTTAACCTGTCGTCAACATTGATGTTTATATTTGCGAAGTGTAGCTCACCTTAACCACCCTAGGAGGTCCTCATACATGTGTGGCTAGCGGGTCATCTTTTACTGCCAATGATCCGGACAGGGTAATTTACGTATGTATGTATGCATAAGGTACGACCAGATCAGTTTTTGCATCCAAAACTGATCCCGTATGATAATGTGCATGTAAGTTACACCCGGATTACCT
Organism: Eunapius fragilis; assembly: GCA_963681505.1. Classification (NCBI taxonomy): domain Eukaryota; kingdom Metazoa; phylum Porifera; class Demospongiae; order Spongillida; family Spongillidae; genus Eunapius; species Eunapius fragilis. Next base: position 6,707,827 of record OY811974.1, on the reverse strand, counting down.
TTTTCAGGAAAAACTTATCCGCGTATTGTATACACTTGGATGCATGTCAGTGATCACCTTTTGCAGCCTAAACTGATCCGGATAACATATGTATGCTTGCATAAGGTACACAACGGTTGACTTTACTGATCTGATGTATAGTGGATAATTAAATATATCTGCATTCTACATTTAGAAATACAGTTGTAGTCTGTAACTATGTTTCCAGACGGCATTTCAGTAAGCATACATGTACCATTATTAGTACCAAAGCACTGATAATAATTTTATACACACACCTACGCGGGTCACTTATAAGTATGTTTCATCCAGCCGTAATTATATACACATGTTTAATGGTTATAAATCTGTATAACTACAAAAGGGATATAATATCTCACATAATTATACATGCATACCCTTCAGACGTGTATATTCATCAATACATTTGTATCCACACAATTTGCACCACTGGCTTTTAGTACAACAAGGGAAATGGCTTGTGAGTGTTCAACATTTTACAGGAGTTTGGCAGACATGATTTCCATCAAGCAGGACAAACCATATTCTCATGTAGTTATCTGGCTATGCACTTGACCTCTTCCCTTCGTGCTGCTGAAGCAGGTCATCACATCACCACCCTATTTACAAACATGACCTTACTGTTGCTACTGTTGAGGCATCCTCAGTCTAATGATCTATCAGTAACCCTTTTTTAATGAGTACAGTCTGCCCTCCTTATGAGCACACCTCTCTATAAGCTCATTCCCTCGTTATAAGCTCATGGGTGTGACCTAAATTAATTCATAACCCACAGTATATATTGCATGTAACCACAGTGTATACTGCATGTAAGATGAAACTATAGATGGGTTGACAGCGATGTCTGTACAGCTCACAAAAACAGGGCAATTGCGCCCATTCAGCGCATAAACCAGCTCACGATATTGTGGTGTCTTATTACTACAATAAGAAGGCTTGGATGCTTAAATGGGTAAGTGTAGTATAATGCATGAGCTTCAAGTTTCAACTCATTGCGATTCCTGCAGGTTTTCACTGATTGGTCGAAGAAGTTGAATGAGCAATTTATGTCACAACAGCGTAACTGCTTGATGTTGCTGGACAATGCCAGTTCACATGGTGTGGCAGACACATTAATTACAAAAGTGGGCAGCCTTGATGCTTTTAGGTTGAGCAATCTTTTGCTCCTTTTTCTGCCATCAAACTGCACATCAGTTGTGCAGCCCTTGGACCTGGGTATCATTGCTGCCTTTAAGGCCCACTACAAACGCAAGCTGGCTCGTTACATGGTTCAGCAGTATGACATTGATTCCAGTCAGGATCTACAGGCGCTGTCGCTTAAGACCAATCTTAAGCAGGGCTGTATTTTTTTCTTTACTAATGATACAGGATTTTTGTTTATGAGATACGTGTAGTCTTACATGCATGTAAATGCAATATCCTTTACTCTTGATACATTCAGGCTATTATGTGGCTTGCAGCTGCCTGGCACGCAATCTCTGTCACAACTATCTTGAACTGTTGGTGCAAGTCAGGGGTTTTGCCTGGAACTTGGATCAGCCAGACGAGACCAGACAGAGCAGCAATGATGGTAGCGGATGCTGGAGATAGTTCCCAACTAAGGGAGATTACTGCTGATATCACAAAATTGCCGGTTGAACCAGGAGTGACCCGAATGGCAGCAGTTGATTGGGTAATGGATCCAAGAGAGATGGAGACAGAAGGGGAAGAGACAATGGCGGAAATTGCAGCTAGATTATTGGGTCAAACAACTTCATTTCCAGTTTTGGATGTTGATGAAGAAGAATCACAAGACTCCAACAATGTGGAACCACAATCTGTTTCACTAGATAAGGCAAAGGACAGTGTATCCAGTCTCTTACAGTTTGTGGGAGATAATATTGGCCTCTTTTCAGAGGCAGATATTAGGCATTTGTTATGTTTACAGGACAAGATGCAGTCTATGTAATTGTGTTTGACGCGTAATTAAATTAATAATGTTATTGTAGTTACACGCAAAATCAACCACATTCGTTATAAGCTCAAATTCCTTATAAGCTCAGGGAACAAACATAGAGCTTATAAGGAGGGAACACAGTATGTAGATTATTGTATTTGGATTTATTTACTTATTTTATTACCCAAAAAAAATTAATATCTCAGTCATTGATATAACCTATGGGTGATAAATTTATTGAAAAAAAATCCTAGCTTCGTAATAACTCCATTTGTAGGCTGCTCCTACAGGTTAAAAAACATATATTGTTGTTCCGAGTAAAGATGCTGCTGCAATTATTTTTAATTCTGTGGCCCATGTGCCAAGAGATTGCATATTTTTACGTTTCATGTATTGTTCAATTGACTCATTTTGGGCCACAAAGCAGGCCAGCTTGTGAGATGATGCATTATGTATCATGTAGGATGTAATAAGGATGTGGAATTCATGGTGATCCTGTTGGGATAAAGTTATAATAGGGCAATTGACTCAAAAAAAAAAACAATTTCCATCACCCTTGATTCTTTCCGTTTCTGCTGGTGCTTGTGAGACCTTAAATATGGATGGATAATTATGATGAAAATGTTTTCCAACAACAAATTTGATTCATAACATATGACATCTCTTCTATTGCCAATCACTACATACCCGATAAAAAGCTTATATTTCTCATTTCTACCTTTCACAATTTTCAAACATGAAGTGGCAGTTTGATCTAAATGCTGTTCTCCGAAATGCTGTAGAGTATTCTGAGTGACAGGCTGATCTTTAAAGAATTTTCTTGCATCCAGGATGCACTGGCAATAGTCATCCAAATTAAATGGTGACATAAAGTGGCATGTGTTCTCAAGTACCTGACATGACTGCACTAAGACATTGCTTTTCCTGATCCAAAACATTGAGTGATCTCACCATTCTCAATGCATCATCCAGGTAAGAGATTAATTTTCTTTTTAAAAGGTCAAACTCATCAGTTAAGCATTCATTTACTATAACAAAATCTCCTCCATACGTCTCATTTAGTGACGCTTCTCCATAGTATGAATGGTTCTATCCACCGAGCAACATCAATATCTTTGCTTTGATTATGTTCTCATTGTTTGTAATGTAATGATATGCTGAATTGAAGAAAATCTTAACATATGCATGGATTTGTATGTAAAATAGACACTTACTGTCATCATCTTCTTCTCCCCTGAAATGCAATGCTTATGCTCTTGTTCGCCACAAATGAAGCAACAGTGTACAGTTGATTTGTTTACTAAGCACTTCGAAATCTACATTTTCATAATCGTCATTTAATGGTTGTTCATTTTTCTTATCTGCTTCTCTTCCATATGTTTATCTATATAGCTTCTTCTTTGGCTTTTGATATGGTTTCAAAAAAGCTCCATTAACCCTTTCAACAAATTAAACAGCATTGCTGGCTAATTGAAGACAATACAGCCCTTGCCATGACACTTGACAATAATGTACGGTCCTACAAAAGATGTGTCCAGCTTCCCTCCAGCTCGCTTTCCTCATCACAAGTCATTCTTTATCCCCATGCATTTCTCCAACTTCAAATTCTTATCATATGCATGCTTCTGTTTTATCTGAGCATGATGTATACTTTGCTTCACAGACACAATTACGTTCAGATGCTGCTCACTCATAACATCAATAACTTCAGCAATTGCAGGCACTTCTTGGTGCATTAACAACATATATGGCTCCTTTTCATCAGTCTTGATATCAATAGGAAGAATTGCTTTCCAATCAAACATTACTTCAAATGGAGAATAGATTGTCGAATCATGAACAGAACTGTTGTATGCATAAACATAAGTGTCTAATTAACTCATCCCACATTTTCTTTTTGTATTGAACAAACATCACTCGGTGACACTACGTCGGAGGGATATCCTAGGTCCTGCAGCATCCAAGCGATTAAGCTGTGGGGCCTATATGTGATATAAGGCTATAGCATCCGGAGGCGATATGCACCTACAGCGAGCTGGATACCTGGGTGCGGACCGACGTGGTCAGTGACAGAGGGTTTCACCGGAGTATGCAGTGATGGCCTTTTTTACGGTGAGCATAATAGGCATCGTAGATACTGCACCGTAGGTGGAGTGCCAGGATCTCTAGCCTATGGCCGGCATTGGCTTCAGGGTCGGGCCATATGATTTGACCTACAAACCCATGTTCTACCGACTGAGCTGTGTGAAGCATGATATCCTTGGACGGGCTCTAAAAGTGCTGAAACATGAGGCTATGGTGACATTTACTCATCGGGTGGCACTGGTGATCAGTCCCCAGAGGAATACTAACTCTAATTTCTTTTGTAGTGTTTTTCGGATTCTGCTATCATTTTTTCCAATGAGCCTTTCATCTTGCAGCTTGGCAACATACTCTCCATGTGATTGGCAAAGGGCTTTGCTCTTTTACCTTGTTTCATACAAAATTTAACAATACTGTCTTGCACATCTTCAGTTTTGTTTGAAAGCCAATCAAGAGTTTTATTAATTTTGCTTTTAACTTTCCTCTCAACAAATCCGATTGTAATGTTAGGTGGCTTTCTCATAAGATGGTCAGCCAGTCATCGTCGTCATCGTCGTAGTCATCATCATCATCATCATCATCTAGTTGAGCTACATTCTCGTCTACAGGCAGCTCAGGGTGGCATGTTCCTTTAAGAAATGCGAGAATACAACAAAACTAAACATCACATTATACCTGTGCATGCATGTTGTTTAATAATGCATGCATGCCATTTAACCCTCGACCAGCGCTAATTAATATTCATGATGCATTACGTTACGCGGAGGGTTTTTAAAATAGAAATTTCAAATTGTAGTGTTGTAGCGCTCTTGCGTGTATCTCCTTAGAAACGCGTCGGATTATGGTGATTTTATCAACGAAGGTGAAGAAGTGGTTTTACTTTCGAATTTATGTCATTAGGACGCTATCCGTGTATTTTTTCACATACGAACTCTGTCTAGTGCGCGTCAATTAAAAGGTCTAGAGGTACCGTCTTTTTAGTAGAAGGCAAGTCATCTCTGTGCGTTGGGTAAGTGTTATTAGAATTCATGATTTGTATCTCTAATCCTTCTTTTCGTCTTATTTCAGCGCTTTCAGCCGTTCAGGTGTTTTTTTTTGCTCACCGCGTCGATTGAACACCAGCTGACGAGATGTTCAACAGGTCCTCGTGACTTCCGTGATACCAATACGATATGAAACGGTCAACGTTGGGCGTCACTTTATTTCTCTTTCAACTTCACGCGAAACGGTAAGGGTTGTGTGTAGTGAGGTTGTTATGTGTGGATGGAAATGGTTGTAATGTAAGGATCTTACATTGTTGTAGTGTTTTGGATGGAGCATATTTGTGGTATAATAAGTGTGGTTGTGGTGTTGGGATTCGTGTGGTTCTTGTGAGAGATGGAGCATGGTTGTCCTGTTTGGATAGATTATGGTGTTGATGAAGGAAGGAGGGCCTGATGGATGGAGCATGATGGATGGAGCATGTTGTCATTCTGCAATAGATTATGGTTTAGGTGTGAGGATGAAACATGGTTGAGGTGTGAGGATGAAACATGGTTGAGGTGTGAGGATGAAACATGGTTGAGGTGTGAGGATGAAACATGGTTGAGGTGTGATGGATGAAACATGGTTGAGGTGTGAGGATGAAACATGGTTGAGGTGTGAGGATGAAACATGGTTGAGGTGTAAGGCTGAAACATGGTTGAGGTGTAAGGCTGAAACATGATTGAAGTGTAAGATGAAGCATGGTGGATGTGTAAGGATGGATCATGGTTGAGGTGTAAATTGGTTGTGGTGTAGGGTTGAGTAGTAAGTAGGAGGAAACATGGTTGATGTGTAAAATGGTTTTTGTATTAGGATGAAACTATGGTTGTTTAATTTTACACCAACACCTTGTGCCACATTTATGTTTCACACAGCAAAATTTCTTTCCACCCAGTGTATGCAAATGCAATAGTTATGTGACTGTTATGACTAAGAACTAATAGTTTTTCAAAGTATGGTACTTCCCAAAGCATGGGTGCACGCACAGAGCAACTTTGCAGCTGCTGCATCTGTAGCTGGACCTTTTTCTATTACCATTCTGTCTGTTGCTGCATACAACACAGTCAGGCATTCCTCCAGCTGGTTCTGGGAAATGGTTGCGCCCCAGCAATCGCATAGGGCAGCCTAGAACAGATGAGGCAGAATCGGGTATCTCCGCTTCTCCTGCAGTGACCAGACCTCTGGCAACAGAAATCCTGAAGTCAAGGTGGGACATTGGCTTGCCTACTGCTGATGTGTAATATAAGATGTACGCATTCACTAGTGTCACATCCAGCATGTGAAAAAACACACGCTTCCACCACTTCTTTGACACAATGGTGCAGCCGTAATATTGTAGCAGTTGACCAGCCTTGTCAACACCTCCCATATGGCTGTTATATTGTTCAATGCAGCTTGGCTTTTGTACAGCTTGCTGGCCACCACCACCTTTCTTCCATCGGGATTTGGAGATCAAGCTGTCATCATGTATGGTGGTAAGGAGTGCAACTACACGTTTGTCGTGCCACTTTAGTCCCAGAACAGGAGGGTCATTGTATGTTACAATCTCCCCTTTCTTGACAGTTGCTGTTTTAAACCAATGTGGGATACCCTTTCTGTCCAATCGAACAGTTCCACAACTGCCAAAGCCCTTTGAATAAAGGTACTTGCATAACATAGGACTGGCATAAAAGTTGTCCATGTAAACATGGTAACCCTTCCCTTCTAGTTCCTTTGTGAGCTCGGTTACCACATGGGTACTGAGAGGAGTGTCATCTTTCCTAGTTTCGTCTTTTCCAGTATACAACTGGAAGTTCCAAGTGTAACCTGTGTGTGCCTCTGACAGTACCCAAGCCTTTATACCCCACTTGTGAGGCTTCTTGGGCATGTATTGCAGAAATGAAAGTCTGCCTTTGTATGCAATCATACTCTCATCCACACTTACTTCTTTCTTCATAATGTAGCTGGACTTGTAATTCTGTACCAGTGACTTCACTACATGCTCAACCTTGAAGATTTTGCTGTGACCTGGCTGCCCCCTTGGGATCATTCTTGAATTGTCCGCCAAATGCAAAAACTTCATCACCAGTAAGAACCTATCCCGGCTCATAATTGAGCGAAAATTGTTGGAGCTGAATGGCCATCTTGTACTCCAGTAGTGCTCAACACTTGGCATGTTCACAATACCCATACAAATGATGAGGCCCAGTACCTTTTGCAAGTCATGGTGAGTGAACATGTTCCGTGTAAATTGGTGTGCCCTGGCTTTGGGGTGATTTCTCAGGTGTGCTGCATGGCTGACGATGTACTGATTTCCATACCTATTTGACTCCATGACTATGTATTCTATTAGGTCCTCAGGAAATAGTTCAAAGAAGCAGTCAAGTGGCTCCATTCTGCCCAAGTTCTTCACTGCACCACTGTGCTGATTGAAATCAGGGATGCTACCACCACCTCTGTTGCTTGGCGGATCACCTGCTCCATTTGACACACTATTGTCACTTTCCACTGCATGCACCTCATCTTCTTCACCCACAAACGCACCACCCTCTGCTCCCACACCCTCATCTCCTTCACACACAAGCACTGTACCACCCTCTGCTCCCACACCCTCATCTCCTTCATCCACAAACACACCACCCTCTTCACCTTCCATTACTACATCTTCTTCAGCAGCTATGTTGCACCCGTTCATTATCATATCCATCATCTCCATTGCTGCACCACCATCATTCATCTCTCCAGGGAGCGCCTTGATGACATCATCATCAACATAGCCATCGAATTCATCATCGCTACAGTCACTATCAATGTCCTCCATGTATTGGAGGAGGAATTCGGGGTCCGAAGGAAGGGACCTGCTTCTATTCATCGCCGCAACTATGCACCCAAATGGAAGCCACACTACGCGTAGAATTCAGTTTTTATTGTGTAAACAAACCGCGCGCAGCTGCAATTGTTTACACACGCCCGCGCTACGCGTTTACATTATGCCATCCCGCTTGGCCACTAAAGTGGCCTTCCGCAATGCGCAGGCGCTAGCGTATGGTCACTATAGTGGCCCGTCGCTGTTCGAGGGTTAAGTTTGCTTTTCTCGCATGCATGTAGATTCCAAGAACTCAAGAAGAATGGATGGATGCATCAATACAATTTAAAGACAAGTGGAATTTTCATAATTGTTTAGGGGCTCTGTATGGAAAACCAACTGTGGTTCATATTATTTCAATTAGAAAAAGTGTTTTTCTTATGGGTCTGGTGGACGCAAACTCCAAATTTCTGTATGTTGACATGGGGTGCAATGGAAGAGTATCAGATGGAGGAGTATTTTAGAACTGCTCATTATGGGAAGCACTTGAAAACAAGGAACTGAATATTCCGAATCCAAGACCATTACCTGGTGGCCGTGCAACCACACCTATACCTTTTATGATTGTTGCTGATGATGCTTTCCCCTCTTAAGTAAAACATAATGAAACCATATGGGCAAGCTAATTTGGGTCTTAAAAACAGGATATTCAACTATCATTTGAGTCGTGCCAGAAGGGTGGTAGAAAATGCTTTAGGCATTCTTGCCAATCGGTTCAGGGTGATCATGACTGGTATTTGTCTAGATCTGCAAAAAGTACAAGTTATTGCAATGGCATGCTGCAGCCTGCATAACTCTTAATGAAAGATCTGAATGGAGCATCACATGTCTATGTACCTCCTGGAAGCTATGACATCGAAGATTCCATTACTCATGAAATCATTAATGGTGAATGGAGAGACACACAACAAGTATGGCAACCCATACCAAGGCAAGGCAGCATCAGACCCCCACAAGATGCAAGAGCTAATCATGAATATTTAGTGGAGTATTACCATTCAAAAGAGGAAGTACCGTGGCAGTAAAGTTCTATTTAAAGAGAAACTCACCTCCATGTTTGATACACCCTTTTGGGGCATAGCAAAATTGTCCAAAAACTGCAACTTTTCAAAAAAAGCTTCATTTGCGTTTGTGCATCTCATCCCCCTCTTCTGTTTTTCTCTTCTTCACTTTTTGCTTCTCCCTAGTGTACTGTGTTCTTATAGTCATCACTTCTTCTATTATCACACAATTGTATAACAAAAAATAGCTATATATACATGTGTACATGCATGTATTACAGTGTAATACAAGTACAAATAAGAATCGCAGTAACAAGTCTTCATCTCAATTTCACCCAATTGTGCATTTAGTCTGTACATCTATGAGTCCTACACCATACATGTTCAAGAATAATGTGCAGTGTACTACCGGTACCTGTCGCTGTTAATGCTGTAGCAATTTCTAGCATTGAACTCCTTTTATCCCGGTTGTGGTAGTCTTTACTTTTCGTGTTGTAGAGGCATTCCCTATTCTCTAGCATATCAATAAACTGTTTGACTTTAGCATTACACAATTGGAATGAAGCAGTTTTGTTTAATTTTTATAAGCGCTAAAACCAGCTAATAATAGTGCGGAACGCGGTACATCTCTTTATGTAGCAGCAACTTGTTGCTTCAAAATAGGAAGGCTTTCTAATTTTCAGGCAACTTTCGACTTGTTTCAGTCAACAAATCAACTCATATCTTACACAAGTTCACTCGTCGACCAAACCACATAATCGCACAATCAACTTGTTGCAAGCAACAAATCAACAAATGTTGACCCGTGTATGCCGGCCATTAGCAATATTTCAGCCAAGCATTCTTTCTAGGAAACACTGAGAACTGCATTTCGCAGTCTATGCAATACTTCATCTGAATATTCATCTAGTGAAATACCTAACACATCATTCTTCATGTCAAATACCAATTGAGTGCAGTTTCCTAAAAGATACAAAGTTAGCAAACAGGTCCATATGGGATGCTATCAAAAATTAGTGAGCTATTGATTTGCATAAAGTTGTTGCATCCATGACCAGTTATTAATACCTAGTGCTAGCAATTGTGCATCTTCTTAATCCTATCCTTTATAAGGTCTTAAACAACTCTGAACGAAGTTTCCTTTCAATCCCTACCTTCCTGCATAATAAATGCTTCAGCTTACGATTCTGTTCATTTCTGTGCAAAAGAATTTGAAGCCTTTGTTTAATTACTCTCTTTGATATTAACATCTGCTTTAGTAATTATCTTGTACTAGCACATCTACTACACCCACTTTTCGTTTTGTAGGCAGTGGGGATAACAAATTACCGAGTCCTGCTTTAGCAGGAGCAAGATTTACAAGAGTTGATACGTTTGTGGTGTCAATAGAGGGTTTCATAGGCAGAGCGAATTGCTCATCCAGAAGTTGGATAATAACATCTCAATTGCGGGTAAGGTTCTTTTTCAATGTGGCTATTGGTGTTAAGAAGGGTCGAATAGACTTTTGTAATGCGTTCACATCAATTCTATTTCTTGAATCTAGATGTGCAACTATTTTGTCGGTTTGGGTGATGTTCTTGTTTGTCAAATTGATATGTACATATATGTAGATCACCAATCCGTTTCTTATCATGGACACCTGTAAGGTATTATTTTCACTGATGTAACTCTTGAAATTATCAATACACTTATCCTATTCAGCAGCCATCTATCATCCAAATATGAAATGCAATTTAAATGGAATTTGGTAACAAATCATAAACCTATTTCATCGATTTCTATATGGGTTTGGGGACCAAACCACCCATGAAACAAGCCTTGCGTATCATCCAGGAGTTACGAAAATTTAAGAAATTTACTTCTAGTGCTCCAGCTACATGTAACTGAACACAAAATTCCTGCCTCTAAAAGGATTGGGTGCTTTTGAACAAGAATTGCTCGACACAGAACCTTGGCGGTCAAGAAACGATGCAGTGGCTATGTTTTGTTAAAACATAAATCTAAATGCTTCTTAAGGCATTTTGGTTTTTCAGATAATATGGGTGCACCCAACACCGGTATCAAATGAATAGACACATCCCATCGTATGACCCCTTGCGATCAACTAAAGTTCATACCTTTTTTTTTTTTAAAGACAACTAGATAATGACCCTTCCTAAGTGGTGATAACGTATTTACCCCAACATATGAAGAAAATGTTCAACGTCTAAAAGTACCTATATTTCAATGCGCGTGAGTAACTAGACGCGGATAATACAATCTGTTCCAACAGTATACATTGCATATCAATTCATATACATACTCAACTGCTACAGGGACACAGCTGAGGTCAAATCTGCCTATAAGCCAACACAAACGAGCTTCCTATTTCGCAGGGGCATACTTTTGAATAGACAAATCCAGTCACAATTTTCATCGCTTTTTTTTTGGTATGTGTACGTTAAAAGTTCAATAACCTAACCAAGGGTATAACGTCTTTCGCTCCAGATGAGTCATTTTGCCCGCGATCCGAATTAGATGCACTGACTATAAAACAGCATGAATTTGTCTATACAATACCGCTTAAAAAACAACTTACATGTTCTATGTAGTTTTGATTTCATTCACGGTCTTATCAATTAATATCGGTCGACAAGCAAGGCGAGTCTATCTTCCATTTTCATTTACTTGTGTTCTAAATGCAGACTTTCTAGACTGCTGGATGGACATTGCACACTTGCATGCGTTGCAAAAACTATGAGTCAGCTATCAGCATACGCGTGTCGGTCACTATTTCACAATGCATAAATGCACATTTAATGAGCTTGCAATCCCGCGCCTTCACACTACTACTACTTCACTAGCGTCTGGAGGACAACGGAGAAACGGATCGCTTATCTCTTTATCGTGGCGGTATGAGAGCGCAACGATCTACAGTTCCGTGTCCTAAAACGGTGTGGTTATAAAGAAACAATTTCCTGTTTCTCGTGTCCAGTCCTAAAACAATTCTTGGTCGTCGTCTTCTAATTCTTCTTAGGAAGGTATAACTTGAGCTACGAACGGTTTTGATGAACGGCAATAGTACCAATCGCTTCGTGATTTACCAGCACTTTAATAACATTGCTTTGCTTCTTGCCTAGCAGTAGATGTGCCTGACACTCAGTGGCATCAAGCTCAACTTTGCCCTAAGCTAGGTGGGCTAGGCCTTCGCTCCCTCTCTCTTCACTAATGTGCTGCCTTTATCTCTTCACTAGCAGCCTCAGACTGAGGGAGCCCAGACAACATTCACCTACAGCAAGATGTTTCCCATTTTAACGCCCAGGTGTCTCCACAGGATTCTTTTACTGTGGAGTAGGCTTGAGCGTGTTCAGATCGGACGGCCGAATGCGGAGTTATTTTGAGGTTGCAGATCTAACAGTACATGTACGTATTCACGGGGCATGAATATGTATTAGGATGTACGCATAATGAAGCATTCGTATGCAGGCTTATCTGTGCACGTTTATTATCTACTTGCGCGGTTGTACATAGCCATAATGTGTAGTGTACTACGTGTCTAAACTCATAGCGCCGTGAAGTGCAGGAAAAAATATTTCTCGCTCGTATCTTCGTAATCATTAATGCGTGCTTCCGTTTGTGCTCATTGAATTACGCTGCGTTATATTGAAATTACGGCACATTTTAAAATGGAGAAGGAAAAATGAAAAAGTCGCGCGATCGCTAATGCTGTAACTGAAGATCAAGCAAATTGAAAAACTAATCAGGAGAAACTGACACTGCTGGAAACATTTGTTGTGCAACCCTCTCGATCTGATCTTGAGAGGAAGCGATCTACCACGGGAAACATAGCTGTGCAAAATAAGAGACCAAGAGGGTCAACAAAAGCCAAAAAGAAGATACTGGTACACTTGACTCCTGCAGAACGTTTGACAGAAAAAGAGTTTAAAAACGAACCATACAAAATCACTGCAGGAGTGAAAGCTTATGTTTTTTGTTTAGCCTGTCGTGAGGAGATGAGCATCAAAAAAGATAGAATTCTGGATCACACAAGGTCAGCCAAACACGAGAAGAACAAAACAAAATACCAAAATACTTTGGAAAGTGGAAAGGTCACATTGGATGTAATTGCAAGCATGGATGCAGGAACTTAACCTGGTCCAAGTGGTGATATTGTCATTGCTCCTTCAGCTTTGAGCGATCGTTTTGGAGATGTTGACAGGGTATTCAGAATGGACTTGGTTAAGAACTGGATGAAAAGTGGGTTTCCATTCAATAGTATTGAAAGATTTAAAGATTTTCTTCATAAATACACAAGACACTTTCCAGACCAAAGCCACCTCAAACACATCATTCCTGTGATTCAGGCTGCAGAGTTGCAAGACATAAAGCAAGCAGCAGGTTCAAAGCCATTTTCAATATCTTTTGATGGTACCACTTGTGTTTGTGAAGCCTTTGCGATTGTTGTCAGGTTCTTGGATGAACAGTTCAATCCAATCCAAAAGTTGCTCACGATTTCATTCATTGATGACCAACTAAATGGTCTAACAACTGCCACCGAAGTTGTGAGAATCATATTCAACAGGTTTGGAATTGAAGATTCATTGCGAGTTGTTGGCTTTATGAGAGATGGGGCACAAGTTAATGCTTTTGCTATTCGACAGTTACAAGTTTTTTTTGAGAATGCTGAAGATTTGCAATGCCTTGCCCATTCATTGGATCTAGTGGGAACGTATTTTAAGCATCCTAAGCTGACACGATTTTGGGGCCACTGGCTACAGATGATGACCCATTCACGAAGGGCACACAAAATTTACAAGAATGTGATGGGTTTTACTCGGAAATCATACAGTCCAACACATTGGTGGTCCAAAAATGAATGCTTCAATGCACTCTGTACAAGTTTTGGCTGGCGACCTTCTGACTATCATCACTCAAATCAAAGATGCCAGTATTTCTGAGGCACCATCAGCTGAAGCAGCTTTTGGAATGCTTGTAGACATTCGTACTGTTAGTGAATTGAAAAAGTGGAGCTTGCTGCAGTGCAAGATGGTGCAACATTGTTCATAAAAGCAACCGACACTTTGGAAGGGGATAGCTTACTGGCATTTAGTGCTTATGATGAGCTCCTAAAGTGCAAAATGTTTATTGATAATGGTTTAAATTGATAATGAAGGACTGGGGACCAGGTAAAAGGGCGGGGGAGGAAGGACAGGGGACCATAGATAAGGATTGCATCATCGCTCCAAAACAAGAGAATACGGTTAAGGTTACGTGAGAAGATTACGTAGTACATGTGAAGGTACAATATACGCTCCATGTATCTGTTATGCGCGAAGCATGGATTTGCGCAATCCCGGGATTGTCCTGCGCAAACCCTGGATCCATGGTTTGTACCACAAACCATGGATTGACCGCGCAATCCTCGGATTGCGCGTGCGCAAACCATGGATCGGGACAATCCTGGGATTGTTCTTGCGCAAAGTATAGATATGTACATGTACATGTATAAGCGATGGTTTAAACGGAGAATGATTTTATTACATCAAATGTGAAACGATGCATGCATTGACTGGTATCATGTATGCGCGTGTACAAATAAAAGGACTATATTGTACAGTACTATACACGAGACACCGAGCACAGTGAACAGCGCCATGGTTTAGAACTCTTAAAAATGTGGTAAGGCAAAGACAAGCAGCTTGGGTGATACCATTCCATACACGTCCCACACTGTATCATATCATGGAAGGCGACAAATGCAGTAGACTTCTGGTACCTTTAGGGTGTTTAGGATTGTGGTGGTACATTGTGCACGACTTTCATCCTTTCAGCTGAAGCTGGAAAGACTGACATAGAGGTACTTTTAAAACACTGAAGGAGATGAAGGCGCTGCTTTTTCTAATCCCAGCACTGGTCTGATCCATTGCACAAAGATGCTGCACATGCATTGCATACACCCCACAGTCACTTCCATTAGACTGTTGTTGCAATTGACAGTCACGTCACCTTTACTGCAGTGAAGCAGACCTTAAGTGTTGCTGGAGAGAGAATGGTAAGTCGGCAGTCATATACATTTAATTCCCCAAAAGTACATCCAATTGTTGACCAATGGGATTTATCTACATGTAACATTTGAACACCCTCTCCTCTCAGGATAGGAAATGAAAAGTTTTCCCCCAAAATTGGATTGTCTAATCCCTTACACTGTGGAAATCCCCTTTTAAGTAGTTGGTTAGCAGCAGAGATGTGTTTGTCTGTCAACCAATCACCTAAAAGGATAGCATTCTTGTCATCTAAATTTAAACTTAGTTCAGACACACCCAAACAGGATTAATACATTCTGCTTCATTTTTGCATGATTTCCCTCGATTCAGTGCAAAGACTGCTGCATTTTTCTACCTTTCAGGACACAACCACAATGACTGGATGAGCAGTCCTTTTTGCATGAGCAATATTCTCGATTTGTACTGTGAGCCTCTAAAGTACATGTAATAAGTTCTGCTTCATCTTTTTTTTGTGCTGTTGCTCGGTGCACTTCAAGGAGAAATAAGCTTTGCTTCATCTTTTCCTTCAATTGTGCTGTTGCTGGATGAGCATCCAGGAGTAATATGCTCCACTTCATTTTGGCATGGCCTCCCTCCATGGCAATGGCTAGTGCATGGTTTACCTTTAACGACACAACCACATCGCCGCGATGAGCAGCCTTTCTGACATGAGCAATTGTCTCCATAGAATTTATTACAAGGGTTCTGCCTCTTTGAAGCCTCATGCAAGCTAATGAGTTTCTCATCCTTCCATCCTTTCACCTTTAATGCATCATTTGATGAGCTACTACCAAGATACAATTCTAAATCACTTTCCTGATAGCAGGATTTAAGTACTCCTTGTGCACACCTGAGGCGATGAAACATATGCTTTTTTCCAGTCTTCTCCACAACAATGCATGGTAATCGTCTAGTGTCTGTACGGGCCCGATCAATTCTAGGGATTCTAACAGACACTAGGTCTCCAACATTAACCCTCGACCAGCGCTAATTAATATTCATGACGCATGACGTTACGCGGAGGGTTTTTAAATAGAATTGTTCAAATTCGAGTGTACAGACGCTTGCGGGCGTTTCTCCTACGCGATGCTTCCGATGGTGCTTTTTTTTCTGGCGTGAGTCGAGAAGTGTTTTTTCTAAACGATTTGTGGAATTTGAGCGCTAGGGATGTAGTTACGCATCGCTGACGAACTTTGAGTGAGCGTGTTTGGAATAGTGAAGCGATGCTCACTCTCAAAGGAGCCATCATACCGCAGATATGTACGGTAAGTGTTCACACTAGCTTTCGTGTGTAATTACAAGCATTTACTTTTAGTTTTTTCTCAACCCCGTTGATTGTATAGGCAGCTGGAAAGCTAGAAGGTTCCTCGTACATCCAGCTGCTAATTAGAACTGGTGACTCAAATAAGCATCGCTATTACAGGTAAGAGAAAGGGATGTAATGTATGTACTTCCGTTGCACAATGGTGCAACCATGCTACAACTATGTTCCCTCCTCGCACCCCAACCATGTTCCCCCCTTACGTCACAACCATGTTCCCCCCTTACGTCACAACCATGTTCCCCCCTTACGTCACAACCATGTTCCCCCCTTACGTCACAACCATGTTCCCCCCTTACGTCACAACCATGTTCCCCCCTTGTGCCACAACCATGTTCCTCCCTTGTGCCACAACCATGTTCTCCCCTTGTCCCACAACCATGTTCCCCCCTTACGTCACAACCATGTTCCTCCCTTGTGCCACAACCATGTTCCTCCCTTGTGCCCAACCATGTTCTCCCCTTGTCCCACAACCATGTTCCCCCCTTACGTCACAACCATGTTCCCACCGTACGTCACAACCATGTTCCCCCCTTGTGCCACAACCATGTTCCTCCCTTGTGCCACAAACATGTTCTCCCCTTGTCCCACAACCATGTTCCTCCCTTACGTCACAACCATGTTCCCCCCTTATGTCACAACCATGTTCCCCCCTTACGTCACAACAATGTTCCCCCCTTACGTCACAACCATGTTCCCCCCTTGTGCCACAACCATGTTCCTCCCTTGTGCCACAAACATGTTCTCCCCTTGTCCCACAACCATGTTCCTCCCTTACGTCACAACCCTGTTCCCCCCTTACGTCACAACCATGTTCCCCCCTTACGTCACAACAATGTTCCCCCCTTACGTCACAACCATGTTCCCCCCTTGTGCCACAACCATGTTCCCCCCTTGTGCCACAACCATGTTCTCCCCTTGTGCCACAACCATGTTCCCCCCTTGTGCCACAACCATGTTCCCCCCTTACGTCACAACCATGTTCCCCCCTTACGTCACAATGATGTTCCCCCCTTACGTCACAACAATGTTCCCCCCTTACGTCACAACCATGTTCCCCCCTTGTGCCACAACCATGTTCCTCCCTTGTGCCACAAACATGTTCTCCCCTTGTCCCACAACCATGTTCCTCCCTTACGTCACAACCCTGTTCCCCCCTTACGTCACAACCATGTTCCCCCCTTACGTCACAACAATGTTCCCCCCTTACGTCACAACCATGTTCCCCCCTTGTGCCACAACCATGTTCCCCCCTTGTGCCACAACCATGTTCTCCCCTTGTGCCACAACCATGTTCCCCCCTTGTGCCACAACCATGTTCCCCCCTTACGTCACAACCATGTTCCCCCCTTACGTCACAACGATGTTCCCCCCTTACGTCACAACCATGTTCCCCCCTTGTGCCACAACCATGTTTCTCCCTTGTGCCACAACCATGTTCTCCCCTTGTGCCACAACCATGTTCCTCCCTTGTGCCACAACCATGTTCTCCCCTTGTCCCACAACCATGTTCCCCCCTTACGTCACAACCATGTTCCCCCCTTACGTCACAACCATGTTCCCCCCTTGTGCCACAACCATGTTCCTCCCTTGTGCCACAAACATGTTCTCCCCTTGTCCCACAACCATGTTCCTCCCTTACGTCACAACCCTGTTCCCCCCTTACGTCACAACCATGTTCCCCCCTTACGTCACAACAATGTTCCCCCCTTACGTCACAACCATGTTCCCCCCTTGTGCCACAACCATGTTCCCCCCTTGTGCCACAACCATGTTCCCCCCTTACGTCACAACCATGTTCCCCCCTTACGTCACAACGATGTTCCCCCCTTACGTCACAACCATGTTCCCCCCTTGTGCCACAACCATGTTTCTCCCTTGTGCCACAACCATGTTCTCCCCTTGTGCCACAACCATGTTCCTCCCTTGTGCCACAACCATGTTCTCCCCTTGTCCCACAACCATGTTCCCCCCTTACGTCACAACCATGTTCCCACCGTACGTCACAACCATGTTCCCCTCTTGTGCCACAACCATGTTCCTCCCTTGTGCCACAACCATGTTCCTCCCTTGTGCCACAAACATGTTCTCCCCTTGTCCCACAACCATGTTCCTCCCTTACGTCACAACCATGTTCCCCCCTTACGTCACAACCATGTTCCCCCCTTACGTCACAACCATGTTCCCCCCTTACGTCACAACCATGTTCTCCCCTTGTGCCACAACCATGTTCCCATCTTACGTCACAAACATGTTCCCCCTTGTGCCACACAATTGTGCAGAGTGAACTCAGGGATTCTACCACCAGCACTTTTAGCAAATTACCTGCTCCATTGCACACACAACCACCTCTTTTCCATTACTACATCCTCTATAGCAGTTACGACATCCTCTACAGCAACTATGTAACATCCATTCATTATCATATCCATCATTTGCATTGCCTTATTCATCTCTCCAGGTAGCGCCTTGATGACTTCATCATCAAAAAAGCCATCAAATTCGTCATCGCTACAGTCACTATCTATGACCTCCATGTATTGGAGGAGACCCAGGAAGGGACCTGCATCTGATAATCGCGCTACTTTACACCCAAGATAGAAGCCACACTATGCATAGAATTCAATTTTAGTTGTGTAAACAAACCTCGCGCAGCTGCAATTGCTTACACACGCCCGCGCTACGCGTTTATATTATGCCATCCCGCTTGGCCACTATAGTGGCCTTCCGCAATGCGCAAGCGCTCGCGTACGGCCACTATAGTGGCCCTCCGCTGTTCGAGGGTTAAATATTGTCATATTCTTGCAGACCATTAACATCCTTTCAGCATTGCAGCGGTAATGCTTGTCTGCGTCAATACGTGCTTTGAGGTGCTTGAAGGAGCTTCCAAATCTGCCACGATATTGCCCTATACAAGTAAGAAATTACACATTATTTTGCCAAAATGAGCTTTAAATACAACATACATAGCTAAAAACAAGCTACTATAAACTGAGACAAAATAAATCATTGCTACATGTACTAAGGGCTATCATAATTATGAATGAATCTTACATTTTACAAGAAGTGATAAATACATGACATTAAGACATGTATCTTAATTACCTCTCATCATAATTGCATTGTGATACCTTCATTATCATCGCTATCAGCATCAACATCATCATCTACTCCATCATCATCACCAGCCTTTGCTAGCTCAGTACTTTCTGAACCAGTAGAGATCACAAATTTATGCTTTTTATCCATCCGAGTGTAAAACTGTAGGTCAAAGCAAAAACAAGCTACATGTACATGTGTATCTAGGTGGAAAATTTGATAAATATTTGAACCCACCTCTGGAATCAAAACTTCATAAACATATGATATGCCATATCCACACATCATATATGCATTTGTAACAGTACCCAGATAAGTACACAATCTTCCTTGCTATATAAGGAGCATGTTTATAACCATGTAAATGTACATAATTACAACTTCATTCATGACTAACCAAATGATCAGGCAGCACTTTGGATGGTCCAAAGTTGTCATGAAGGTGAATGTTACTTTTCTCACTCTTGCTTCCATGCCAGTATATGTTGTGCAAATTAGAGTTTGTTTCCCCTGAATTATTCCAATAAGTTCTGGCTGATTGTGTTGATGGATACAATGAATAAATTTTTAAATAAATGCATCTGGTATGACTTTCAATCGATCCATTTCTGCTTTGATATAGTTGAACAGGTGCATATCTGCAGGACTGTAACAAATTTGCACACAAAAAAGTTTGCAAATGCAACACTGCTTTACACATTAATACCTTAATTACCTTGCATAGAAATCATCTTGATTTTTTGCAGCAGACACTAGAATAAATAATATGATTACCCATAATGCTAGTTATTCAAATCTTTTAACCTTAACTATACCGATCACCTAATATTATATAAAATTAATACCATTATTATAGTTCATGTATGTGGGTCTCTTCTCACTTATGCATTGCGTTACATTTGTTTCACTTTGCTTTGCATCTGAATCTGGAGTGATGTAATAGTATACATGTACACATACAAATTGCATATCATTTACTGACCTGATTCACTAAATCCTGCTTTATCAACAATAAAATAATCTGAATCAAATTGAGAGTGACTGAATAATGTTAGCGGGGAAGCACAATTCACCTGATACATGTATATCAGTCACTTCTTTCTCAACACCACATGTATCTGCAGCAATTTATGGAGTAACAAAGTGCATTAAGGTACCTTGGCCTTGTGTTATTATTCAATGTATATTATATTGCATAAAATCTGCTGACCTGATTCATCACTTCCTTCTTTATCTACAATACCAGTGGCTGTAAATGAAATAATCTGAATCAAATTGAGAGTGACTGAATAATGTTAGCGAGAAAGTACAATTCACCTGATACATGTATATCAGTCACTTCTTTCTCTACATCACAAGTATCTACAGCAATGTATGGAGTTAACAGGTGCATTAAGGTACCTTGGCCTTGTGTATTACTACATGTATGTAATTTACTGACCTGATTCATCACTTTCTTCTTTATCAAAATTACCAGTGACTGTAAAAATCTGAATCAATGAATAATATTGCTAGCATAAATTAAAAACACTTCACCTGATACATCCTGTACATCTGCAGACACTTCTTTCACAACATCGCAAGTATCTGCAGTAATATACGAAGTAACAAGTACAAGTACATCAAGGTACCTTAGCCATACATAAAATACAGTATAGTTACAATTTTACAATTCTTTAGTCACAAGAATCTATCTCTGCCTCACAAACAATACATCTATGTGTACAAAATATTAGAGACCACAAAAAAAAATGTGCCTTGTAAAAGTCTACAAGTTTTTTTGTATAAATATAAGCTACACATGTGCACTGCACCTAAGATATCAGACACTGCTTCTTCCATAACAATGCCCTTGGTTGTACCAGGAAATGGTGATGAATGAGGAGGTTGACCAAACACCAGCTGGTAAGGAGTTGTCTTTGTTGTTGCATGCACACAAGGGTTCAATTTATCTGCAATTATAATTATCACTTACTGATGTAGTAGATAATTATACTTACATTGAATTTCATGTAGCCAGTCTGTCCAGAACTTAGTTCCCTTGCTTTCATGAAAATGACAAGCTATCATTTCTTCCACTTTCGCATTGCCTCATTCTACCAGTCCTTGGCTTTGAGGATGGCGTGGTCTGCCATTGACAATGGTAATTTCACCAGGCCAGTTCTTTTCTAATTCGGCCATCAAAGTGCTTGCAAATTCTCGCCCATTGTCAGATTGCAATATTCTGGGTAAACCAAGATATGCAAAAACTTTTGTTGCAAGGTTCCAGGCCACCTCTTTGCTACTCTTCCTCTAAAGGGCAAATAGTACATGGAATTTAGACCAATGGTCCATGTAGTGTCCTATCCAATTATACGGTCCATCAGGTCGGTAGCGCATGTCTATTAGGTCTACCTAGCTTGTTAAACACCACTGTCAACTTTGTTTTGCTGTGCATAAAGTGTAACTCACCTGACCTCTACTCATAAATCCTGATGCAATGATGGGTTTCAGGGGTGCTTGATTGCGCTGTACTTTTTGAGTACTGCAAAGGGGGCACAGGCTCACAAACTTCTGTACAGCTGACCGTTGAAGACACTCATAGCATGCCGAAATCTGTAATAGTAAAAACCGTACTCCATTATACAGTATAATATTCATGAAACAAATTCTACCAGAATACCTCTGCAAGAGTTTTTTGTAGCCCACATGACCTCGCTCTTGGCAATGCACCCTGTGAAGTATCTCAAAGAAGTCTTCAACATAAGCCACTCTTCTAACGTGGCTAAGCACGGTGGTGTCACTACAATCCTGTATGGTTAAAACAGAAAAAACAAGTACAAGTAAAAAATACTTATCACATTTTTCTAATGCTCGCCTTTTTTCTGGCAGACAAGCAAAGCACATCCGACAGACCAAGCGCAGGATAGGACATTAGGGAAAATTTGCGTGATTTTACCCAAAATTTCAAATGATGATCACTATCGTTACAAGTCCCTTTCAAAAGCGCAACGATCTTGTTGCCCTTTGCTCTTGTTATTACTTTACTGCCAGGTTTCTTCCCTGACAAGAATGAATCCACCAAAAACGTCTGGAAGGTGTCCTTTTGAGCATCCATATCGCATATAACCGATCCGCTCTAAACAACGCCTAGCAACTGACAGTTGGTTGATGAAGCAGCTGTACACAACGTATGGTGTTGAAAAAGCCCAAACAGCTTGGAGACCAAGAGACTGTTATCAATGTGTATTCTGAACGGTACGATACAAGTTGTAACTTCGTAATAGCTTCAGTCCTTTAATTCGAAATGCAACTGATTACGTCAATACGTTGGTGCAATCTCGAGACTGCGCAAACAAACCATGGATCCAGGGTTTGCGCAGGGCAATCCCTGGATTGCGCAAATCCATGCTTCGCGCATAACATATCCATTGCGTATCCAAGTATAGCACGAATGGAGTATAATGGTATAATGTTGTTCTTTGTCGTATTCTTTCTTTCTATACGTTGTGCGTTGATGTACATTGTAGTGAAATTCCCTAACGTTGTGAAAAAACCACACGTTGTAAAAGCACAATTTTGTTGTATTTCAATAAATGTAAACCCAAAGTTTTTCAACACGATTCCCTCGGATTAACAACAAAACTATATTACTTATTCAACATTGCGAAATAACTATTCTCCCTGTGGTACATGTACCAACCATGTCAGCAGTACTCGAACACAACCTACAACACTCCCTGACTATTAAAAACACCATCCACAATTCATCAATCACAGGGAAAATAGTTATTTCACAACGTGGAATAAGTAATGCGTTTTTGTTGTCAAACCGAGGGAATCGTGTGGTATAACGTTGTGTTCGCTTATAATAAAACACAACAAAATTGTGCTTTCACAATGTGTGGTTTTTTCACAACGTTATGGAATTTCACTACAATGTACATCAAGGCACAACGTATGGAAAGAAAGAATACTACAAAAGACAACGCTATACGCAGCCAACTACGTTCGGATATAAGTAGGATACTAACGAGATCCCCTAAGCGTATATTTTCCTGTATACGTAATGGTAATCTTCTCACGTATTCTCTTTGATGATGCAATCCTTATTTCAGGTTCCCAGTCTTTCATCTCTGGTCCCCAGTCTTACATCTCTGGTCCCCAGTGTTTCATCTCTGGTCCCCAGCCCTTCACCCTCCCCCCCCCCCCCGCCCTATATATACCTATACGCGCACTACCATGACCTTCTCGTTCACTTCATAACAATATTTCAAAAAAGAATACATGTATACATGTACATGCTACGCTATTAGGTATACCTCCTAACACATTGTATCTTTCAGCGTCTTCTGCAAAAAGTGTCTGATATGCAAACCATTGGTGCACCACTTCAAAGCCGAGCCTGTACATGTACATATGACACAACTTTTAAGCGCATACATTAATGTACATTAATGTACCTTGGAAGATTGAACCTGCTAGAAAATAAAATCAGTTATCGCTTCGCTTACGTACCAAGTTTACGTTTCGCTTACGTACCAAGTTTCTCATAGGCATAAACGTGGTATACGCTGCGCACACCATAATTGTGACGAGAATCTAGGAGGAAAAATAATCATTCACGCACGCACACACCTCCGTGTCCATGAGTTTTCAGGAATACAAAATGCGAGACGACTTTCTAGAGGGGGAGATAAGAAATTACTGACGATTACAGACGACCTTAAGACTATCTGTGACTTAACCGCAAAGCCAAAGATAGTACCGCACAGTTGCAGGCTTTTTTTTCCCTGAAAAGGAAAAAAAAAAACATACATTGTTATATACCTACCGACACTTTTGTTTTCTAGGCGCGTCCACTTGAGATAGAAGAAACAAAGTTACAATGCCCAAATATATTATTATCGTACCTCAGTTACACACTCGGAAGCCCAATGTGTAAGCAGCAGGAAACGATTATCTTCATGACGCGGCTAATTAACAGCTGCCTAAAGCGCTTTCAAACACGTGACTATATATATTCAACAAATACCTATACATGTATATGTGAAAGTTGGTGGTATATAGGATTTGAAGGCAATAGTGGTATAAAAAGCAGGGAAACAAGGGTTGAATGATAAGGAAAAACGAAATAGTATATTTTTTCCCACCTACATATATGTTTAACCGATTACTGGCCGATCTAAATATACCCGTCAATAGGAGTGTCACTGCCGTATATATAGAAAAGAGACGGTGAAAAGAGTTTTGAGATGCTATTAAAAGCAGAAGGAAGCAAAAATTTGTTGCAAGTGTTTCTTTCTACCATTATTAGTCATTCTTGCATATTTTAAGACCTGCGCTTTGTTGCGATCGCTACGTGTACAAAATACGCTAGGCTCAGCCCCTATTCGGCGAAAACAGGAACGTTCGTATCTTCAGTCAAAATGCAAAGTTAAGTGGTCTTTTCTTACGTATCTTTCTAAAAAGTGTACTTGTCATACGCTACAGTTCGAAATATGATGAACAGCTGATCAAGTTAGTTCTAATTATTGCGCGTATACTAGGTATATTAAAAACCATCTATGGTTTGACAATGTACCTCTTTCTGTAGGAACAGCTTATCTGTGACCCATTCACATATTTTGAAGGCCACCAGTAAAGCTTTGCTGCAGTTCAAGGTAGGTTTGCTGACACAAGTATATTCCACACCTAAATGTACATTTGGAGGGATGGACTTTTTGTACAGTGTGATAGAGTGCAGTGACGATAGAGGTTGTGAGGAGGATACAGTGGTGATGGAGGTTGGTTGGAGGATGCTGTGGTGATGGTGGGTGGGTGGAGAGTACAGGGTGGGGTTCAAGCTTCATATATATAGATATATATATCTCACACACCAGTTTAGCATTTGTAATTAGCGATTGAGCTTGTGATAGTGGGTGTTCAGTGTGCTACATATAGATAGATGTGGGGAGTTATTGTTGATGGGTATAGTGTGATGTAAGAGGGGTGTGTTTTGCTAGTAGTGGACTGGGGACTTGAGAGGCAGAAAGCTTGCCGTCTTCCCATGGGTACGGACACAGCGCACAAGTGGAGTGCATAAGTGTTGTGGATGATGGCCCCCAAGTCCTGGGTGTGTTTGGGTCAGGGCCAACGTCACTACTCCTGTCGCATATTAGCTAGGTGGAAGATTGTGGTTTGTGTATAGAAATGGTTGAGGGTGTACACAGGGGTGGATACCAACAGTGTCACTGTAGTGGAAACACACTCCAAACCAGTCATTGAGTGACCCCAAAGCACTGTGTCATGACAACAGTCCTGCTGTCATGGCAACTGTGGCTATGGAGTGTGTTTTGCTAGTAGTGGACTGGGGACTTGAGAGGCAGAAAGCTTGCCGTCTTCCCATGGGTACGGACACAGCGCACAAGTGGAGTGCATAAGTGTTGTGGGTGATGGCCCCCAAGTCCTGGGTGTGTTTGGGTCAGGGCCAACGTCACTACTCCTGTCGCATATTAGCTAGGTGGAAGATTGTGGTTTGTGTATAGAAATGGTTGACAGGGGTGGATACCAACAGTGTCACTGTAGTGGAAACACACTCCAAACCAGTCATTGCGTGACCCCAAAGCACTGTGTCATGACAACAGTCCTGCTGTCATGGCAACTGTGGCTATGGAGTGTGTTTTGCTAGTAGTGGACTGGGGACTTGAGAGGCAGAAAGCTTGCCGTCTTCCCATGGGTACGGACACAGCGCACAAGTGGAGTGCATAAGTGTTGTGGGTGATGGCCCCCAAGTCCTGGGTGTGTTTGGGTCAGGGCCAACGTCACTACTCCTGTCGCATATTAGCTAGGTGGAAGATTGTGGTTTGTGTATAGAAATGGTTGACAGGGGTGGATACCAACAGTGTCACTGTAGTGGAAACACACTCCAAACCAGTCATTGCGTGACCCCAAAGCACTGTGTCATGACAACAGTCCTGCTGTCATGGTAACTGTGGCTATGGAGTGTGTTTTGCTAGTAGTGGACTGGGGACTTGAGAGGCAGAAAGCTTGCCGTCTTCCCATGGGTACGGACACAGCGCACAAGTGGAGTGCATAAGTGTTGTGGGTGATGGCCCCCAAGTCCTGGGTGTGTTTGGGTCAGGGCCAACGTCACTACTCCTGTCGCATATTAGCTAGGTGGAAGATTGTGGTTTGTGTATAGAAAT
This sequence comes from Eunapius fragilis, assembly GCA_963681505.1. NCBI lineage: Eukaryota > Metazoa > Porifera > Demospongiae > Spongillida > Spongillidae > Eunapius > Eunapius fragilis. Next base: position 6,681,310 of record OY811974.1, on the reverse strand, counting down.
GGTTGACAGGGGTGGATACCAACAGTGTCACTGTAGTGGAAACACACTCCAAACCAGTCATTGCGTGACCCCAAAGCACTGTGTCATGACAACAGTCCTGCTGTCATGGTAACTGTGGCTATGGAGTGTGTTTTGCTAGTAGTGGACTGGGGACTTGAGAGGCAGAAAGCTTGTCGTCTTCCCATGGGTACGGACACAGCGCACAAGTGGAGTGCATAAGTGTTGTGGGTGATGGCCCCCAAGTCCTGGGTGTGTTTGGGTCAGGGCCAACGTCACTACTCCTGTCGCATATTAGCTAGGTGGAAGATTGTGGTTTGTGTATAGAAATGGTTGACAGGGGTGGATACCAACAGTGTCACTGTAGTGGAAACACACTCCAAACCAGTCATTGCGTGACCCCAAAGCACTGTGTCATGACAACAGTCCTGCTGTCATGGCAACTGTGGCTATGGAGTGTGTTTTGCTAGTAGTGGACTGGGGACTTGAGAGGCAGAAAGCTTGCCGTCTTCCCATGGGTACGGACACAGCGCACAAGTGGAGTGCATAAGTGTTGTGGGTGATGGCCCCCAAGTCCTGGGTGTGTTTGGGTCAGGGCCAACGTCACTACTCCTGTCGCATATTAGCTAGGTGGAAGATTGTGGTTTGTGTATAGAAATGGTTGACAGGGGTGGATACCAACAATGATAGGGCACATATGTATACACAAACACAACAACATAATTTGTGACCCCTTACTTGTCTACCCTAAAGTGGGGCACACTTACAAGGGAAGGAGCAAGGTACAGCTGGTCCCTGGTCCAATGAGCACTGGGCACCCGAGAGTGGATTGTTGGAGGCACAACCCGTAGTGTTCACATCAGTAGGGGAGACATTGAACATAGGCTATGAGGGAGGGAGGGAGGGAGGGGGAGGGGAGGTGGGGAGGGGAGGTGGGGAGGGGGAGGGGAGGTGGGGAGGGGGAGGGGGAGGGGGAGGGGAGGTGGGGAGGGGAGGGGAGGTGGGGAGGTGAGAGTGAGGGTGGGGAGGATGGAAAGTGGGGAAGAGGTGAAGTGGGGAGGAGTAAACAAACGTGTGCATAATAGGGACACAATACACACACAAACAAACACAAATACACACACACAAACACACACACAAATGCACACCACAGACAGTGTGTGTGTGTGTGTGTGTTTGAACCAAAAGGTGTGTGGGTTAGAACAGTGTGTGAACAGTGTGTGTGTGTGTGTGTGGGCGGGAGTGTGTGTGTATATTGTCTCAGTGTGTGTGTGCGTGGTTGGATTAAGCAGTGGATGGTGGCATGGGGAAACATGTGTTAACACATGCTACACACTTACATATTTACATGTATCGCTATGCAAAATGCTACGTTAAATGCGAAACACTAACCAGTCCAGATGAATGAAAACATGTGCCTTGTTCCCTAATGGAAGGAGCAAGGTACAGCTGGTCCCTGGTCCAATGAGCACTGGGCACCCGAGAGTGGAATGTTGGAGGCACAACCCGTAGTAGGAGAGTGGAGACATTGAACATAGGCTATGAGGGAGGGAGGGAGGGAGGGAGGGGAGGGAGGGAGAGAGGGAAGGAGAGAGGGAGGGAGAGAGGGAGGGAGGAAGAGAGGGAGGGAGGGAGGAAGGGAGCAAGGGAGAGTGGTGGAGAGGTGGGGAGGAGGGAGGAGGGGAAGTAGGGAGATGGGAGAGGGGAGGATGGTTGGAGGGGAGGAGGGGACGTGGGGAGGAGGGGAGGTGGGGAAGTGAGGGGTGGGGGAGAATGGGAAGTGGGTAGGAGGGGCAGGGGATGAGAGGAAGTGGGGAGGAAGGGAGGTGAGGGTGAGGGGTGGAGGAGAAGAGAAGTCGGGAGGATGACAAGAGAACATTTATGCAAACAACACATGTGTATATTGTGTGAGAGAGACTTACAATGTAATCATTATTTATTTTATTATTTCGCAGTTAAGAAATATCCTTAGCCCTGTCCACACTACACAGAGGCGCAGTGGAGAAGGGGAAGTGCAGTGGAGAGGAGGCGCAGTGAACAGATGGGAAGGAGCTGTATGTTTGCGTCTGTGTGTGTACCAAAAGGTTTGTGTGTGGGGTTGAGAGGTGACAGTGTGTGTGTGTGAGGGAGGGGTGGCTGGACTGAAAAGTGTGTGTGTGTGTGTGCATGGGTGTGACCAAACAGTTTGTGCGAGTATGATCTGAATGGTTTGTGTGGTGGCTACTGTAGACGGAAGAGAAGAGAGAGAGAGAAAGAGAAAGTGTGTGTGAGTGTGTGTGTGTGTGTGTGTGTGTGGTTGGATTAAACAGTGTTTGGTGTGAATGTACATGCACTTGTCAAATGCAAACACACATATTAACACATAACACATGCTACACAGCCTACACTTGCATTTTAAAAATGCTTTATTAAATGCTAAACACTTGCTACTTAACTACCAGTACTGTACATACTCTGCAGTGCAGCAGTCCTGATGAATGACAGCAGGTGCCTGTTCCCCAATGGCCAACAGCTGGACATGCTTCCCGATATACAACATCAGAAAACGACAGCAATCCTGTGGAGAAAGCCAAGCGTATGAAGTAGTTGCATACTTTATAATTAGCTATACTGTAACAAGAAGTTATTTCAAATAGACCTACATGTACCAATCAGCAATGGTGATGGAAGATGTACCGCGAACGATCTTATTCGACACTCAAAGACAAGCAGTTCGGAATCGTTGTAAACGTACTACTGGATCGGGATGTCTTCGTATGTCTTCCAACTGGAAGACGTATATTGTGCAAAGTCTCGTATCCAGACCCTTACTCCCACAGCTGCAGATGGATTACATCACCGCTAAACATACATACGTTTATATGTTTTATTAAAACCTCACCCAATTACGCCCGTACTGAGTTATAGCAGAAGACATTCGGATGCTTACGCTTCGTACAGCTACCAGTAGTTTGTACCGACAAAACTTTTAGTCTGGTCCCCAGACTCCGTTTGCGATGACGAAACTAAGGCGGAGCGCGAAGAATGAAAGGCCTGGGGATTGCGATTACATCACGTGATTCTAATTTCATAATGATTGTTTGCTGTTGTTTTATCAGATTCGCAAGGTTTATTCATCTCTAGTCAGCCAAAATACAACATTCAACAACATATACCATTCATATACCGTTCATCTGTTGTATTTTATTGTCATTTTCACAACGACGTTTGAAACTAACGTTGTATTATGTTGTGATTGAACCCACTGTACTTGATATATGATGTCAAACGTTGTTAAATATAGTAAATGAACCATTGTGTTTTCAACTTTTTCCCTGTGAATGACGAGGATGCGGATTCAAACAAGAAACTGCACGCGCGCATCAATTAGAACATACCTCGAAATTTTGTAGCTGCTGCTAACGTTTTTCGTTCACTAGCGTAAGAAAACCATACTTTTATTACAAGAAACATTAGAAAGGTCCACTTACTTCTTATTCCGCCTGAAGAAATCGATGTTTGTTCTCTGCTAAAGTAGTACCATAATCCACGCACGCGACCCAGACAAAACAGCGATCGTGACCAAACACGAGTACCAAAATATGCCGGGGAGTGTATACTAATGGTTGAATATTACTTGCCCACACAAATTTTGTTTTCTTCTGTTCCTATTTGCCACTCGACGCTCGCCCGTTAAAAATGATACGGCCGAATGGGTGCGTAATTGCGGATAATTAATCAGGCCTGAATCGGTTAAAACCTTTTACGGACAAAATGAACAATAAAACGCACAGAAGCAAACGTGTATCATCTCACCACTTTGATACAAGCAAACTGTGTGCCCCCCCTCCCCCCCCACCCCCTTGCCATCCTGCCCATCCTATATTTTAAATTCGAAAGGAGTTCCCGCCTAATAGTACGACCTTAGCGCCTGCGCAGATGCATGTTGGGCCGCGCCCAACGATTTGAATTGTGTGTTTGCGAATGAGGCTAAAGATTTACTTGTATTTCGACATTGGTGGTAAATCGTTACATTTCATCATTTACATCAGAATACTATTCTTTCAACGCCAGTTACATTGGTCTCCAATGCGTTCAATGAAATTTTGAGGCAATAGCATATATGCAGCATTTAAAATAACAGCGATATATAGTTGGTGCAAAGTAATGTAAGACTGCTGTATAAATATTACTGCAGTAGTAAACCGTGGTATTTCTCTGTAGTATTCCTAACTTTTTTCCTGTGAAGGGTCTACTTGCATATGACCTTAAAGGTCAAAAAGCGGGTAAATTCCGGAGTGATTGGTGCTATTGCCGTTCTTCAAAACCGTTCGCAGCTTGAGTTATATACCGTCCTAAAAAGAAGACGACGAGAACAACATTGTTTAGGACTCAGCACGATAAACAGGGATTAATTTGTCTCTATAAATGCACATCGTATTATGACGGGAAACTAAAGGAAGAATAGTTCATCTTTGAGTTTTTGTTCCTTTGCGACAAAGAGATAAGCATTGCATTCCATTTCTTCCTTGTCCCTCGAGACGCGAGTGAAGTTTGTTGGTAATGATTTCATCAATCCTACTATCTGAACCTGCTGCCGGCAGATTGTGAAGTACTGGAGTACGGTTACCCGCGCTCGTGACCCAATGACAGCCTGTTATGAATCACTATCAGCTTAGAGCAGCGATAAGAATCACACAGCAATAGGCATACAAATAACATCAGTTCGCGCCTCCGTCCGTCCGTCGGTATGCCAGTCTCCAATGATCTGATCTTCCTCTGCTGAGCGGCAGCTTAAGTACCTGCGCTGAATCTTCTAGAAGGTTCTCAAGGGTTAAATTAGGCAATTACCATTACACAATAAATGACAATACTACACTTCTCCCCCTTTAGAATCTATCTGGGGGACGATGAGAACGGGTTGAACGTCGGAGCACTGGTGCAGGTGGGGGTGGTTCCACTGGATCCATAGGGACCATCTGTTCTTGATCTACTTCCCCTGGAGGTAGTGCTGGCACTGGTGGAGTATCTAACACTGGTGGTAATGGGTCATCATCATCATCCATGTCACCATCATCATTGTTAACTCCCTTCTCCCCCTTTGTTCTGGCACGCACATGATCGACATGATAGCGTGCTTCCTGTCCACCCTTAACCTTCACTAACAAGTTTAAAGGTCCTAACAACTTGACCACCACACCAGGCAGCCACTTAGGGGACCCTCTATGATTCACCACATAAACCTCATCTCCAACTTGAAAGGTTCTAGACTGGACATGTTGGTCATGGTTTGTCTTCTGCCTCTCCTGACTCTGCTGTACCCGCTGTGCCACACTAGGAAAAAGGAAATCCAAGTGAGATCTTGGACGACGCCCCATTAACAACTCTGCTGGCGGCTGCCCAGTAGTCGAGTGTGGTGTCAGCCTGTATTGAAAGAGGAATCGAGCTAATCTGGTTTCTAAATCCCCTGTGGTCTTCTTAAGTGCTTCCTTTACAGTTTGCACTGCACGCTCAGCCAACCCATTACTGGCTGGGTGATAGGGGGCACTTTTCACATGCCTAAACTCATTCAGCTTGACAAAGGTCTGGAATTGTGCACTTGTGAATGCGGACCCATTGTCCGAGACCAATACTTCAGGCAGCCCATGGGTTGAAAATACATGTCGTAAGACCCGTATAGCTTGTTCTGCCGAGGGTGAGCTGACAATAGAGGCCTCTAACCATTTTGAGTGCGCATCAACAATTACCATCAGGGTTTTACCTAAAAATGGCCCCGCAAAATCTACATGCAACCGTACCCAAGGCTTAGTTGGCCACTCCCAAGGGTGTAAGGGGACTTTAGGCGGAGATTTCCGACTACTTTGACAAGCTACACATTCTTTCACCTTCCCGTCCAGTTGAGAATCTAACCCTGGCCACCAGACCACACCCCTCGCCAATGCTTTCATCCTGGAGATCCCAGGATGCCCTTCATGCAGCAACCTAACCACAGCCTCTCTACCAGCAAGTGGTACTACCACCCGTGAGCCCCAAAGGACACACCCATCTTCAACGCTTAGCTCATGTTTCCTCTGTTCATACGGTTGAAAATCCACTCCCTCCTGCGGTTGCCATCCATGAAGAACCATTCTTCTCACCCGGGAGAGAACCGGATCCCTATCAGTCCATGACTTTATGGTAGCAGCCGACACAGCTGAGCCCATGTCTGAAAGTGCCTCCATCATCAGGACAGTATCCCCTGGCACAGGAACACTGCTTGGACTTTCCTTCAGTGGTAGTCTGCTTAGACCATCAGCATTAGAGTTTTCTTTCCCTGCCCTGAACACTATCCGATAGTCGTACGCGCTCAAGGTCAGAGCCCATCTCTGTATCCTAGCTGATGCCATCGTTGGTACTGGATTATCTTCCTTAAAGAGAAACTGCAAAGGTTTATGATCCGAATGGGCACCACAAATTTCCGCCCATACAAGTACTGGTGAAATTTCTTGACCCCAAAGACAATTGCTAATCCCTCTTTCTCTAACTGAGAATACTTTTTTTCTGCAGGAGCTAACGAACGAGAAGCATATGCGATGGGTTTATCTGACCCATCCTCACATACATGGGACAGAACAGCTCCTAGCCCATAAGGTGAAGCATCACATGAAAGTGCAAGCTGTAACGTAGGGTCAAAATGCACCAACAGGGTTTCGGATGTAAGTTGTGACTTGGCTATACAAAGAGCCTCTTCCTGTTCTCTTCCCCAATGCCATACCTGTCCCTTACTTAGCAACTTGTACAAGGGTGCCAAAGTGCTCGATAAGTGGGGTAAGAACTTACCATAATAGTTCAGCAATCCCAGAAATGATTTCAGCTGGCTTAGATCTCGAGGAATTGGCGCATCTCTGATAGCTCTCAGTTTCTCCTCCATTGGTTGAATACCGTTTTCCGAGATACGATACCCCAGGTACTCTACACTTGGCAGCAAGAATTGGCACTTTGACTCCTTCAGCCTCATTCCCACTTCTTCCAGCCTTGTCAACACCTGCTCAAGTATCTGTAGATGCTCTGACTCAGAAGTTCCCGTTACCAGAATGTCATCAATATACGCATGCACATAAGGTATCCCCTTCAAAATACCCTCCATTGTGCGTTGAAAAATGGCTGGGGCGGAGGACACCCCAAATGGCAAGCGATTATAGCAAAACAGACCTTTGTGTTTGGAAATAGTAGCTAGCTTCCTGGAGTCCTCATCCAGTTGCAGCTGTAGATAAGCATGTGCCAGGTCTAATTTGGAGAAAACCTTTCCTTTTGCCAGTTCTGCCAGTAAATCGTCTATGCGTGGCAGGGGATAAGATTCAACATTAGCAACCCGATTGATTGTTACTTTATAATCCCCACATATCCTGATACTCCCGTCACTCTTCACCAGTGGTACCACTGGAGTAGCCCAATCAGAGAATTTGATAGCCTCGATGATATCTGTTTTCTCAAGCCTCTCCAGCTCTTGCTCAACTCTTCCACGTAAGGCATGTGGTACTGACCGCGGTCTGAAAAACCGTGGTGTTGCAGAGGGATCCACGTAGAGCTTTACCGTCACCCCCTTCACCAAGCCTAGTTCATCTTTGAAGAGTTCCGAGTGACGTGATAATAGTTCCTGAATGTGGTTGTCCATACCTACATGTATAGAAGTGTGAAAAATGCCCAGGTTTGGCTTTAATTTATACAGCCAATCTCTCCCCATAAGCGATGGCCCCCTTCCAGCAACCACCAGGAGGTTCAGGGACATAGTGGTGCCACCATAACACACTGCAACTGAAACCTGCCCCTTTACTTTCAACTGCTCGCCCGTATACGTCCGCAGAAGGATAGATGTGTCCTGCAGTTGTGGGCGTCTCTGCTTTGGCCACAGCGCCCAGTAGGTTTTCTCGCTAATGACGGATGCTGCAGCCCCAGTGTCCACTTCCATCTCTAAGGGAGAATCATTCAGCAAGACACGTAAGGTAACAGGTTTCCTGGATGGGTCCTGCACCGGAAATAAGGTGTATGTATCCTTCTGGCCAGAATCCCGTTCAGGTTGTTGTTGAGTTCTCTGAGGTCTTCTTTGCCGCCCTCGACCCTGTGTGGGCTCCTTGTCATCCCCTCTTTTACCACGACATACCCTAGCCAGGTGTCCTTGTTTCCCACAATGGTAGCATTCAATATTTCGGCACCAACATTCTGACGCCTTGTGGTGACCACCACATCGGTAACAGGCATCTTGCTTAGCCCGTGGCTGTGGGGCTTGAACAACGTGTACAGGTTCAGGGTCCCCCACCTGCGGCTGAATTTCCCTGGCACTCCTTTCCGCCAGCTCCGCCAACTTGGCAAGCTCGAGTTAAATTAGGCAATTACCATTACACAATAAATGACAATACTACACAGATTCAGATAGTTCTCCGGTTAATGAATTAACGCGCGTTCATTGGCACGTTCAATTAATTTCGTCATTAAGCCATTCCAGGACGCTGCGGTTTAATTTTTAATAACCATTGCTGACTGAGATGGGAAAATGATCTGCCCCCGCCAATGTCTTTCAATCCTGTTTGCATAGAGTATGATTTTTTAAAACTGTGATTTCTAGGTGGATAATAATTTATCGCGATTTCTAGGCAGAATTGTGATTATCGACGCAAATCATTTGCGCACCCGGTTTTAGAATGATCAACATTGCATGAGGTCTTTCGTGAATTTCATGCACGCCAATTGGAGCTGCGTATGTAACACGTTGCATCTACTGAATAGCACTATATAAGTACAATTCTAGCTACAAGTACACGTGTTAGTACAGTCATGCATACATTAAAGAAACGTTCATTGGAGAACCTCCTTCAGTTCTCAGTTGCTGATGGTGACTATAGCCTTGTAGGTATTGGGAGGAAGCTCTTCTGGATGAGGACAATCATCATTTACCCAACAACAGTTGAATCCGACACCGGGGTTTTCGAGATTCTCCATATAGCATCGTGGAGTACAACTATTATCAATGCCAACCTTTACCGAAATAACCGGGTCTCGGTCTGGATAAGAAATCTTGATGCGTGCCCACATTGGAACGTAGCGACTTCGCACCTAAAGGAAATAATTTGCATTGGGACTTATATATCAGTTTGCACTACATGTAGTCATGGTGTTGGTCTGAACAGATACCTACTCACCTTGTGCTCTTCCATAGCAAAAAATGCATTATATGGAAGAGTAGTATGGTCTTTGTGCATGAAATCAGTTACTACTATGCAGTTACTCGCGTATGATGAGAACATTAACGCGGTGGAATTAAGGTATACGTATGTAAACTCCCTGAACAATTTCTTGGAGTTCTTCATGGAAGTTATCACCAACATGCTAAATGGATTTATCCCTGTTACTTGATGCCAAATTATTTTTCTCTTCGGACCTTTTACAATGCACATTTAACCATTGTATTTCTAATTAGTTCTGCACATTCTCATGTAGTGCTACTTACAGTCCCAGCGGGAAGACAATTGTAATTAGGTTCGATAGTGACATTTTCAAACTCAGGGCCGGTCCACTCTGTATTTTGGGTGATAAGTTCAACGGGACTAAGACGGGTAATCTGTCCGCGGTTATTTCTTATTTCAACCTTGATATCTAGAAAGAGCACAACTATAAATGCTGACTGAAGTGCCATATCATACCACGTAGTAGTGCCATTTGGATTAGGTGTTCAACCTTGCAGTCTGTAAGGAAAAAGAAAGGTTTTACCGTAGAGTATCGGTAAAGGGGAAAAAATGGTCCGCGTCTAATGGCCCGTATCTTCGTAATCTTCTCAAGCATGCATTCGTACGATGTTCACGTACCTGGCAAGTGAGGACGATCGAACGAACTGAATTTTTTCACAACGAAAGATTTTGTCCTTTTAAGAAAGTATGCGCATGCGCACAGCTGCCATTTGATTGACGTCGGGATATTGTTGTTTAGCTGAAGTATGAGTTTTCCAACTCTACTAAAATGCACGAGACATGCAGCAGAGGAATTGTATGAAACATGACCTGAAGCCGTGAACATGCACCGCGAAAGACCATTCCGTATGCGGTCCCCGATATTAAACGAATATTAGTTGTCACGCGTCAGGTTTGCAATTATTTATACGATACGTGTGCAGATTCTGCATAACTCTTGAAATGGACACTTTGGCAATACGAATAGTATGCAGATACTCTGCATACTAATTTTTTACTAATCTGTATCCGCTACACGCAAGTCTGCATATCACATGCTATACTACTCAGCATATCCCTTTCGCCACACCCTCCTTCCGCCACGCCTTCCTCCTTCCCGGCCCCACCCCATCCATTCCTCCCCCTCCCTCCCTCCCCCTCCCCCCCCCACGCCTGAAAATATGCCTGTCTCTTCAGTTAAAACATGTTTTAAAAACAAAACAAGCTTGATTTACATGCACTACACTGAAAAATCGTTCGGATTGAAATCAGAGTCTTCCTGCTCAATTTCTTCTTCCGCCTCCGCTTCAGGAACTTCCGACATGGAAACAGGTCTAAAGTAGGTAGAGGGGAAACCTTCTGGTTGAGGCCGTTTCGACGGGGATCCGGCCTTCCTTTTTTCCCCTTCCACCCAGCATGACCCACGATTCTTCTCGTGGCGTTCGTCAAGCTTGTTCATGAACGCATTTAACACTGCATGAAGAACTATGAGTATGTATGTGTGCAATACATTATGGTCAACTTACTTTCTGACCTCCAGGATAGATGATGCCTCACAATTGTGTCATCCCCACTTTCATCGCTTTCATCGGTCATGAAGTTAATGGTCAGTTTTTCCCACAGCTGACGCTCGTTGGGCCTGACCATTGCCTTTCGTCTTTCAAAAAGCTACATATATACGTACACAACTCAGTCAGTCACTCAAAAAACACATTCTTTAGCCTTACTCTGTGAGTTCGTGCTGCTTTTTTTCTCTTCGATTTATCCCTTTTGACTTTTTCCAATGCATCCCCCTCGGCATTTTCTTCAGTATAGGCACGCTTCATACTATCAAAATGTCGATGGACAGCTCCTTGGACAATGGAATAGACACATGTGATGGATCCGTTCTCTCGCCTGGCGCACCCACGCTGTGGCGCTACAATCACGGCTGTATGACCACGGCTATACACGATTCCAGGCACACATCACGCACTATTACAACTCAAAAAAGGGGATTATATAAGGGGTGTAGAAAACCGGTTCTAAACAGGGTCCAAACTGGTCTGACCGTCACATGCTGTGCAGGCTGTCGATCAACACCTCATACCGGCCCGTGCAGGCTCTTGCATGCTCCTGCAGACTCATCGACACCTATTAGGGTCTCAGCAGTGGCACTGACTGGCTTCCCTGACACTCCTTCCCCCTTCTCCTGCGACTCACCTGTCGCGTCAACTAAGTACCGGGAAAGTGCATCCGCATTGCCGTTCTTTTTTCTAGTCCGGTACTGGACGGAGTATTGGTAGGGCTGTAGTGCCAGGCTCCAACGACTGAGTCTACTGATATTCTCCTTGAGGCGATCCAGCCGTTCCAAGGATCGATGGTCTGTCTGGATGGTAAAGGCACGGCCCAGGAGGTATACTCGAAACGTCTGAACAACCAAGATGATCGCTAGGCACTCCTTTTCTATCGTCGAGTACTTTTCCTCACGGGGTAGTAGTTTCCTATACTATAGTACGCGATCGGGTGCTCTTCACCATCTTCGTCTCTCTCTGGCTCAGGCTTCACCCTCTTGCCTCTCTCTGGCTCAGGCTTCACCCTCTTGCCTTTCTCTGGCTCAGGCTTCACTCTCTTGCCTTTCTCTGGCTCAGGCTTCACTTTCTTGCCTCTCTCTGGCTCAGGCTTCACCCTCTTGCCTCTCTCTGGCTCAGGCTTTACCCTCTTGTCTCTCTCTGGCTCAGGCTTCACCCTCTTGCCTCTCTCTGGCTCAGGCTTTACCCTCTTGCCTCTCTCCGGCTCAGGCTCTCTCTGGCTCAGGCTTCACCCTCTTGCCTTTCTCAGGCTCAGGCTTCACCCTCTTGCCTCTCTCTGGCTCAGGCTTCACCCTCTTGTCTCTCTCTGGCTCAGGCTTTACCCTCTTGCCTCTCTCTCGCTTAGGCTTCACCCTCTTGCCTCTCTCTGGCTCAGGCTTCACCCTCTTGCCTCTCTCTGGCTCAGGCTTTACCCTCTTGCCTTTCTCTGGCTCAGGCTCTCTCTGGCTCAGGCTTTACCCTCTTGTCTCTCTCTGGCTCAGGCTTCACCCTCTTGCCTTTCTCTGGCTCAGGCTTCACCCTCTTGCCTATCTCTGGCTCAGGCTTCACCCTCTTGCCTCTCTTTGGCTCAGGAACGTCTCTTCCAAGTAACACGGAGGTAGGTAGTTTCTTCATCACGGCTGCTTCCACGAAGTAGCTCTTGCCCTCGATAACCACCTTCACCTTGGCTAAAAGGTAAGACGCATAGTCACCATACACGCATTGCACTGACACGAATTTGTTTAAATATCTGTAATGCAGGATTTATTAGTCTGCGCTTGCGCAGTACATTGTATTGATGGAACCTTGTGTAATAGATTGTCACACGCACACCCGTGATCACACGTATATATATATACCTTATTGTTGTATGTTTGCCAGTCTGTACCTCGTGTATACCTGCTATCAATCTTGGCCGCTTACACTGGCGTAGTCGGCTCTACACGAGTTGGAATGTCCAAACCCTTGCTCCTACCTGAGCCCTACGGAGGCGAAGCGGGTGGCTGGGCGGAATGGGTAGACCATTTCGAGAACGTAGCCACTGTCAACAAGTGGGCCACTGGTGAGGAGAAATTAAAATGGCTGAAGGTGCGTCTAACTGGGAAGGCTCAGACAGCGTTCAAGAAGTTGCCACAAGATGTGAAAGAAAACTACGGTGAGTGCATAAAATCCTTACAGCGCCGTTTTGACCCTGACAGTAAGAGGCAACTCTACGTGGCCGAGTTAAGTGCCAGAACGAGGCGAAAGGACGAAGACTGGGCTACTTTCGGCGACGTATTGAGAGTTCTTGCGGACAAAGCGTATCCTGACCTGGAGGAGAAGGCAAGAGAACGTCTTGCATTAAACCAGTTTTTGGCACAAATTGAAAACGCCCAAGTCGCTTTCGGCGTGAAGCAGAAACGACCCACCAACGTCGAGGAGGCCGTCGTCGCAACAATTGAATTAGAGTCGTACTTGGGAAGCTCCGGTAAGCCGCTGCGAGTGAGCGCTGTGTCCCCACAGGAACCAGACCCAGATGTACGCGTACGCCGTGCAGACCGTGCTGAAGCTGTCGCAGCTGTCTCTCCACTTGATGAACCTCAGACGGTGTAGTTGCTTGGCGAGCGGCTACAACGGTTGGAGATGCTACTCGAGAGACAAGGGAGTTCCACAAGGCCTCGGACAAGTAAGCAAACCGGGGAGGCTGAGAGTGGGAAACGCAAGGCTGGAGTCTGTTGGACTTGTGGCAAGAAAGGCCATATTGCAAGATTTTGTCGGAGTCGCGCAACAGAGCAGCATCAGGGAAACTTCAGTCCCTCACGGGAGAGCCCACCACGTGAGGGAAGAAGACATGTAGAGGCTCAAACTGATCAGTTGACTGTTCCTTCTCTTTCGGTAACTTGCGGGGTAAGTTACAGCGTAAAGGGAGTCATTGGGGTGGTAGCTATTGCATTCGTTGTTGATACGGGAGCAGCTGTATCTCTTATCCGCAAGGATGTCTGGACACAACTTGTAAACAGGGACAGTACACTTGTTCTTGAACAGTGGTCTGGAAAAAAGCTTGTAGGGGTCAATGGGGCTTCATTGTCTATATGTGGGTGTGGAAACATACAGGTTTTGTTCAAGGGTACTCCATTTATGGTCACTTGCATTGTAACTGATGACATCACTATAGAGGCAATCCTTGGGTTGGATTTTTTGGAAGCTAATAGTTGTGTGATTGATTGTGGTCAGAAGGTACTCACATTCCCCTCCCAAAAGCTTTCAATTCCATTCTTAAGCAAAACCACCACAGAACAAGGAGTTGCAACTGTTGGACTGGTCCTAAAAGAGAAAACAGTTGTTCCAGCAGGAAGTGAAATGGAAGTTATGGTAAAAATTGCTGGTCCAGTCACTAATGGTACGTGGTTTGTAGGACACAAGTCAGCCACTTGTAAGGGTGTGATGGTGGCTAATGCAGTAGTGTCTCCAAGCAGTAATGTAGTACCAGTACGTATACTGAACCCACGTGATGAAATGGTGGTGCTGAAGAAAGGAACACAGATTGCAAGCATGGAGCTCCTGGAGCAAGATCCAGTTATCAACATATCTACAGTGATGAAGAATGCTGAAGTCTCACCGGAATGCCAGAGCATTTTATGGGATTTGGTGTCTAAGGTTGGGAATCACATTAGTGAGAGTGAAAGAGAACAACTCTATTCTCTTCTTGTGGAGTTTGCCGATGTCTTTTCTTTCAGCAGCAAGGACTTGGGCCGCACTAAAGAGCTGAAGCATCATATTTTCACCAACCAGTGCACCTATCTCCACGTCGTATTCCTCAGGCACGCAGGGAGGAGCTCCGAGGCTTGCTGAGGGACATGCTGGAGAGTGATGTAATCCAACAGTCTGACAGCCCTTGGTCCTCACCTATAGTGTTAGCAAAGAAGCATGATGGGACAACACGATTTTGCGTAGACTACAGGAAGGTAAACGAAGTAACAAGAAAAGATGCCTACCCATTACCTCGAGTGGACGACACTTTGGACACACTGGTTGGTTCTAAATTCTTCACCACACTCGACCTTGCCAGTGGGTACTGGCAAGTGGAAGTGGCTCCCGAGGATCAACCTAAGACAGCCTTCACAACACCGGAAGGACTTTACCAATTCAAGGTAATGCCATTTGGCTTATGTAACGCTCCAGCGACATTTCAGCGTTTAATGGATAGAGTCTTGAGTGGGTTAAAATGGTCGAGCTGTTTAGTGTATTTTGACGATATAATTGTAGTAGGTACTACATTTCAGGAGCATTTGCATCACCTCACTAGTGTCTTCACTCGTCTGAGGGGGGCGGGTCTCAAGCTAAAACCAAAAAAGTGTACACTCTGCAGGCAGCAAGTAACATTTCTAGGCCATATAGTATCCACAGATGGTGTTGCAACAGATCCAAGCAAAACTGAGGCTGTGTCGAAGTGGTCCATTCCCCAGAACAGAAAAGAAGTTCAACAATTTTTGGGGCTAGCCAATTACTATAGGCGTTTTGTAAAAGACTTTGCCTTGATCTCAAAACCACTACAGCGGTTGACAGAGAAAAACGCACCTTTCGAATGGACCATTGGATGCCAAAACGCTTTTGATGAATTGCGTAAACGTTTGGTTTCTTCCCCAGTCCTTGCATACCCAGATTATGAGCGACGTTTCATACTCGACACGGATGCAAGTGATGTTGGAATTGGTGCTGTGCTTTCACAGGTTAGTGATTGTGGTTCTGAGCGTGTTATTGCCTATGCGAGCAGATCGCTTACTAGGCCAGAGCAAAGGTATTGTGTAACACGTAAAGAATTATTAGCAGTTGTGGAATTTGTACATCATTTTAGACAGTATCTCCTTGGGCGAGAATTCACCCTTCGAACTGACCATGGATCACTGGTCTGGATCCGGAATTTTAAAGAACCGGAAGGTCAACTGGCTCGCTGGCTAGAGAGACTCCAGGAGTATAACTTCACCGTTGTGCACCGCCAAGGCTTGCGCCATTGCAACGCTGACGCCCTTTCCCGTGTCCCATGCAGGCAGTGCGGTAGGGACGAAGATATAGAATCGGAGAACACCGTCATGGTAGGAGTGGTTTCCAATCCGTTCCAGAAATATACTCCAGCTGAGATGAGGCAGATGCAACTGGACGACTCAACCATCCAACCTGTTCACTGTGCTGTATCTTGTGGTCAACCAACGAGCCCTGATATTGTTAAATCGTGGAGTCGAGGAAGTCGTCTCCTGATGCAACACTGGGACGCCCTCTGCATTTATGATGGTATCCTGTGGAAGAAATGCGTGGATGGAAGTAGAAGATTCCAGCAGCTCGTTTTACCCGCGAAGTTACAAGTGGATGCTCTTCGCGATCTCCATCAAGGGGCTGTAGGCGGTCACATTGGAGAGGAGAAGATGAAACACAGACTGAAAGAGCGGTTTTACTGGCCAGGATGTACAGAAGCAGTTGGGGAGTGGTGTAGGAACTGCATAAGCTGCACCACGAGGAAGACGGTTGCCCCAAAGAGAAGGGCTCCTCTGCAAACCATTAAGGCTGGGTACCCGATGCAAATCGTGAGTGTAGATTTAATGGGCCCCCTTCCCGAGACTGAGGATGGCTGTAAGTATGTCATGGTAGCTATGGACTGTTTTACCCGGTGGGTAGAAGTGTATGCTATACGGAACCAGGAGGCCACAACTGTTGCTAAAAAACTTGTTGATGAAATGTTCTGCCGTTTTTCTCCTCCAGAACAGCTCCACAGCGACCAGGGACGACAGTTTGAGTCAGATTTGGTGAAGGAGATATGCGAACTGTTGCAGATCAGAAAAACGCGCACCACGCCGTACCACCCACAGTGCAATGGAATGGTGGAGCGATTCAATCGGACTCTATTGGACATGCTTTCCACCGCAGTCGGCAACAATCAAGCTGATTGGCAGCAGCACATACGTAAACTTTGTCTGGCTTACAACTCTAGCGTCCATTCCTCCACAGGATTTACTCCGTTCTTCTTGATGTTCGGGCGCCAGGCGAAGCTACCGATCGACCTGATGTACGGCACTAATCAGATGGAGCCGAACACTACCTCCGAGTATGCACGCTGCTTGAAAGACGCCTTGCAAGAAGCATACGCACTGGTGAGGGAGCGCTGTCAGGCCGAACATAAAAGGCAGAAAGAGCTGTATGACCAAAAAGTGCATGGGAAGCCATTTAGCCCGGGCGAGTTGGTGTGGTTACACTCCACAGCTGTTCCTCGTGGTCGATCCAGAAAGCTACACCATCCTTGGAAAGGACCCTTTAAGGTCATGGAACGACTGGGCGAGACCACGTACAAAATCAAAAACCTTCAAGGTCGGAGGAAAACAACATTTGTTCATTTTGACAGGCTCAAGCCGTGTGTAATATCCGATGACAAGCCAGAGAACACAGGGTCCAGAGAACAAGAACCAGTTGGTACAAATCTGGATCTGGTTGACAGCGATGACGATGATCCAGTATAGCAAGAAGAGGCAGCAGTCCCAGAAATTGCGAACCCACCTGTACCACCCTTAAATGAACAACGCCGATACCCCGTGCGAGATAGACAACGCACACAGCGCTATGGAATATATGTGGAACACTAAAAAGAAGGGAGCAGTGTAATGCAGGATTTATTAGTCTGCGCTTGCGCAGTACATTGTATTGATGGAACCTTGTGTAATAGATTGTCACACGCACACCCGTGATCACACGTATATATATATACCTTATTGTTGTATGTTTGCCAGTCTGTACCTCGTGTATACCTGCTATCAATCTTGGCCGCTTACATATCTATTTCTAGGCACTAGACTGTCTCGCACTAATGTCCTGGCTGCGCCGGTGTCTAGAACCACGTCCTCCGTTAACTGGGGGGCAAGGTAGTGAGACCACCGCCCCTTGTCCACATTGTGCGCTGCCATGATTCTTTCGAAAGTCACCAGGTACGACTCGATATCGTCGCGCTCAGTCAGAGCCACCAGTTTCACATTTAGCTCTGTAGCCACCTTCGGCGCTGACGCACCCTTTTGCTCTTCCACAATTTTCATTAGCCTATCCATGTGCGCTCTCATTTCCTCCGACTTCTCCCGCGCTTCTCCTTCTCGTCGCGTCCTTTCTTCCGCTATCTCCCGCTCCCGCTGTAAGCGTTCTTCTTCTCTTCGCGTCCTTTCTTCTGCTATCTCCCGCTCCCGCTGTAAGCGTTCTTCTTCTCGTCTTACTCTTTCGCGTTCAATCTCCTCCTCTCGTTTCTGTCGGTCCTCGATCAATTTTCGCAACATGTCCTGCAACGCCTGCTCAGCCATTTCACCTGCCCGGAATGGTCGACCGGAACGGGTTGTCATACACCGTCGCTCAGCGTGTAGAGTCAGAAAAACTGTCTAACGGTCCACTATCCCACCGCTGCCACCAAATGTGATGGATCCGTTCTCTCGCCTGGCGCACCCACGCTGTGGCGCTACAATCACGGCTGTATGACCACGGCTATACACGATTCCAGGCACACATCACGCATTATTACAACTCAAAAAAGGGGATTATATAAGGGGTGTAGAAAACCGGTTCTAAACAGGGTCCAAACTGGTCTGACCGTCACATGCTGTGCAGGCTGTCGATCAACACCTCATAACGGCCCGTGCAGGCTCTTGCATGCTCCTGCAGACTCATCGACACCTATTAGGGTCTCAGCAGTGGCACTGACTGGCTTCCCTGACAACACAATAGTTATGCAATCCAGCCATGCACATTAACTTATAAACTCACGGTGCGCAATACGGAGCGATATGGTTCTATCAAGAGCCATTTCTTTTTTTATCTCACCAAAAATTCTGCGATTGTGAGAACTGTCGGCCCTGTCATGATCAGTGTGTGTATACAGTTTTTCAACACATAAAAATAATTCTAAACAAACCTTTCAGTGAATTCGAAATTGTTTCCCGCTTCACTCATTGCGCTATAGAGCAGCTTCACCTTGTCCTGTGCATGATGATGATTTGATGTATTCATGATCAAGCGGCTATAAATACAAGTCTCTTACCAGCGCATCCTTCGGAACTGCTTTGCTCCTGTTTTCTGGTGATTTTGCAGCGGACTGCACAGATTCGAGGGTATTTGAAAACATAGCAAGTTTCTCGTTTTGTTCTTCTGATAGCTTTTTAAGCTTTTCAATTTCTTTCTGTTGAGCCTCCATGACCTTCAATAACTCTATTACGGAAGGCTGCAGCTGCTGGTTGCTCGCGTCGTCGTCAGCCCCGACTACAGGCACAAGGACTGGCGGTGTTAGCTGGATTGTTCTGCCTTTAGGCCTGGCGACAATTCTGCTAGGAGTACTAACGGAACCATAAAACGATCCAGCCATATCGCGTATCGCCTTCAGCTAAATCATGCAGCTGCGAAATCAGTGCAATGCATAATGCAGCTGCATGATTTAGCTGCGCGCGCATGGGTTTCCGCACAAGCGCAAGTTATACATCAGATCACGTTTGTTTTGTGTTTTAAAAAATTCAAAAATGTTTCAAATGCATGGACCTACCAAAAGAAAGCTTTGCCCCCATTGCGGTGTTCGTCTTAGTCGTTCTGCATTCTACTTGCATAGGCGATCCTATCTGTTATTGGTTCTAAACTGATGAAAAGCACAGGATCACTGAAATTACAGATTTTCGATGCAACTTCATACGAAACCATACTAGCACAGAGACACGGACATGGAGATATAAGAGTATCATACTCAGCACATCAAAAGGACAAACTATGTGGAAAAATATATGAAGGTGCATTCACAGATTCACAATTTGAAGAAATGAAACAAATGTATAAATTGCTGTACCCAAATGCAACTACAATGCAAGTGTCTCGGTTATACATAAGATGTTCAGATGTAGAAACATACAGTACAAATGAACACTACAGCTCTTCATCATCAATGAGCAAGAGATCCCATTGTGCATATGGATTGAATACTTCCGTTTTTCCTAACAAAAAACAATTATGTTCCATCGAATGCTACATAAAAAACTCAGTTATTAACTTACATTCCAGTAAATCAGAACACATTCTGGCATGTGTTAAGTGGTTTCCGATTCTTCCTGGAGAACAACAAATAGGCCTTGGTGATACTGTTGATCTATGGAGCACATTCCAAACCAATCAACCAACCTGCATCTCTCTCTACCAGATCCAATGCAAAGCAGCTACAGTGAAAACAGTTGCCATAGTAGATGGCATAGAAAAAAATGTAATCTTATCTGCTCCAGTACACAGAATGGTGAACCATTAACAACTGTATAGCCTTGTACATGTAGCTTGTATGCCTAATGATTCAATGTGTCTCTTTTCTGTATATGTATATACAATGCACACACACACATTCAGATTAAATTTATATCCATACAGAAAATCAATAGTGTGTTCTTTTGCTCTTAATGGTTCCGTCTATACAATGCATATCCTGAACAGTTCAATTCCAAGTCGATGTAAACACCTTCTTATGTGAAGTTAGGGGTGGCTTAGAAACACAAGTACAATATTTCCTAGTACCAACTGATGGTCCCCACGTACATTGCCATGCACACTTTAACTATGCTGGGGGTATGGGCTTAATTTCTTACACAGTGTCACCCAGTGCTAAGTGTCTTATGGTAGCACACAATGAACATGACATCGCCCCGACCTAAAACTCTTTCAGTACATGGGGACCATCAGTTGGTACTAGGAAATATTGTACTTGTGTTTCTAAGCCACCCCTAACTTCACATAAGAAGGTGTTTACATGGACTTGGGTTCCCAGTCCTTACATTTTAAAAAAGATTCTGAACAGTTCAATTCTATCACCACTATTTGTTCATTGTAACTTGCACAAACACATGTAAACAACATTTCTACATGTAATTCCAGCTGGTTTCCCATTTGGGATATGACAAGTAAATCAGCAATGAATTCCTCATGCCAGTCACAACAACACATACCTCCCCCTCTCCATACACAACTGCTCCATTTCAGGTCTTGGACATCATCTGACTCTTCAACTCTCCATACAAGAAGGTGTTTGTTTATACATGGACTTGGGGTTCCCAGTCCTTACACTTTTAAAAAGATTCTGTCTTTATTGACAAAACCGTCATGGTAACCAGAGTTTTACCAACACACAAAGCCTCAGGGACATGGGAAGAACGGTCCTAACCCTTTTCCTGACATTGCCATGCACACTTTAACTAAGCTGGGGGTATGGGCTAAGTTCTTCCACAGTGTCACCCAGTGCTTAGTGTCCTATGGTAGCACACAATGAACATGACATCGCCCCGACCTAAAACACAAACCATGGAAGACACGACAACCGCACAAGCTCAACTCACCCCAACCTACACACACTATCAGCTCATCACAGAGAACACCTCACCCAATGGACAATGCCAGCCGTCCAATGGCCAGCTTCATATTCTAATTAGAAAGTGTCCAGACCTTAATGGGAGCACACAAACCATGGAACATACACAACAACCGCACAAGCTCAACTCACCCCAACCTACACACACTATCAGCTCATCACAGAGAACACCTCACCCAATGGACAATGCCAGCCGTCCAATGGCCAGCTTCATATTCTAATTAGAAAGTGTCCAGACCTTAATGGGAGCACACAAACCATGGAACAGACACGACAACCGCACAAGCTCAACTCACCCCAACCTACACACACTATCAGCTCATCACAGAGAACACCTCACCCAATGGACAATGCCAGCCGTCCAATGGCCAGCTTCATATTCTAATTAGAAAGTGTCCAGACCTTAATGGGAGCACACAAACCATGGAACAGACACGACAACCGCACAAGCTCAACTCACCCCAACCTACACACACTATCAGCTCATTACAGAGAACACCTCACCCAATGGACAATGCCAGCCGTCCAATGGCCATCTAGATATTAATCTAATAGCTCACGTCATTCGTTATACCACGTATTAATAACTCTGAACATATCACTGATTTAGCATTAAGGTAACGCATTGGGGATGCAGGTTGGCGGAACTAGGGGCCACAAGAGACCAGTGCGCCCCCTCCCCCACACCACACACACACACACACACACACTTACTTTCTTACTGCTTGCGATGATTATGGCGCACATCCATACGGTAATACCCCCCGACTGGAAAGGAAGGGGATTTTTCTTCCATCTCCAGCGCTTCTCTGCTTGATATTTACTAATTAGAGTGCCGCTTAATTGCATTTATTAACCTCGGCCCAACTTAACGTAGGTACTTGTATATTCCTATTACTGCGCACTATTGTGGGTTTATACTGCACACGCGCGTTTCCGAGGGGGGGGGGGGGGGGGGTTGATACGCGCCGAATACTTGTGTAATACTAAACCCCCCTTCATATCCATCTGCATACTGCTCATGGTATGTGTATATCTCGATACGAGTCAGGATATTGGTCTGCATACGCGCATGTCTGCATACCTATCTGCATACGTTGACGTGGGCAGACCTCTGCAATCTCTGCATACGGTACTATGTCACGCAGTGATGCATGTGATTAAATTCTAATTGGTATAATCTTTCAGAAGAATTCTTTGGTAACGGTAAACACATTTTTGACACAGATGTGTAACTCTGGGTAAAATAAATGCATTAGTTTATGATGAATACCTAGTTTGTAGTATTGGCAGAATGGTTGTGTAACTGTTCTGAAGTTTCGTAAGAAACTTTCGTATACGTATAGAATATGACCCTGACTACCAACTCATAAAAAATGCGCGACCTGTTTCTAACAAGACTCCCGACGATCGGATCGCTTAGCTTGTTATAGCAATCGAACTAGAAGTCAATAATGAGCAGTTTTGTAATTGTCTTCTGTCACAAAACCGCGCGGTTGTAAGGATCAAGAGTGTTGCCTGTATTCGTACCCAGTCCCAGAACAAGGGGGGGGGGGGGGGGGGGTCTCATACTTCTTGACCACGCATAGGAACACTTTTAAAGGATGAAAATGTCGCCACTAGTTTCAGAATTGGCTGGAAGACTCATTTTTATATGAAATAGTCCAGTGCATACATATACTTTAGTACACAACACAGGAAAAAGTTTCAAATTCCCAACCTGTTCTTTTTTTTAAAGCCATCCTGGAATTATGGGAATATCGCAGAAACCATCCTGCGATTTGTGCTCAACACAATTTTTGTTTGACAAGCCCAGACTGGTTTTTAGCCTGTACCCACCAAGACACCAAATCATTTGGCGTCCAGCAGGCCCGGCGCACTCAGTGAAAAGTTGGTGCGGCCAATCGTGTAGACGTGTATCGAAGTATTTCCAGCTATGGGTCTGAAGCTAACGCTTTCCTAGAATCTGAGTACACAAAATTGCATGTATGTTGCTCGTATATATATATGGCAATGAAATTGTTTTGTGGGTAACCCGGTGCAATACGTTGGTGTGCATTATCTGGTTACATGATTTTGTTTTGCATACAATGAATAATAATAAGACGTCGCTCTGGACAGCCCACATATTAGACACGCCCATATTTTGGGATCCAAAGTTGGTGCGGCCAAAGCCGCACCGGGCCTGTCCAGGTGGGTACTGTTAGAGGCTAAAAACTGTAGAGTTTGACCAAAATCTAATAAGAGCCCCAGTCCCTAATGCGCATGCGCAATACATAAAATACACAAGGTAAAGTTACTCATGCCAAATCTCCTTTTCTTGGGAAACGGGTTAACCCTTGAACAGCGACGGGCCACTATAGTGACCATACGCTAGGGCCTGCGCATTGCGGAAGGCCACTTTAGTGGCCAAGCGGGATGGCATAATATAAACGCGTAGCGCGGGCGTGTGTAAACAATTGCAGCTGCGCGCGGTTTGTTTACACAATAAAAATTGAATTCTACGCGTAGTGTGGCTTCCATTTGGGTGCATAGTTGCGGCGATGAATAGAAGCAGGTCCCTTCCCTCGGACCCCGAATTCCTCCTCCAATACATGGAGGACATTGATAGTGACTGTAGCGATGATGAATTCGATGGCTATGTTGATGATGATGTCATCAAGGCGCTCCCTGGAGTACGGTGGCCCTGGAGGTCGCGACCGAACACTAAGGCATTACGCAATTCACGTGCTTGCACAAAACATCGGACACAAAACATCGGACGTTTTTTACGCAAAACATCGGACGTTTTTTACGCAAAACATCGGACGCAAAACATCGGACGTTTTTTTACACAAAACATCGGACGTAAGACGTTTAATAACAATTCGCGTAAGACGTTTCTGACAATTTAAACACAAAACATTGAGTTACGACAGTTAACGCTAAGTGAGGGAGGAACGTGCAAACGTGTCTGGCTGGAGGCATGCACCGAGAAGACCGTGCATACGTACCGCCATTGCGCCGGTGTTCACTATATACATGGCGCTAAACAACTACCATAACAGGGCTTATACTTAAGTACTGAAGACAGCACAATTAAGAATGCAGCCATTATATTGGCGTTGTGTGTGTGTGTGTGTGTGTGTGTGTGTGTATGTGTGTGTGTTTGTGCGTGTGTGCGTACGTGCGTGTGTGTGCGCGCGTGTGTGTGCGTGTGCGTATATGTATATGTTTAAATTTTGTTTATGTGGTGTACTTGTTACAAGCTGACATGGTTGAAGCAGAAACTTGCAGCAATGGGTCTAGCTAAAACGGCGAAACGTGTGTGAAACTCAGCTGTCAGTTCTACACGACGTGTCACAGTGTGTGTACCAGAGCATATTAGCATATGCGTATTTATGTAAGCTATAGCTAGGCAACATGTGGGATGTTGGGTTAAGGTTCTGTTGCTTTAAAATGTGTTTCTTTAGCTGTTTAAAAATTGACGCATCGCAGCACGGACTTGGGGTGTAAATGATGATCTTGACGAAGACTCATTGGGACATTTCTCTCTCTCGCTACTACTTTCCATGACATATGCAAACCCGACCGACGCGCGCGTCGGTCGCGAACTAAACAATTCCTCAACAATTTATACAATACCTGCATGGAACCAGACAAAGGACAATGTAATTAGAATAGGTTGCTTAGGAGGGGGATGAGAGGCAGGCTTGACCTACAAACCTTTGACAAAGCTCCCTTTAAACACACTATAAGCTTTCCCATGCCCCATCTATAAGCAGGGGGAAGATTAAGTGCATGCATGCACAACCATTCGCCGATCCACCTCATTTAAAAAGCGACGGATCGCAGCTCGGATTTGGGTGTAAATGATGACCTTGACGAAGACTCATAGGGACATTTCTCTCTCTCGCTACTACTTTCATTGCGAACACGATCGACGAGCTAAACAATTCATCAACATATTTTATACCGTTATATGATATGAATATCGAATACACAATAAACAATTTTGTTGATAAATAAAATGAATACTTATGTAGGTAGAATGGTAGAAAGCATGCATGCTGAGTAAATGTCTCTGCAATTAATGGGTGTGATTTCATCCTGTGTAACTTTTAAGCAAGAAAATGACTAGCCAAGGCACCAAATTCTTGGGGATAAAAACCGGGAGCATCATATCCATACTTGACAAGGATGAAGGCCATGCATGCAGAAGATCAGGATCAATGTCCTGTTCGTAATCATCTATAGCTGAAGTAAGGTAGTCTCATAAATCCATTACAGCAAGAACCATGCATCATTACTGCAGCTCTACAGACAGCAAGGTCAAGTCACATATCCCAGCAACACATGCATCAGTGCAATCCAGAGCCATTAACCTTTTCGTTTTATAACAGTATTTGGTTTGCAGCAGTCTTCACATGGTTCTGTAACCAACAAGCTGTTAGATGTTCTTAGCTCATGCATGCTGAAATATCAAAATCGTCATAAAGTAATGGTGTATCTACATATAGGCAACCTGCCTTTATTGCGTCGTGCAGAACCGACAGCTGAGTTTCACACACGTTTCGCCGTTTTAGCTAGACTCATCGCTGCAAGTTTCTGCTTCAACCATGTCAGCCTGTAACAAGTACACCACATACACAAAATTAAAACATACATACACACACGCACACACGCGCGCTCACACACCCACACACACGCAGGCATACGCTCGCAAACACACACATTGACAACATATGTCATACCCGACTGCAACGTGATGCAAGTACGCCAATAAAACGGCTGCATTCTTGTGCTGTCTTCAGTACTTAAGTATAAGCCCGTAGTTTAGCGCCATGTGTATAGTGAAGACGGGCGCAATGGTTGTACTTATTTTCAACTGCACGGTGCATGCCTCCAGCCAGACACGTTTGCACGTTCCTCCCTCACTTAGCGTTAACTGTCGTAACTCAATGTTTTGTGTTTAAATTGTTATGAAACATCTTACGCGAATTGTTATTAAACGTCTATGTTTTAGGTAAAAAACGTCCGATGTTTTTGTGTCCGATGTTTTGTGTAAGCATGCGTTATGTCCGGACACGCAAACCGCCTTTTGTTATTTGTTTAAACGTCCGATGTTTTTGTGTCCGATGTTTTGTGTAAGCATGCGTTATGTCCGGACACGCAAACCGCCTTTTGTTATTTGTTTAAGCCACAAAACCGCAGACGTGAATAGCATAAGTGTACAGTGTTCGCTCGCGACCTCCAGGGCCACCGTACTGGAGAGATGAATGATGGTGGTGCAGCAATGGAGATGATGGATATGATAATGAACGGGTGCAACATAGCTGCTGAAGAAGATGTAGTAATGGAAGGTGAAGGAGAAGAGGGTGGTGTGCTTGTGTGTGAAGGAGATGAGGGTGTGGGAGCAGAGGGTGGTACGTTTGTGGGTGAAGGAAGATGAGGTGCATGCAGTGGAAAGTGACAATAGTGTGTCAAATGGAGCAGGTGATCCGCCAAGCAACAGAGGTGGTGGTAGCATCCCTGATTTCAATCAGCACAGCAGAGCAGTGAAGAACTTGGGCAGAATGGAGCCACTTGACTGCTTCTTTGAACTATTTCCTGAGGACCTAATAGAATACATAGTCATGGAGTCAAATAGGTATGGAAATCAGTACATCGTCAGCCATGCAGCACACCTGAGAAATCACCCCAAAGCCAGGGCACACCAATTTACATGGAACATGTTCACTCACCATGACTTGCAAACGGTACTGGGCCTCATCATTTGTATGGGTATTGTGAACATGCCAAGTGTTGAGCACTACTGGAGTACAAGATGGCCATTCTGCTCCAACAATTTTCGCTCAATTATGAGAAGTTTTTGCATTTGGTGGACAATTCAAGAATGATGCCAAGGGGACAGCCAGGTCACAGCAAAATCTTCAAGGTTGAGCATGTAGTGAACTCACTGGTACAGAACTACAAGTCCAGCTACATTATGAAGAAAGAAATAAGTGTGGATAAGAGTATGATTGCATACAAAGGCAGACTTTCATTTCTGCAATACATGCCCAAGAAGCCTCACAAGTGGGGTATAAAGGCTAGGGTACTGTCAGAGGCACACACAGGTTACACTTGGAACATCCAGTTGTATACTGGAAAAGACGAAACTAGGAATGATGACACTCCTCTCAGTACCCATGTGGTAACCGAGCTCACAAAGGAACTAGAAGGGAAGGGTTATCATGTTTACATGGACAACTTTTATGCCAGTCCTATGTTATGCAAGTACCTTTATTCAAAGGGCTTTGGCAGTTGTGGAACTGTTCGATTGGACAGAAAGGGTATCCCACATTGGTTTAAAACAGCAACTGTAAAGAAAGGGGAGATTGTAACATACAATGACCCTCCTGTTCTGGGACTAAAGTGGCACGACAAACGTGTAGTTGCACTCCTTACCACCATACATGATGACAGCTTGATCTCCAAATCCCGATGGAAGAAAGGTGGTGGTGGCCAGCAAGCTGTACAAAAGCCAAGCTGCATAGAAGAATATAACAGCCATATGCAGGGTTCGACGTAAGGCCGGTCATTAATTACATTCATATTTTGATGACGATTGTGGGTAATTATGTAAATTCGTCATTATACGTCACCGTAAAAGGGGCGGACATAGTGAATTCAGTGGAAATAGGACGATCTAACTAAAGTATCCATGATTACATGTACCACGGTTAACATATATCTACATTGCATGAAAGAGGTCTCCATAGTTCAAGTAAACAATGGGCTTATTATACAGTCTTACGCACAGCGCTTAGGGTGATTAGTACATATCGATACGTATGCATGTATAAACACATTCCCGTTGTTTTGCGCGCTGCAATGGACCCGGATGAGCCTGTTAGTACAAGCACGTGTCGACTAATCTATGACCCATCCTCTATGTTTTTTATCCTTATGGGTTTGTGTGGGCTGTGGTTAATGACGCATTGGTATCATAACATGATATGTTAGCTGCATCAACATGCTATGACAGTCATACCACGTAAATGAATGTCATTAATGACCGGCTTTACGTCGAACCCTGATATGGGAGGTGTGGACAAGGCTGGTCAACTGCTTCAATATTACGGCTGCACCATTGTGTCAAAGAAGTGGTGGAAGCGTGTGTTTTTTCACATGCTGGATGTGACACTAGTGAATGCGTACATCTTATATTACAAATCAGCAGTAGGCAAGCCAATGTCCCACCTGGATTTCAGGATTTCTGTTGCCAGAGGTCTGGTCACTGCAGGAGAAGCGGAGATACCCGATTCTGCCCCATCTGTTCTAGGCTGCCCTATGCAATTGCTGGGGCGCAACCATTTCCCAGAACCAGCTGGAGGAATGCCTGACTGTGTTGTATGCAGCAACAGACAGAATGGTAATAGAAAAATGTCCAGCTACAGATGCAGCTGCTGCAAAGTTGCTCTGTGCATGCACCCATGCTTTGGGAAGTACCATACTTTGAAAAAACTATTAGTTCTTAGTCATAACAGTCACATAACTATTGCATTTGCATACACTGGGTGGAAAGAAATTTTGCTGTGTGAAACATAAATGTGGCACAAGGTGTTGGTATAAAATTAAACAACCATAGTTTCATCCTTATACAAAAACCATTTTACACATCAACCATGTTTCCTCCAACTTACAACTCAACCCTACACCACAACCAATTTACACCTCAACCATGATCCATCCTTACACATCCACCATGCTTCATCTTACACTTCAACCATGTTTCAGCCTTACACCTCAACCATGTTTCAGCCTTACACCTCAACCATGTTTCATCCTCACACCTCAACCATGTTTCATCCTCACACCTCAACCATGTTTCATCCTCACACCTAAACCATGTTTCATCCTCACACCTAAACCATGATCTATTGCAGAACGACAACATGCTCCATCCATCAGGCCCTCCTTCCTTCATCAACACCATAATCTATCCAAACAGGACAACCATGCTCCATCCCTCACAAGAACCACATGAATCCCAACACCACAACCACACTTATTTTACCACAAATATGCTCCATCCAAAACACTACAACAATGTAAGATCCTTACATTACAACCATTTCCATCCACACTTAACAACCTCACTACACACAACCCTTACCTTTTCGCGTGAAGTTGAAAGAGAAATAAAGTGACCCCCAACGTTGACCGTTTCAGTTAGTATTGGTATCACGAAAGTCACGAGGACCTGTTGAACATCTCGTCAGCTGGTGTTCAATCGTCGCGGTGAGCAAAAAAAAATCACCTGAACGGCTGAAAGCGCTGAAATAAGACGAAAAGAAGGATTACAGATACAAATCATGAATTCTAATAACACTTACCCAACGCACAGAGATGACTTGCCTTCTACTAAAAAGACGGTACCTCTAGACCTTTTAATTGACGCGCACTAGTCAGAGTTCGTATGTGAAAAAATACACGGATAGCGTCCAAATGACATAAATTCGAAAGTAAAACCACTTCTTCACCTTCGTTGAAGAAATCAGCATAATCCGACGCGTTTCTAAGGAGATACACGCAAGAGCGTTACAACACTACAATTTGAAATTTCTATTTTAAAAACCCTCCGCGTAACGTATGTATCATGAAATTAATTAGCGCTGATCGAGGGTTAAAGTCTATCTGGAGGTCGAATCATTGTCTCTGTTTGCGTCCTGGTCAACGTGGTGGACTCGGAGGTGGTCGACTTGCCGGATGTGGTGGACTCGAAGGTGGTTGACTTGCCAAATGTGGTGGACTCAGATCGTGTTCCTCCCTATCTGAGCTCTCGTCTTGTCCCTGTGGATGCTGATCTTCCTTCTTTGGCACCACATTGAGGTGACATCTATTTCGCCTCACTGCACCACTCTCTGTCAATTAGGTATGAACGGGGTGCCGCTGATTTCTTGACTATTACCCCTGGCACTGGATCTGCTCTGTCAATAGTAATCCACACGTCTGTTCCATCTTCTATGACAGGAAGTGAATGCACCTGGTGACGTTTGTCGAAATTTGCTTTTTGACGAAGCTTAAAATCCACATCCTCCGCACGAAATCTCTCTAAATAAGGCCATTCTGGCTTCATAAGATCTGGGGCTTGTGGCAGAGTCGTTCGTAGCCGTCTTCCCATTAGGAGTTGTGCTGGTGATAAATTGCACCATGGAAACGGTGTCGACCGATGTACGAGAATTACCAAGTACGGGTCGGGACGATTGCTTTAGAATTGAATGTTCTTTACAGTTTGGACTGTACGTTCCGCAAGACCGTTGGTTTGCGGAAAGTGTGGACTGCTGGTTCTGTGCTGGAAATTGTATTTTGAGGCAAATTTGGCAATTTTCTTGGGGGAAAACTGTGGACCATTGTCGCTTATTACAGTTTCTGGGATGCCATGCCTGGAGAACACGGCCTTTACTGCTTCAATAATGCCGGCAATAGTGGTTGTCCGAAGCTGAATAACTGCTGGGTATCTTGATAAGTAGTCGACATTAACCAAGTAGCTTGACTCCTTAGATGTAAACAGGTCCATTGTGACCGTTTTGCCAGGGAAAGTCTGGTAAAGTAGTGGGCATTAAAGGTTCCCGATGAGGTGTGTAGTTCTATGCACATACTGGGCACCGTTCAATCAGCACTTTTATCTGTTGAGATATGCAAGGCCACCAGACCGCGTACTGTGCTATCAGTCGACATCTTTGGATGCCCTGATGCCCCTGGTGAAGTTTCATGAGGGTTTCTTGTTGGAGTGATGCAAGAGCCCCCGTCCCTCATGCGCATGCGCAATACATAATATACACAAGGTAAGGTTACACGTATTGGTTCATGCCATAATAACCAGTCTGGGTTTGTCGAAAAAAAACTATGTTGAGCTCATTTTTATTCATTGCTTCAGCATGGGTTACCCATAGTTTTTAGGCTATGGGCGCCAAACCCCAGGATGGTTTTTGCGATATTCCCATGCCAGACGCTCAATTCCAGGATGGCTATTTGGAAAACCCAAGGCCGGGATTTTGAAACTTTATCCTGTGTAATCGACTATACGGCCTTTGTAATGTATAATTAGATGACAATGATATAGTTTCTGAATATAGGCTGGAAGAGTCGCATTCATATAAAATAGCCCATGTTATATTTTGGTCAACAATCGACTATATCAAGCCAGAGGCAAGGCCACGTTGTTGGGAAAGGGTTTAATCTGCTTGCTTGGCGAAGAGACTGAGGTATGGGAAGGATATAAGCGTACCCTGCACAACTAAACGAGGCCATCGAAGGAGAGTACTACCGATAAAAGTATGTATACCTACTCTTACTAAGCTTAGTTTACAATATGACATTAAATTGGTGGCTGAACAATACGGCCCAGATTAATTACGACCAATTACGCATCATCAATTATGCCGGCATCGCCGCGCGGAATAATGTGCATGAATAAAGGAAAAAATGAATGAAACTAGTACGTAAAAAACCTTCTCTATGAGAGAGTTGGTGGGATATAGGATTTGAAGGCAAGGGTGGCGTAAAAAGCAAGGAAACAAGGGTCTGTAATATTATGGGAGAATGTCATAGTCTATATGAAGCACGTTTGTAGCATACACTATGTTCGTGTGCAAAAATAGGACTATGACATTTTCTCTTACTATTACTGACCTTTGTTTCCTTGCTTTATAGACGACCATTGCCTTCACCTATATCCCACCCACTTTCTCATAGAGAAGGTTTTTTTTATTTTCTTCAACTTACATCGCAGAAACCATGCAATTCAATTTACATGTATAAACTCGCGTACGCAAAATTTTGAATTAGCTAAATGTCTTTCGGGTAACTGAATTTTAGTCGGCGAGCATATGACCTACTACCGTAGATAGACGCATATCGTGCAATATTAATTGTGTTTACCGTTACCAGTGAATTCTTCTAGACCCTTTGAAAAATTATACCAATTTGAAGCTGCTCATGTTCTCGGCTTCGGAAGATGTTTCATAAAATTCCTCTGCTGCATGTCTAATGCCAAGGGACGGCAGTTGGTTTCGAAGGAAAGAAGCTTTAATATTAAATTATTAATTCAAACTTAGCGTAAGTGTACAAATTATAATCATCACTACAAGGGCAAACGCTGGTGTGTTCGT
Organism: Eunapius fragilis; assembly: GCA_963681505.1. NCBI lineage: Eukaryota > Metazoa > Porifera > Demospongiae > Spongillida > Spongillidae > Eunapius > Eunapius fragilis. The sequence goes on along the minus strand of OY811974.1, from coordinate 6,649,062 downwards.
TTAATTATTACAGTGATACATGTACGTATAAAAGATTTCTGAAATCGCTATATGGATTGTTAACCACAGCATCCAGTTTATATGTGTTACAAAGATAACATGCTAACTGTGCCCTGTGTATTATCATTAATTACTATTTATTGTCGCTCTTACAGACATCGTTAATTATTGTTACGTGTTTAAATTTTTTTTACACACCACGTGCGATGAAAGGCGGCAATGTTTGTTCGACCATCTCGTTGACAAAACATGTCATTATTTTCTCTTACTCTTCCTTCCACTCATCGGCTGCAGAAGAGGAAATTAGTACGTTTGGGCTGGTAAAAGCAAATGACCGTTTCGTCGTTATGCTGAGGTAGATTCCAGGCTCCTCCCCGCCATTATTACTGCATTTGTGGCTATCGCGTTGTTCATTTCTGAACAATGGCTTTTAGGACCATACGTCAATATGCCTCTGGACTTGCCTAAGGGTTATGGATGATGGAAGGGTCAAGTCATGGAGGAATGAATCCGTGTACAGAGACCAGTTGTGGGAAACGTATCGGTGCGTGCGTAGTGGTGTATGAATGTGTGTGTGTGTGTGTGTGTGTGTGTGTGTGTGTGTGTTGATACTATTTTCTTTTTTAGTCCCTGATGGATGCTTACCAAATTAAAATTGTATATTCATTGCAGGTGAAACGTTTACTTTGGTATCGGGCGACGTATTCCAAAATAAGTTTTTAAAAAGGTATTTGGACCCTTGCATTACTTTCCCATGTCTTATACGTCTGTACATTTGAGTTCATCCCCATGACTGTCATTGTGCATGTATGTAAATGTTCGCTTACATTGAGGCATGCACAACATTATAAGGCTTGTCCATATGGAATTCGCATTGGGCAGCAAGACATCACCGACAATGGTACATGTTTGTGTTTAGGTCATTTTTATTGGTTGTGTGCTCGAGATATGAGAGGTATATCAGAGGAGGAGGAGTTCGGTCTCTTATGATGTTAAGTAGAATCTGATCTTTAAGTGTTTATTAATGGTGGTGTGAATTAATGTCCAGGTTGAGTAAATTTGTCATTTTTTCTCCAGCTGAAGGAATTCAGGGTCTATTTCCCTTTGATGAATGTTTCAAAAAAATGCTGTAAGATCTTCAAGAGATATTCATACAATAAAAATAAGAGCTATTTTGATTTGACTCTGTAAGAATGTGCAGGGTTACTTATGGAATAATCCACAAATGAAGTGGGTTATGGAGGAGAGGAGTTGGTTTGGTAGAAACTGAACTTTTGTAGACAGGGGCCATTAAATTTTGACAGTGACAGTAACATTTACTCATATGAATAAATTGCCATGCGAATCTGCACCCCTCCACCTCTCCCCAATGAAATCCAATGGCATACTTCCATTATGCCAACTGTACAACAGAAGAATTGTGCTTGGGAAGGTAAAGATGTATTGTACGTCTACCTTCACTTCCTTTTCACTATCTCCTTGTGACCCACATCGCTTGTACATATTCCTAGGGGCGTCAGGCACACTGTGCCTGTAATTAGGTTTGCATTTAATGGTGGTGATGAAGTAATCAATCCTTCTCATATTATTATGTAGCACGTCTGGAGGCAACCACAACCAAACTATGATTGAATCTAGAGGCAGTCGTATGAATGAAATTAAGTCTTTGTTGTCCCATTCCTAATCTTTCATGTACATGTATATGACATACCATTTAAAAAACCAACCCATGCTATTGAATTTTAAGCAATAGCTTTAAGAACTGACTAATGTTTTGCCTTTCTTATGTACCTAAATGACTTGCCCAATCTTTCTAACTTCATAATCACTCTGCCTTCCATGACATGGCAACAAACTTTGTGCCACACACACAACAAGCATCAGCATACACACACCTTATTGATAGCTCACTATTAGTGCTTCCTGTCAATGTATGTACAATCAATGTACACATTTGACCACTCAACATGCATTATTTTTCAGACCGTTGTTAAGTGTTTCTTAAAGTTTCACAAGTAAATAAAAACATTCTCTCTGAGAAAGTTGGTGGGATATAGGTTTTGCAGGCAAATAGAATACTGGTGTAAAAAGCAAGGAAACAAGTTTTATCAGAAGGGAACTGTAATAGTCCTATATGTAGCACACTTCGACTAAGGCATATGTTGTTACTGTGCTAGATATAGGACTATTACTTTTTCCTATCTCATAAAACTTGTTTCCTTGCTTTTTACACCGGTATACTATTTGCCTGCATTACCTATATCCCACCAACTTTCTCAGAGAGAATGCTTTTATTTACTTGTTTCCTTAATTTTTTTAACACCCAAATCAATGTTGCATCGCAGGTTTTCCCCCTTTCATTTAACTGATTTAATTCAATCCAGACGAATTGTGAAAATTTTCTGGGTACTTTTGCTTAGACTTGATAAGACCGTATATAGGCTTTTAGGCTTTTGTGTATCAAAGCGAGTCCTCCAGCAAATTCTAAAGCTACTGGTGCATTTTACATTGCTTAAAAGCTGTTATAATTGTTATGATAGTGATTTTGATATCATCAAGTGGCTAGTCACATGGTTTTGACAGCTGATTGCTCAATTAAATCTGGAACCATCTGCAAAGAAAAGGGAAAGAAAAGTTGTTTAATAAGTGAAGAGTGGGGATGGACAAAGACGGCCAAACAGTTTCATGGCTCGACTGCGGGTCTGAATTGGTAGGTACAAATAGAGTTGCAAAGAATCTTCGCTGTGTAGTTTGCACCAAATGTACAGAGCGAATTTTGTCTAGACAAGATAATTGGCTTGTGGGCGGAATCAGTATGCAACAGCAACATTCATGATCATCCAGTTTCTGATCAGCATTTCCTGCAATGAATTTGCTGAAGCGGGAACAGGCCAAAGCCAATGATGTACCTTGTTGCTTGTATACTTCAATTGTACTAACACTTTGAGTGATTCTGCCACTAGAAAAGGAGCAGTTATAACACATGGCTTACTCTTTTCAAATAGAACAAGTATAGTCATTCTCTTACATTTCTGCAGCTCTGTGATATAATTTCATTTGCCTAAAATATTAAATTTTACCTGCATCCTATGTGTAGGACAATTGTTTTACGTGTATTCAGGGTAGTTAAGGCTGCCACCAAATAATTTTACGTCATATAAAATGGAGGCTAGTACCAAAAGTTATATTTCACGCAAGGACCATCCACTTGCTTACAGCTTGATGCATATAAACACTGCTACTTCTAATGGCTATGTTGAATGCTCTTTAACGCACCTATCGTACGGAAATGTTTGGAAAACGGCTATGTAAACAAGTACGGCTGTAAGCGGGGGTGATGCGGTACAGTTTAAAAAAAAACTAATTGGTTACAAACAATCTCCCTATGCTCTCACACACTAAATCGACTGGATGCAGGAAATTCTTTGCTTGGTGTTGTCACAACAAACGTTAACAAGGGTCAAAATGGCCGACGACTTGTACGAAATGAGATATATCTTCGATACCCTATGCAGTTATCGAAATATCCAGTCGCGGTGAATAACTAGCACCCTAGGTGAGCTTGCATGGCTGAATAAATGTACCTGAGAGCTGCGTTTTCAACCCCGCGTTTTGAATCTCATACAAAGTACAGTAGTTATTAATACATATCCACCCGCCAAATTTGTATTGCTTGGCAGCTGCACGCTCTTTTCGTTACTCCTTTGTGCGTTTGTTTGCATTTCGTGCAAGGTTTGCTCTAGATCACTGTAACGTCGTAACATGTATGCATACGATACTATAATAGTGTCCTTGCGCTAAACGACGACCGAAACGTAGTGAATCACACGATGTCATAATGATGTAATTACGAACTTGAATGTTGACAACATGTTAACATGATTTTTCCTGTGAGGCAGCCTTAACTACCCTGAGTAGGATGTCTGGAGATTAAAGGAATTTATATGTACTCTTCTAGCAAGTACCTTTCCATCACTCTTGTTCTTGAGACTATTTGACTCTTTGTCATGAATCTTCACAATTGTACAAGGGCCAAACCACCTCTTATCTGTCTTTCCACCAGCACGACTGAGATTTCTCATGATATTAAGAAGTACTAAATCCCCCAAATGATGTTTAGCTAGTACATGTATTATATCACAATGGCTTTTCTTGTGCCTTGTTAATGTTTAAATCTAATACGTGTGGAAACAGGTTTGCTATGATCTTCTTGAACTGTGCTGCATATACCTGTAGGATCTAAATCTTCACCACATGGTTTACTCTCTTCATTCTGGCTACCATTAAGCTCCAGTGGCACAGAAATCACTACTTCTTGTCCATAAAATGGAGTGTGGTTCGTTGATACATGGATGCTAGTGTGGTAAGAAAAAGAATTGGCTCTGTATGCTTGTCCCAATCATCTTGGGTAGAGTTGATTTATATCTCGGATGCCTTCACCACAGTCTGGTTCATTTTTTCATCCAACCGATTTGTTTGTGGATGATAAGTGCTGTCATGATAAATATGTGCAACTAAGGATTAGTTTTTTGTCATGGAATGCAGGTAAGTACATTGTGCATGTTAGTTACACTTCATCACATCTCACCAGTAGAATTGTGAACAGATTTTATGTATAGTTTTGTCTCTACAATGTGACTGCTACCTATAAAGAACCTAAAAGGTTTAAAGATTACCGCCAAGACATGCATACTTGCATCAATTATGTGTTTTACCAATGAATTCTTCCAGACCCTTTGAAAAATTAAACCAATTTGAAGTTTATCAGCTTCAGATAATAGTGTTGAAACCCTCTCCATGCATTCCTCTGCTGCCTCATGAAGCCGTTTTTTGGGCAACTCTAGTTTAGCTAAACAAAATAATCTGGTGTTAATCGGAAGGCATTGTGCATTGCAATAAAGCTGACTGACTTACCTAATGCCTGGTCATGACAAGACACGATCACCTTCATCAGACTGTCTTCAATTGCCTTTGTTTATGATCCAAATTAACCATTAATTTGTCTTTCTGTGACTTCATGCTTTAAATGTGGAAGTCCATCTCATAAATGATACTGGAGGCCTTTCAATGAATTACGCGCTTCTTGTCTTTGGTTGTGTCCGTTCTGTAAGCTTGGCCGTGCAAAACATGAGAAACCACCATACAGTTTGGTCTCTGTCAACTTTGCTCATTTCTTGTAGTCATACTTAGCTTGCTCACAACACCGATTTTAGCTAATGATGCACATGCAAGTCTGAAAAGGTATTATTTTTCACTTGCACTTGGGAATGGACATTAATGGTAGCATGTACAGTTAGCATATAGTAGTATCAGTGTATATAGTAGTATCAAGGTGTAGCAGTAAATATTAACTATCATCTGAGCGTTAATCCAGCTAGGCAATGGAGTTGTACCCAGTGTGTGTATGTGCGTGTGTGTTTGTGTGTGTGTGTGTGTGTGTGTGTATCCTAGAGGAGGACAGCATATACTAAGATGGGATACGGTTTGGGAGGGGGGGGGGGGTGGACACTGTATCCTGGTGGAAAGGCTATCCTGCTACACCGCCATAGCCCATATTACATCCTTGTCCTTGCTGCTTGACATTCTATACATCAACACAAAACCAAGAAAAAAATACTTTATTACCATGTGTTGCTCTTGAGGTACATGATTATATGAGCACTCAAATAGTATATATAAATGGCAAGTCAAAACCATCATGCTGCGGAAGTGCAGTGCTAATCCACTTAAGCCCCTCTGGCTTATGAATTCAACACATCCTAGATGCTCTGGAATATACCCTGCCTACCTCACTTGTCAAGGTGCTTTTGAATGTAGTGAACCTATTGGCCAGTGGTAAGGTTCCAGCAGAAATCTCAACTCACCTTGCTGAAGGTTCCCTGATAGCCATCAATAAATCCAAGGCTCCTGACTGTGACGTTAGACCTATTGCCATAGGTGAGGTGCTATGCCGATTAACCAGCAGATGTTTATGTGCCATGGGCCGCTGATTACTTCAGCCCATATCAACTCGGAGTAGCTTTCCAAGGTGGAGCTGAAACCATGGTCCACTCATTACGAGCATATGTTGACCATCACTGGGAAGATGACGACTTTGTAGTCCTAAAGGTAGATCTCCACAATGCCTTTAACAATGCTTCAAGACAAGCTGTACTCAATCAATGCCATTCCCATTTCCCTGAGCGCCTTCCCTGGGTGTCATGGTGCTACAGCTATCCCACCAATCTTTGGCATCCACTGGGTAGTCTGTCATCCACCTCATGTGTGCAGCAAGGTGATGCACTTGGCTCCCTTCTATTTTCTCTTGTTATTCACCTTGTCATCGAGAATACTTGTGAATCTCTATTTTTCAACAAATGGTACTGGATAAAGGTGCTCTGGCTGGGTCCAAGACTAGCATTGATCAGGCACTTTCTATTTTTTTTTGCAAAAACACCCTACCTGACTTTCATGATGTTATCACTGCATGCTCCAACGTTCCCAGTTTTGTCATTCTTGGGTCACCAATTGGAGATAAAAGCTTTTGTAAAGACTTTGCATCATCAACCATCAGGGCTTCCAATATCTTGCACCAGCAACTGCAGAAACTAGAGGATCCCAAGATTGCCCTAACTCTACTTTGCCAGTGTGCTGCTCATGCACATTGCACGCACCACACCTCCAAATTTGATTCAATCCACTCTCGTTACATTTGATGATAATGTCAGAGCTTGCTTCATGGAGTGCACGACTATTGACTTGTCACCCAAATGCCCAGCCTGGAAGCAAGCTTATCCCATGGCAGTTTGAGCCTTCGATCTGTTTTCCTCCATTGCTCTGCTGCATACATCAGCTCTATTAATGCCACCTTCCCTGACCACATCAACTCACTCAAGGCCATCAATATTTATAATGCCCTTGTTTCTCCCAATGAAGCTCTTTCATCAACCTTTGTCTCCATTCACACCAATTGACATGTTTTGTCACAGAATCTTGTAGACAAAAAGTTTCAATCTCTCTTGCAATGCAGCGCCCTTGCTGACCGAGCCCGACTTCTTTCCATCTCATCCCCACATGCTAGATCTTGGTTGCGTGTTACCCCGTCACCGGCCTTAGGCTTGCATTTAGCACCATCCGAATGTCAGTTTGCCATCAAATGGTGGCTTGGTATTCAGCTATGTGAGCCTGGCTCTGTGTGTGCCCTTTACCCAACCAAAGTCCTTGAGGCTCACCACACCCTAACCTGCAAGAGGGGTAGTGATGTAATTGCGCGTCACAACCATCTTCGCAACACCTTTCATCACCTCTTCAAGAAAGCCTTATACAACCCTAAGCTGGAAGCTGGCAGTGGTCTTGGCCATGACATACCAGTTAACTGGGGCATCAATGAAACACAACCATGAACCAGCACATACACGCATCTCATGTTACGCCTATACACACTCTTCCCAACAAAAGATCCTATCCTTTTCGCCTTGCTGTTCACCGTGTAAATTGTTATATTATGTACTACATGTACATGTATAGATTCACCCATAATCTATTTGAGCTTTTTTTCTATGTCTCTTAGTTACAGTGCTAATTCACTGGCCAACTATACAACCTCTATTTTTTAATGTTTACCATCAGATTCATTGTTATTGTTGGGTCCTACATGTGCAAAAAAACTTCATATTTCATTGCCTTCTATTTCAGACTCATGCCCTCCACTGTATGCTCATCCTACATGGTCATGTCCAATGACCTCCATGTCACTGATGTGTTTTAAGTGCATGTAACTGGACTGTGTGTTGCATGTATTGGACTGGTGTCAGTGGTGTAGGAAGCACAGGGGTTGAGAGGGCAAATGCCTCTATACATTTGACAGTGGCCCCAGCGAGGCTCCACTATACGTGTCCCATATACCATTCACGGTACTCAAATTCAGAGAGTGCTTCGTTGGTTATGACAGACCTATATTAAATATACCAAGCAATAGCTTTCAGAACTGTTAAATTTGGTATATGTTGTGGATGAGTTGTGCTGATTGGTGGTACATAAATGACTTGCCCACTCTCTCTCCCTCCTTAATCGATTAACGTCAGAGTACATTTGTTTAGGTAAAGTATAGAGTTATGGACCAAAAACAATTCAATGAGGCACCAGGATAATGTTAGGTAGCTGGAAGGTGTTTCTACATAATAATCTGAAGCCATAAACCTGAGTGACTTCAAATTGGTATAATTTTTCAAAGGGTCAGGAAGAATTCATTGGTAACGGAGGTCTAGCAATGTTCTGGGACGCCGCCCCATGAGCAGCTGTGCTGGTGGTTGACCTGTCGTGGCATGAGGTGTGATTCTGTATTGAGAAAGAAACCTGTTAATTCGGATTTCAAGGTCACCTTCTGTCTTTCTCATTGCTTCCTTGAACGTTTGGACCGCACGCTCCGCCAGCCCATTGCTAGATGGGTGATAAGGGGCACACCGTATGTGCCTGATGCCATTATGCTTCATGAAGCATCCAAATTCTGCAGAAGAGAAAGCTGTGCCATTATCAGACACCACAATTTCAGGCAATCCATGGGTAGCAAACAGGTGTCTCAACTCTTTGATTGTCTGCTGTGAACCTGTCGAGGCCACTGGAACCACTTCAAGCCACTTAGAGTAAGCATCAACCACAATCAGAAATATTTTTCCCAGAAAGGGGCCAGCATGATCAATGTGGAGGCGTGACCATGGCTTAGAAGGCCACTCCCATGGGTGCAATGGAGCCTTAGGTGGTGACTTCCTGTTTGCTTGACAGGCTTCACACTCATTCACCTTTGACTCCAACTCTGAGTCCATTCCCGGCCACCAAACCACTCCTCTGGCCAAAGCCTTCATTCTTGTGATGCCAGGATGCCCTTCATGCAATAACTGCAAGATATGTGCACGTCCTGCCGGAGGAATCACCACCCTACTACTCCACATCACACAGCCATCCTGCACACTGAGTTCCATAGCCCTTTGCTGATATGTTCTTAACTCACTGCAAAGGTTGGCATCTCCTGGCCAACCACCAAGGACCAATCCTTTACCCGAGCCAATAAAGGATCCTTAGCTGTCCAAGCTCTGATAGAGGTTACGGTCACAGGACAGTCCTCATTCGAGAGTGCCCGAAGTGTCAACACCAATTCTCCAGGCAACAAGACCTCCTTTGGGGCTTCTTCTACTGGAAGCCTACTAAGACCATCAGCATTGCTTTGTTCCTTTGCTGATCTATACACAATACGGTAGTTGTAGGCACTCAGTATCAATGCCCATCTCTGAATTCTGGCTGATGCCATGGCAGGAACAGGTCGAGACTCAGAGAACAGATATTGGAGAGGTTTGTGATCCGAGTATACAATGAAGTACCTACCCAAAAAAAACTGGTGAAATCTTTTTACTCCATAAATAATCGCCAGGCCCTCTTTCTCTATTTGGGAATATTTCTTTTCTGCCGGGGCCAATGAGCGAGAAGCAAATGCAATTGGCCTCTCTGAACCATCTTCAAACTGGTGAGCTAACACTGCTCCTAATCCATAGGGTGATGCATCACATGACAGCACTAGCCTTTTGTCTGGATCAAAATGAGTCAAGACACATGTTGACGTAAGTTGTGACTTAGCTTTTGCGAAGGCCCTTTCTTGTTGTTGCCCCCAATACCATGGTTCATGCTTCCGTTGCAGCTGGTGGAGAGGGGCTAGAGTGTCGGCCAGCTTGTGCAGGAACTTCCCATAGTAGTTCACTAGCCCTAGAAATGAACGTAACTGAGAAACATTCTGAGGTACAGGGGCATCCAATACAGGACGCTTCTTGTCTTCTGTAGGGCAAATTTCCCTCTGCTGAAATGTGATGACCTAAGTACTGGATAGAAGGTAACATGAAGAGACATTTAGACCTCCTTAACCTTATCCCAGCATTTTCCAACTTAGCCATAACCATCTCTAGTAACTGCATGTGCTCTGACTCTGATGATCCTGCCACCAAGATGTCATCCAGGCAGTGGCGTGGTGGCTATTTCATGGCTGGGGGGGCCTCAATATGTGATGCGCCCCCCCCCCCCCCCCGCTTGCTTCCTAGCGTTTATATGTAACACTTTCCGCAAGCAGCAAATCAACGCAATTGTGCTCGGTGTTGCATGTATATATACACATGTAAATTATTATGCAAAAGACATGATCAATTTATCGGCAAAGCAAAGCTCGGGACAATTCCGCAGAGCTGCGAGCGAATTCATCAATAATTGCATCACTATTAATCGTTTTCAAAATTTTCCTTTCAACTGCTATTAGTAGTAGCCCATCTAGTCTCTCCTGCATCATTGTTGATCTCAGTCGAGTCTTGACCCTTTTCAGTGCAGAAAAACTACGTTCAGCTGTGCATGAACTGATAGGGATGGCAAAAGCTATTGAATATGCCTTACTGAGCTCGGGAAATGCATCCACTAGGTGATACTTGGGATTGCAAAGGAGAGTATCATTACTTTAAAATGTTAGTTTAGATCCCCTTCCTCTTCATCCATGTTGCTCGAGCTGTACTTCTTTCACATCACATAGATACTTTTGCATTGTGACATCGTAAAGGGCAAGATATTTCAATATTTCTAGAAAATTGCCCAAATTTGCAGAATCGTCGGTAAAAGATTCTCGATGTCCGCGTAAAGGTATTCCTTGGTGACTAAGAAATATTATAGCGTCCACAATGCGTTTCAAAAGTGCTCTATTTGCATCAACTTCCACTTTGCGACGAGCCGCTTCTGCCTTCGACTGTTCAGCAAAGCATTCAATGATCGTTTGGTCCTGCAAAAAATTGCTTGAGCAAGGACAGTGTTCTGATGTGCACTTGAGCCTTCATGTCTTGCTATACCACTGCATTGTTTTTTCCAATTTGAGTAGCCGTTCATTGTAAAAGCATTGCCCTGTTTTACTCTCTGATGTTCCCCTCTCAAGGAAGCATCAGTGAACAGAAGACATGCATGCATGGTATGCAAAAGAGAGCATTCTTGCTCTGGGAGTAAGAAACCCATTGCCTTTTGGTATTGTCAGGATGAAAGAACACCTTTTGTGAACAATACCTGTACTTATCGGCTCCACATTTTACTTTTGTAGCTATTAGGTCACTTTTGGAAGGCTGACACGGGCCAAGCTTGATTATATGCTCTTATTCTAATAGGCTGAGCTTTTGGCCAACCAATCTTGATGGATCGATGGTACCTGTTGCTTCTTCAGCAGAAATGCTGACTGATGCGAATGGTATAGTGCTACATTTGAAATTGCAGCACCACTGTTAGTTTCCTTCTGGTCTAAATAATGGACAAATTCTATGTTCGTACAATCCGATTCTTCACTGCAGGCTCCATCGCTTTCTGAACAAACAGTGTGTTCGGGATCCTCATCGCTTGAATCAATCACATGTATACTGTGGTGGCTGCAACAGACTCAACTGGCATTACAGTGTGTACATCTACATGTAATATTTCAGAAGGATCATTAACTGTACTAACTGAAATTGCTTCTGCTGCTTTCCTCTCCACGCTGGCAGAACCAGGCTGAGAACCTGAGCAGCTTACAAATGCATCCATAAACTCACCTAATCTCTTGTCTTTATCAGCTCGCATCCTCTTCTCCTGTCGATTCGTTGCGCCAGACTTTTTTCGTTTTCCTATCTCCATCGCATGCACTTAAACGTTTGAAACAGCGCTCTATAGTTCTATTTATTGCCATCACAGAACTTTATAGAGTTTATCGTTACTCGAGATAACATCGTATCACCTTCATTGTTGTACAATATACACAGTAATACCTGTAAGAAGGCATTAATAATGTTATGACGTCACGTCCTTATTTAATAAAATAACGATGTTTTATTGGCGCCCCCTAGTATTACGGCGCCCCATCATTTTGGCTCCGCAGGGGGGGCCTGGGTCCCCAGGCCCCCCCTGGCCACCACGCCACTGCATCCAGGTACACCAGTACTGCTGGAATTCCCTGCAGGATGTTTTCCATTGTATGTTGGAATATGGCAGGAGCTGAAGCCACACCAAAAGGTAATCTGTTATATTGGAACAAGCCTTTGTGTGTAGAGATTGTAACATTTTTTTTTAATTCTTGTTCCAGCTCTATCTGCAAGTAAGCATTAGCAAGGTCTAGCTTTGTAAACCTTCCCTTTTCCTAGGGATGATATCAAGTCTTCAATGCGTGGCAATGGATATTTCTCCAGACTTGCAACTCGATTTATAGTCAACTTATAATCTCCACACTGACGAATGCTACCATCTCCCTTGACCACTGGAACCACAGGAGCTGCCCAATCAGAGTGAGTCACGGGTTCAATAATTCCTGCTGCCTCCAATCTTTTTAGCTCTTCCTCCACTCTAGCTCGCAAAGCATATGGTACTGGTCTTGGTTTGAAAAACAATGGCCCGGCCTTAAGATCCGAGCACCTGAAGAACCTGGACGAAGTGTTGAAGAGACTCGAGGCAGCAGGGCTAAGACTGAAGGCAGAAAAGTGCAAGTTTATGATGGCAGAAGTGGAATACCTGGGACATCGCATCTCAAAGGAAGGGATTTTTCCTTCTTCAGCAAAAGTCAAATCCATCAAAACTGCTCCAGTACCCACTGATGTACAGCAGCTGAGGTCATTCTTAGGGTTGGTGAACTATTACGGCAAGTTTCTCCCTAACCTATCTTCCAAACTGGCTCAATTGCATTCGCTCCTTGAAAACGGCAAGCCTTGGCAGTGGTTGGATGTTCATCAGAGGGCATTTGATTGTGCAAAACTCCTGCTGATTTCTTCTAGAGTACTCACACTTTGACAGCAAGGAGGTGATCTTGTCCTGTGATGCATTACCATATGGAGTTGGAGCAGTCCTAGCACATTGTTTTCCAGATGGCAGTGAGCGACCAATAGCTTTTGCTTCGAGGACCTTAGCACCTGCTGAAAGGAACTACTCGCAACTTGATAAGGAGAGACTAGCTATCATTTTTGGAGTAAAGAAGTTCCACAATTTCCTGCTGGGCCACCAGTTCACAATCTGCACAGACCACAAACCCTTGAAGCACCTGTTTGGGGAAGACAAAGCAATTCCTCCCCTGGCTTCTGCTAGACTGCAGCGTTGGGCATTGATCCTGAGTGCTTATCAATATAGAATTGTCCATAAGCCTGGAAAAGCCTGGAAAAGAAAATGCTAATGCCGCTTACCACTTCCAGAGTGTCCTTCAGAAGTCCCACTACCAGGAGAGACAGTTCTGCTGCTGGAAACACTGGAAGCCTCCCCTCAATGCTAAGCAAATAGCAGAGTGGACTGAGAAGGATCCTGTCCTGTCAAAGGTGAAGAAATGGCTCACAGAAGGTTGGCCAGAGAAGGAATGTGAAGAGGAACTCCGACCATACCGGCAAAGGAAAGATGAACTGAGCTTACAAGATGGATGCATTTTGTGGGGACTGAGAGTGATAGTACCGAAACCAGGTTATAAGTTGGTGGTGGAGGAACTTCACGCTGGGCATCAAGGTATCTCTAGGATGAAGAGTCTCGCTAGGAGCTTCGTGTGGTGGCCTAAGTTGGATGCAGACCTAGAGGACACAGCCAAGAGGTGTGAGATCTGTCAAGTCCACCTGAAGGTTCCGGCACCCACGCCCTTGCATCCATGGGAATGGCCTGTAATGCCATGATGTCGACTTCACATTGATTATGCAGTCCCCTTCCAAGGCAAGATGTTCCTTTTGATCATCGATGCACACAGCAAATGGTTGGATGTTCAGGTGGTAGAGTCTGCTACCTCGGCAGTGACTATACAGAAGCTGGAAGCATCTTTCTCGTGTCATGGTTTGCCTGTAACAGTTGTAACTGACAATGGCAGTGCTTTCAGTTTGAGAAATTTCTGCGGGGTAAATGGCGTCAAGCATGTTACAACTTCCCCGGACCATCCTGCCTCTAACGAGCTAGTGGAGCGGGCAGTACAAACCATGAAGTTGGCTCTTAAGAAAACAGCAAATAGAAAGTCAGTGGAGGGCCGCCTGTTGCAGTTCCTGTTTCAGTATAGAATCACTCCTCACACCACTACTGGTGTATCACCAGCAGAGCTCCTGATGGGACAATGGCTGCGCTCCCACTTATCATTGTTGCATCCTGGTGTAGAGGAGAGGGTGAAGGCTACCCAAGAAAAGCAGAGTAAGTACCACAACGAGGGGCAAAGGAATGGACATTCAAGGTTGGAGATCATGTTTGGGCTCTCAACCATAGAAGTGGACCAAAGTGGCTGAATGGTGTGATTTCAGGAATCAGAGGTCCTGTGCCTGTCTGGGTGGAATTGTCGGATGGGGGTAAAGTGAAAAGGCACTACAACCAGATACGTGCAAGGGCAGCACCCATAGTGACGGATGAAGCACAGACTACTGTAACACCGGACAACAGCACATGGAGTGACTCATTAACTGTTATGGGACCTGACCTTCAACCTGCAGTAGTAACTGAACCACAAACTCGAGCTCTACTTGAACCCAGGACCTGAACTGAGACGATCAGGATGGACCAGGAGACCCCCCAGTGAGGTTCAATGAGGAAGAAAATTAAGGAAGGAGGAAAAGTGGTATCTGGATGTAATCTGTTTACAATAGGAGTCTGCCAGAGCAGGCTATAGCGCTACCAATGACAGTGCAGATCCTTATCTACTGTTATTGCATTGGCCAGTTACATGTATATGTGGCCTTTAGTGATTAGTCAATGTTTATTATATATGTGCGCACACACGCTCTGTTGATCAGATCTTGTATACAATTGTCGGTTGTCGTTCTGCCTAGCTGCGCTGCATCAGGGGGGGGGGGGAGGGGGAACACAGCTGGCTAGGTAACTTGGTCTGGGGGATTTGGGGGAGGGGGGAGGAGGGGAGAGACCTAGGCATTTGGACGACACATTTTTGCCAGCTTGTTCAAGTACATGCACCAAAGATGCCAGTGCACATATGTTTTAACTGCATGCGTGCATCTTAGATCAGGTGCCGATTATATGGGGTTGGGATGACTAGTTCTTTTGACTATACAATGTTGTACACAAAAAAAAACTAGAAATTGAATGTCAACCATTTTACATGTACACCAGTTGAGCTTTCACTAACTAATCACAAATGAATCGGCATGTACCCCTCAGATTTGTGTGCAATTAATCATATTTGCTTGACCTAATATGGATGTTACTTTAACGCATTAATTTTTAAAATCTCACGAGTGGTTTAGGAATTAACACCGTCATGAATAATTAATTGTTTTCCACTTTGAAGACTCATAATTCCCTACTCACAAAACGTGTATGGCTATTGTTGGCATCAAATTGAAGCTCTCTTAGTGTACAATCCAACTATAATATGTTTCTATTTGATGCCAACAATAGCCATACACGTTTTGTGAGTAGGGAATTATGAGTCTTCAAAGTGGAAAACAATTAATAATTCATGACGGTGTTAATTCCTACACTACTCGTGAGATTTTAAAAATTAATGCGTTAAAGTAACATCCATATTAGGTCAAGCAAATATGATAAATTGCACACAAATCTGAGGGATACATGCCGATTCATTTGTGTCAGGACATGGAATGACCCGCACGCAACATGTTGCCTCGTGTATGCCGGCCTTTAAAGCGGATTGATGCTTGTTGAAACCAATCGCTCTGTGTAGATGCGGTTTGAGTCAGTTGTACGCCGCCGGTTAACTGTTTACACAAGTCGCCGGACAGCCCTTAAAATTAATACTACATGTGATTCCAACGAAAGCGGATAGATCTATATAGATAGATGCCGTTTAAGTACAAGGTCAATACTTTTTATGTTAGCACATGTGCTTACACAAGTGCTACCCTGGCCTTGCATGGCGCTCTTTATTCCATCACAATATGAATATGACTAATTAAATGTCACACGCTCGTTCGCTACATGTACAGTAGGAGACACGAAAAAGGTTACGTTCCGTTTACATAAAACGATCGTTGCGCGGTGTTGACTACAGCCTGTCATACGAAGGGGACATTCTATGGCTGATCACCCAGTAAATAACACTGCACCCTCTCAGATTTTGATGAAATTTGGTGTATATGTTTAATATGACTGGGAAAGTTATCACACCAATTATCACCTTTTGTCGTGAATTAGATTAGGAGATAATGGAGTTTTTATCTTTTATTAACCTTTCTGACCTCTCAATGCTTGTACCCTCTTTCCTTTATAACCAAAGGTCCAAACATAGCATATAAGGTATCATTTTAAAGCTCTTAGCGTGCCAAATCTCACAATGCTTAAATGTAATCATTATGTTAATAAAGGTGACTGTTACTGTGCAATGAAATATTTAACCTTGTATCACTAAAAAGGGATAGGTAGATATTAAAAATGCCACCATTCCCCATTAAGCCCTACCCTTGCAACATGAGATAATTAAAAAACTTTGGTGGCAAATCATAAAATTTTTGTTCCCTTTTAGAAACCAGTAACCACTTACAGTATTAACTGAAGAGAATACCTATAAAAATTACATATAATTATAACAGGTACATAGGTGGGCTATTACAGTTCTACTTCAGAGTTCTCTCCCACAAAGTATGAGCCTTTTCAGCCTTGGACTTAGATTCTTCTGAAATGGAGTACCCTCCTCTTCCACTGGTACGATTTGAGGGCTCAATAGTGCAAAGAATGTCACTTTCACGAACCCAGCAAGTGTCATCCTTTTCGGGAAAAACAAACCTCCTACCTCCAACACTTAGATGCATGAACTTTATTTAAAAAATCCCCAAACTCCTCAGATATCTCCTCCACTAGCCCGTACCAGACTTCTTCATCGTACATGCATGCGATGTAGCTGCCTTGGTCACATCAGAGGTATCAACCTGCAGTGATTCCACGACACTGACCACAGCAGTCCTCTCTCCAGAGGAGATTTCATGAACTGCTAAGGTGTTAGTGGACTGTGGAATGTAGCGATGATATCTCTGAGTTCCCTTTATGGTGCGACTAGTCCTGAAACGCTCCTCTAAGGATGCCTCTGCTTCCAGGACTGCTTCTTTGGAAACAAAGTAAAATTGTATTCCCGAAATGCTCTCACTACAAAATGAGAACATATCATGAGGAGTAATGATTTGGTTGGATACAGGACGTTGCAGGCTGGCTTTAAGTGTGAGGCGTTTTGCAGTACCCCCTATTCCATCACAAGCAGTCTTGCCGTGGGAGGTCGCAAAAAAGTTCAACTCAGCCAGCAACCTAAAGTCCTCTTGGTGGAAACAGAGGTTTATTAAATTGAAACGATTTTTATACTGGCCTGCACAGCCATCAGAAAAGTAGTGGACCTTTTTGATGGATGGATACTTTACTTTCAGGTCTTCTAATAACGTTTTCAGAAAGGCATACACGGTGCTGGTTGTATGCTGGGTTGTATCAATGATAACGCAGTGGCTGTCAACTCCAAGGGAACCGTCTCCATTTCGAACGTACACAACAAAAGGGTGCAGTGTTGCCTGTGTGTTTTCCCAGTGATACCCTTGTGTTCAGGAGTTGATTAGCCAAAGAAAGGTTTCATGCACCCTGTTCTGTTTACATTTAACACCACATTCGGTTATATCAACACCTGACGCCTTACAGTGCCACAGAACCCACGTTTGAAAAAACATAGTCTTTCTACCAATACGTATAGTCTGCTAACTGTATGATTTGCCATCGTATTTTTTTATCCTTTACTAAAAAGATTCATAGGGCTTTGTGGGGAATGGTGGCATTTTAATTAACAACCTATCCCCTTTGAGCAATACAAGGTTAAATATTTCATAGCACTGTAACAGTCACCGTTATTACTATAATAATTACATTTAAACATTGTGAGATTCGGCACGCTAAGAGCTTTAAAATGATACCTTACATGCTATGTTTGGACCTTTGGTTATAAAGAAAAGAGGGCACAAGCATTGAGAGGTCAGAATGGTTAATAAAAGATAAAAACTCCATTATCTCCTAATCAAATTCATGACAAAAGGTGATAATTGATGTGATAACTTTCCCAGTCATATTAAACATATACCAAATTTCATCAAAATCTGAGAGGGTGCAGTGTTTTAAACAAGGGGTCATTGGGTGATCTGCTATAGAATGACCCTTCAGTACAAATTGCGTCTGTAAGGTGTGTTGATGGGTGTTGATTGCGTACACGCATTCCATCATTTGCACTACCTGGCTGCACGCTACCGTTGCGTTTGTGCGCCGCGTTCATCGTGAGTCGCTTTAGCTGTCGCGATGCGTTCTGAAGTCTTCAGAAAAAGAAAGTAAGTGTCTCCAAATCGAACGGAAACCAATCTAACAACGTTGTGATGGTTTATTTCCTCTTGCGGTTGATTCCAGAAGATACGTAAGCGTAGATACGATAGTACAGACGTAAACGTATTCATACACGATAATTGATACCGTACCTGCGCTCGATCGTGTTAACTCCGTGTATACCAGCGTAGTTCGAAACTATACAAGCGTACATATGGCGTGCTAACAATACGGAACGTAACCTTTTTCGTGTCCCATACTGTACATGTTACTAGTCTTGTTCAATTCAGCCACGTGACGGCAAGGTCGCTAATCATATACATGTACTGAGCATATTTAAATCATTAAGTTTGTTTAAAAGCAGAACTGAAACTTTCATAGTTGGTACCGATCCGATTGCTTCCATCCATCTGGTGGTTCAATTTATCAAGTATTAATAATATTATGATTACAGGTAAATGGATCAATTGCCTGGTTTATGTTATGTACATGTAGTATAATTGCAGAGAAAAATATTCATAGCATCCATTTTACACGTACATGTAGCTACAGTTAAGTAATTTCATGCATGTGCACACACACACACACACACACACACATGGTTAGTCTTAGCATGCCAATGTTCATTTTCAATTAAGCCTTTCAATTTATACACATAATAAACAACCACTGAATGTACTGACTAGAAAACCATGATACCTTCTTCTGCTCTTTAGCCTTGTACTGTGTATATCCATAGTAGCATAATCCACATGCTAAACCAACTCCAGCTGTTGCTAAGCCACCTGCTGTATATCCCAATAATGCAGCACCATGCACCAACAATGCATCCAGCTTCCCCACACTGCACAGCTGAGGGAGTTACTGCTGGCTAAGATCAAGCAATTGGGATGGGACCCTGCTATATTTGGCATGCATAGTTTGTGTACAGGTGGTGCCACAGCTGTGGCCAACGCTGGAGTACCGGACAGGTTATTTAAGAGTCATGGTAGATGGAGGTCAGAGACGGCAAAGGATGGCTATGTTAAAGACTCAGTAGAAAAGCGTTTGGGGGTGTCTTATGGTTTGGTTTTCCCCTCCTTTGTCCATAGAAACGTAGCAGGCCGTGGTCGAGGTAACCCGCTTCCCACTCTGTTAGGTTGCTATGGTAGCATTAGCAGGCTTTCTCTGGTGTGATGGTGATAAAGCTGAGATGTAAGGATGTGTCCGTTAATGAGCAGGGCTGTTGGCTCAGTAAGGCAGACCAGCACAGGTAGGGAGCATCCCTGGTTATTGCATGTATGGGATGAGTATGATGGCAATACGTCAGACCAGTTGTACAGAGTATCATATCGACTATGTCAGATAGAGTGTCTAAAGATGAGGGCTAGTGTTTGAGTTCGGATTGGATGCCCAAGTTGATTGGCAAGCATACATGTACGGTGGGTGAGAGTGGTGGTGGGGGGGAGTGATGGTGGGGGAGAGTGGTGGTGGGGGAGAGTGGTGGTGGGGGAGAGTGGGCTTAAGGAGACACTTGGTAAACATTCATGTATTTTGGCAGAGAGAGTCAAGTTTACCCTTCGAAAGCGAAAGGACGGTGAGACAGTTACGCAGTGTACATCTTGTCCACGATGGAGCGACAGCTGCAGCTAACAGTGCCAGGGTACCACAGAGACTCAAGCAGCATTGGAGGTCGGAGACAGCTAACAATGGCTATGTCAAAAGACACAGTGGAGACTACCCGTTTCTAAACGCCAGGGGTGTAAAGTAGAAGCTTTCAAGTATTGCGTGCACAGGGGGTGCTGCGCAAAGGTTATTGTCATGTCATGGAAGGCAGTAGTGTTTAAGAAGGGAGAGAGAGTGGGCAAGTCATTTAAGTACATTCATTTCACCACCAATCAGCACAACTAATCCACAACATAGGCAAAAACAATAATCAGTTCTGAAAGCTATTGCTTAAAAATCAATTGCATGGCTTGGTTTGAATTTTTAAAGGCCTGTCATAGACATGTACATGTAAGGTTAGGAATGGGACAACAAAGGCTCTAACCTTATTTCATTCATAAGCTATGACTGCCTCCAGGTGGCACCATAGCTCGATTATGGTTGCGCTACCAATTCCTTATAGCAATATGAGAAGGATACCACACTCATTAAATTTAAATCTAATTACAGGCATAGACTACTTGACGCCCCTAGGAATATGTACAAGTGGGTCACAAGGAGGAGGTGAGATAAATCCTCACCTTCCTAAGCCCATTTCTTCTGTTGTACAGTACACAGAGATAAAGTATGCTTCTTGATTTCATAAGGGATTGGGGGGGACAGGGGTGCGGGGTCACTAGACAATTTAAGGTGCTATGTCAGGATCAAAAATTAATTGCCCCCTCTACAAAGGTTCAGTTGTAACCGAAACAACCCCTCTCCTCACACCCCACCTATTTTGAGGATTTTCTTTATGCAACCCCTGCACATTCTTACAGAGTCAACTATTATGAATATCACATGAAGAACTTACAGCATCTCTTGAAACATTCATCAAGGAAAATACACCCTGAATTCCATCAGCTGGAGAAAGAAATGACTAATTTGACAGCACACACAAAAAAAAACTTTGGACCTTACAAATACATCCACAAACAGAGCTCACTAGCCACCCCCAAACCTCCTCCCACAACCAATAGTCAGACACACACCTGGCCATTCACACCACCATATTTAACGATAACCCATTTGATTCTACCAAACATCATACGAGACCCACCACCTCCTCCCCTGTACCTTTCACATCTCCACCTCCCCTGACCCTACCACCTCCTCCTCCTCTGTACCTCTCACATCTCCACCTCCCCTGACCCTACCACCTCTTCCTGCTCTGTACCTCTCACATCTCCACCTCCCCTGACCCTACCACCTCCTCCTGCTCTGTACTTCTCACATCTCCACCTCCCCTGACCCTACCACCTCCTCCTCCTTTGTACCTCTCACATCTCCACCTCCCCTGACCCTACCACCTCCTGCTCTGTACCTCTCACATCTCCACCTCCCCTGACCCTACCACCTCCTCCTACTCTGTACCTCACATCTCCAACTCCCCTGATCCTACCACCTCCTGCTCTGTACCTCTCACATCTCCACCTCCCCTGACCCTACCACCTCCTCCTCCTCTGTACCACTCACATCTCCACCTCCTCTGATCCTTCCACCTCCTCCTCTGTACCTCTCACATCTCCACCTCCCCTGACCCAACCACCTTCTCCTCTGTATCTCTCACATCTCCACCTCCCCTGACCCTACCACCTCTTCCTGCTCTGTACCTCTCACATCTCCACCTCCTCTGATCCTTCCACCTCCTCCTCTGTACCTCTCACATCTCCACCTCCCCTGACCCCACCACCTCCTCCTCTGTCCCTCTCACATCTCCACCTACCCTGACCCTACCACCTCCTCCTCTGTACCTCTCACATCTCCACCTCCACTGACCCTACCACCTCCTCCTGCTCTGTACCTCTCACATCTCCACCTCCCCTGACCTACCACCACCTCCTCCTCCTCTGTACCTCTCACATCTCCACCTCCCCTGACCCTACCACCTCCTCCTCCTCTGTACCACTCACATCTCCACCTCCTCTGATCCTTCCACCTCCTCCTCTGTACCTCTCACATCTCCACCTCCCCTGACCCAACCACCTCCTCCTCCTCTGTACCTCTCACATCTCCACCTCCCCTGACCCTACCACCTCTTCCTGCTCTGTACCTCTCACATCTCCACCTCCCCTGACCCTACCACCTCCTCCTCTGTACCTCTCACATCTCCACCTCCCCTGACCCCACCACCTCCTCCTCTGTTCCTCTCACATCTCCACCTACCCTGACCCTACCACCTCCTCCTCTGTACCTCTCACATTTCCACCTCCACTGACCCTACCACCTCCTCCTGCTCTGTACCTCTCACATCTCCACCTCCCCTGACCCTACCACCACCTCCTCCTCCTCTGTACCTCTCACATCTCCACCTCCCCTGACCCTACCACCTCTTCCTCCTCTGTACCTCTCACATCTCCACCTCCCCTGACCCTACCACCTCTTCCTCCTCTGTACCTCTCACATCTCCACCTCCCCTGACCCTACCACCTCCTCCTGCTCTGTACCTCTCACATCCCACCTCCTCTGACCCTACCACCTCCTGCTACGATGATAAACATGCATCCTTCAACCCACCTCCCTCTACCCCATCTCCTCCCACTGCCCAGGTCCCCAGGCTCACCTGAGAGGAGTGACCAAATATCTCCTCCACAGTGTTCCTGGTGGTGGCCTGCAGGTCCATGGCTCCGTCCCCCTCGTTGTACAGGTACAGAATGATGGAGACAAGGGATGGGGAAGCCACATGTGAGCGACCCGACACCCTGGCCGTCCAGCTGTCTCCTAGGTTACCATCAGCACTCAACAAGAACTCCGTTTTCAGACTAAGAGCTGAGAAAACATTTGATTCCATTGAAGTAATCCCACCAATTATTGTTGTCAGTAACACCCACCCCACCATTGCATCTGTCAATAACCAACCTCCCCCATCTCCACCACCACCACCACCAATAGCATTATAGATTAATCAACTAGACTGCTCTTAGTAGTAGCGCATGCCAGTCTACGTGAGCACACAAGTGAAGAGGTCACAACCAAACAATTGAACAAAAGACCTAAGCACATACACGTACATACCATTGTCAGTGATGTCTTGCTGCCCAAAGCTAACTCCGTCGTGCTTCACCCAGCCAAAGGACTGCAGCCCGTCACCATGCTCACAGGTGTGGCGGATGTTAAATCTGCCATCGTAGGTCACCCACATTACCCCGGCAATGACAGACCTGCACACAGGTAGCGAGAAAGGGGTGACAGTGTGTGTGTATGTGTGTGTGTGATCGAAGGACAGTGTTGGCAAGTGGTGCAGTAGGTTCAGTATGCTCGCCAGGTTGAAGTGGCATTTACAATTATTCTGTGCCAGACCACACCAGCAGCTGTAACAATTAAGTCATTGCTTTTGTGCAAGCAATGACATAAGGCCGACATACACGGGTCGACTTCCTGCCGATTTATCGCCTGCAACTCAAATGAATACGGGTGAAAATTCAGTAAACTAAAGTTTTACGGAGTTTTTACGCATATTCATTCATAACCAGTCCCTACAGTCATAGGGACAGGCCCCCTTATAAACTTGTAAGTGCATACCTCAATTTAAGTTAACATTTATAACATGAACAAATGGCAGTATGAACTAGACATGGAGGATGACAGATGTGAGGGTAAAAAAATACAAACACTTACTTTGGAATACGTGGCCTGATACCAAAGTAAACGTTTGACCTGCAATGAATTTAATAAAACAAGTAAGGTAAACATCCACTGGGACTACATTATCAACACACACACACACACACACACACACGCACACACACATGGACATCTTGCCACGCGCGCGGGTTCTTGTGAAGATCTCCCCCCCCCCCCTCGCACCTATACTTTTACGGTACAGATATTCAATTAACATCTTATTGACACCTCAATGACAATGCATTCCGCGCATCTATCATCTCAAACAGGGTGTGTTGTATGAGATAGGCAAATACAGACGGTCCATCAGGTTTTAAATATATTCTCTAACACAAACAGTAATGAGCACTTACAGTAATGAGCGTTTCATTTTTTGCCGGTACTGGTCCACACCCCTCTTGTAAATTCTCGTTCTAGCTGGGCCTAGTTTAGGTTCAGTGTAAAGGGGATAAGTACATTGGCTTCACTAAGGGTTAGAAAATGGAGGGGGGGGGGGGGGGGTTAGAATGGGTGTGCCATGCTAGGATAGGGGAGTGAAGCCTATGCACTTATCCCCCTTACACTGAACCTAAACTAGGCCCAGCTAGAACGAGAATTTACAAGAGGGGTGTGGACCAGTACCGGCAAAAAATGAAACGCTCATTACTGTAAGTGTTCACTACTGTTTGTGCATGTTAGAGATAAACCTCACAGTAGAATAGCATTTGCTCGCGTCGCGGAATGAAGAATATCTGATTTAATCGTGTTAGTTTGAGATGCGGAATGTATTATGTCATTGAGGTGCCAATAAGATGTCAATTGAATATCTGTACCGTAAAAGTATAGGTGCGAGGGGGGGGGGGAGATCTTCACAAGAACCCGCGCGCGCATGGCCACACACACACACACACACACACACACACACACACACACACACACACACACACACACACCACCACCACCAGGCACGCACCGATACGTTCCCCAAAACCTGTCTCTGTACACGGATTCATTCCTCCATGAACCTTACAGTGCGCTAGGCAGGTCCAGTGGCATATTGACGTATGGTCCTAAAAGCCATCTTTCAGAAATGAACACCGCGATAGCCACAAATGCGGTAAAAATGGCGGGGAGGATAATCCAGAGCCTGGAATCTGCCTCTGTATAACGAGGAGACGGTCCTTGACTTTCAGCGGCCACAACGTACTTCTTCTTTTGCTGCCGAGGAGTGCAAGGAAATGACATGTCTTATCAACGAGATAGGGTAACAAACCTTCCCGCCTTTCATCGCACGTGGTGTGTAATATGTATTCTTTAATTAGGGCGGTATGAAAATACCTAAAAGTTTAAACTAGTGCGCACAGACGAATTTTCACAAAACTGCAACTTCCAAAGCACTGATCAGTTTACGCGGTGATGCCTGCTACGGTACAATTGAAGATCTCGGTAGTCGGTACGAGGCCAATTAGTTTGAGCTTATGGTGAACACAAACTGACTATATGCAAAGCAACAATGCAATGCATGGATATGGATATTGATGGCATACAGGGCACAGTTTGCATGCTATCCTTCTCACACATATAAATTGGATGCCGTTAATTAATCAGTCGGTACATGTGGTTAACAATCTATACTTTAGAAACCATTACATGTAACGTAAAAACGCAGCGGGTGCCCCAAGTTGCCCAGTGATATTGTGTCAGGTGTAGATATAATAAATGCTTGTCCAGGAGTGGTTTTATATACTATCCCCGGGGGGTTACGTTTGAGATTATATGGTCATCCGTAGGGGTGTATGGTTAAATTATGGAATAGCCCATTATTGGAATATATTCTATAATTTTTTAACCATAAGTAAGTGCTCGCGAGGATAAGTTCCCGCGAGTACACCCTCTGTACGAACAGGAAAACGAGCCAAGCAGCCGGATATCTCAGGGTTTTGTAAGCAGTTGCGTATGGTGGATGTCAATGACAGGCTGTAATATGGATTTCCATCTGTGGACGAATGCTAAAAAGATCCACTATATACATAAGTAATAAAAACATTCTCTACGAGAAAGATGGTGGTGTATAGGATTTGAAGGCAATGGTGTAAAAAGCTAGGAAACAAGAGTCTAATAAAAAAGTAAAATAATGTAATAGTCCGATATTTAACACATTTGTAAGATACTGCATGTGCTCATCGTCTGCTAAATATAGGACTATTTTACTTTATTATTAGACTCTAGCTTACACAATATTGCCTTCAAATCCTTTATACCACCATCTTTCTCGTAGTATTACTTGTTTCATTGATTTTTTTGTACACCATGGGTTGTGTGTGACATCATGTGAATACAATTTGCTAAGACATCCACAAACATAGCATGAACGACGCTAAGCAATCCGATCATCAGAAGTCTCGGGTATAGAATGAGACATTCGTGTCAGTGTCTTCCGATGCTGTACTAGAGGGACCTATATACGCATTTGGCATAATTGGAACTGTTAATGCAAATAAAACACGTACAGACAACTAAAACTAACATTAATAGTTATACACACACGTTAATATTTTCTGAGTAATAATACATTACATGCCCTCCTCTTCCACCTTGTCCTCTTCCATTTTCTCACCGCCTCTTCCTCTTCCGTTTTGGCCGCCTCCACCTCGGCCTCTTTCGTCTCTCACACCTCTCGTCCTCGTCCTCGGCCTCGGCCTCTGGCCCGCCTCGTTATTCTTCCCTACCACCACGTCCAGCACCACCTTCGAATTCTTCACGTACTGCTTCCACTCCGCCATCCCCACCGCCTTCCATTGAACACCTCACATAACCATATCACCAACTCCACCCACATAGCCAAGTCTTCAGATGTGACAACCATCATCACTAACTCCAAAGGCATTATCGATCCACATCACTACTACACCTCATTGAATATCCTCCACTACTGAAGAACCTCGACATCTGATAAACATTACTAACTCCACACACCTATAATGTACACATCCATCACATAGCCAGATCTCTGACAAGTACCATGCACCCTAAATCCACTTACTCCATCCACTTAACCTTAAAACCACTTCTCATTTCATCGTGGAATTTCCAATCTCTGCATTATCTAAGATATCTGTTTGATTACAGCAAATTTAAGGTCTTTTTTTGCTATAATAGTCATTATTGTTGTACTTTTTCAAATTCCGTGAATGATTTTGCGTGTTTTTCATGCAAACTGTGATTTTTTCAAAACATGGACTTTGCTAAAATGAAGAATTATTTTGTAATTTTGATGCCAATTGCTTTGGTTTGAAATTTATGTGACATATTTCACATTTTAGCAAGTGTATGCACGCTTTTTGCACAAATGAGATGATTTTTGGTGCTTTCAAGATAGCATGAAATAAAAATTCCTAAATTAAGAACTATCCATCTATAATACAAAATAAAATAAAATATCTCTGAGTTGTCACATATTTCATCTTGTATGCTTGCAGCTCATCTGTGACATGTAAAATCCTTTGCTCGTCAATGTATAGCCCGAATTCGACGTATCTGAAATTTCAGACCTGCCAAATCTGCTGAAACAAAGTAGTTGTAACCACAATGCATACAAGGTTATAATTTTACATCTCAGTGTTGCCATATCCATATTTGAAATTTCAGACTCACCAAAATTTTTCTCACTGACTTATCATGATCCCCTACTAGTTCGATGTATCTGAAATTTCAGACCTGTCAAATCTACTGAAACAAAGTAGTTGTAACCACAGTGCATTATAATTGTAGAGTGTTGCCATATCCATATTTGAAATTTCAGACTCATCAAAGTTTTCTCACTGACTCATCATAATTCATAATCACCTTCTATTAAGAATTTGATGTATCTGAAATTTCAGACCTGTCAAATCTACTGAAACAAAGTAGTTGTAACCACAATGCAAAAAGGTTATAATTGTAACTTTTTGCTGATTGGTTGCAATTTTTGTACAATGGTAAATATTACATTTAATGCGAAATTCAAATGCATATTTCAAAGAACAATAATAATATATTATGCATGGAATTTCTAATTTTAAGTTTACCCTTAACGTTCAAAACTTCATTCAGTAAATTGACATTAAATTTACTCATCGCACTCCAAAGGCTTGTGCCTGCAATATTCGTACAGGAAAATTATAATTACTGAGTACAGTGTTAATCTTGCATAAATTCAATACACTCATACAAGTTCTTTAACTTCTGAGCAATACTTTGGTACAACCTATGTGGCTTGGGAAGGGTTATACTATTCATCACAATGCAGTTCTTGTGGGTTGTAATCAACTGAGACTGTGATTTAACAACCCAAGGACTCCATGTACCATGGTAAGTTCCAGTCCACCATTCCAGTTACTTCTGTTACTATTAACACTTTAGCAATTTGAGGCAATTCATCATTATATTGTTCCAAGCCAAGTGCGACGAAATCACATTTATATATGGAACAGTGTCCATCAAAATTACCCTAACTTATGATACTTTATCAATTTTTCCAGGACATGCAAAAGAAAACTAACGCTTGCATTGAAATGTATGGCTGATTATATTTCTGTACCTTATACCTGTATGATGGATAGCCCAATTTAGGACGCGTAAGTACTATGCTGCATATGACAGAAGGTGATTTTGCTAGACACTAATACGCACACATATGAATCGAGGCATATTTCCAGGAAGGAGCATCAAATATCAAAGTATAAAAATGTACGCGAAATTACATGCATACAACATTCACGTGTGGTCAAGAATGTTGTTACATACCTGAAATCAACTATACATGACGGTGGGGTCACTATCTCATCCTGCATCATTTGCTGTAACATGAATTAAATATATATGAACTTTCTGAAATCATTTCCATGCAACAAGCAGCCATTAAAATTACAATGCATAATACTTTGTACAGGTATACACGTATATTATTCGTACATTCACGACACTGCCACTGCCAGGTGAAGCACCGGAATGAACGGTGTCTGCTGGTGAGAATAGAATGTGCAGATAAAATGCCCATCGCAATGTACACTGATGGATAATTTCGTACCAATAGAGTTTGATGACCCTGCCGCAAGGGGCGTCACCACTTCGTCGATTGATAGTTGCTGAGCGCGCACGCACGCACGCGCACGCATAAAAAGATTAGGACAATCAAACTAAACACAGAACATGGTTCACCCCACATGCATACAACATGCCACCAATCCACTATCGCATGTATACACCGTTTGAATCACCGTATATGTTGTAGCTTCAGAGCAGTCACTGATGCTAATAAGTGACACCGCGTCAGAGAATTCACTGAAATCAATGAATGATTCAGGCTCAGAACAGTCACTGAAATTAATGGCAGTCATAAAGTCGCTGTCTGTGTCACTATTCTCCCGTAGCTTTCACAGCTGCTGTAACTGTTGTATCAGCGCATGCGCATTATAGTTTTCAAGAACATTACGCGCACCGTTACTATTAATAGTTTTACCGCTGAATCTAGCACCTGCCACTAGTTTCTGTTGCAACTTAACTGTGTGCATCTGGATTATCATGGCTCTCTCTAGTTGTTGGAATTTTGATGTTGGTAAGGACCAATGCATCTATCTGGTGAAAGCAGGAGAAAGGCTCCGAGTCGAGGGGAACTTTTAAGAGGCCGTTTGTAGGACCTGTCATTGATGTAAGATTCAGCTTCAAAAATGGAAAGCATTACTTGGTGGTACGTATTTGTGCACCTTTGGCCCATATCAACATTTGTATTGAGTTTGATTTCCGATATAGCTTGAATCTATCCAAATGCGCCTGCAGCATAACAGATTATTTTTTCGATTGTGCATGTTGATTCGTTCTTTCTAATACACTTAGTACAATAAGGGTCCGTGCATAACCTTGAGAATAATAAAGGTCTGTTTATCCTTTCGATAGGTGTCCGTGCGTATGAACTTGAGTTACCGTAAAGTATATATACGCAGTATTAAAACTATAATTATGATTATAATTTAATTATAATTATATGATCCGTATTACGGCCATACAATGTCTCATTTTTACCGGGCAGGCATATAGCAGCCGAGGATGACACTCCAGGCATATTTTGGTACACATTTTTGGTCACGATTGCTGGTTTTGTCTCGGTCGCGTGCGCGACGCACTAAGGTACAACTTTAGCAGAGACACAAAGATCAGTCAGAATACGAAGTAAGTGGTCCTTTCTAGTGTTAAAAAAAATTGTTGTTTTTCTCACGCTAATGTACATAAAACAGCAACATCATTTCGAGCTACACTGTATATGTTCTAATTGATGCGCGCAAACTGTTACCTATTTAAGGTAAGGGTGTGTGGGTGTCAAAGGATTGTGGGGTGTGTGTGTATCAAAGGCTTGTAGGGTGTGTGTGGGTGTCAAAGGCTTGTAGGGTGCGTGTGTGTGTGTGTGTATCGAAGGCTTGTAGAGTGTGTGGTGTCGAAGGCTTGTAGGGTGTGTGGGTGTCGAAGCTTGTAGAATGTATGGTGTCGAAGGCTTGTATAGTGTGGTGTTGAAGGCTTGTAGGGTCTGTGTGTATCAAAGGCTTGTAGGTGTTTGTGTGTCAAAGGCTTATAGGGTGTTTGTGTGTCAAAGGCTTGTAGGGTGTGTGGGTGTCAAAGGCTTGTATGGTGTGTGGGTGTTGAAGGATAGTAGGGTGTGTGTGGGTGTCGAAAGCTTGTAGTGTGGTGTCGAAGGCTTGTGTGTGCGTGTCGAAGGCTTGTAAGATGAGTGGGTGTCGAAGGCTTGTAGGGTGTGTGTTGGTGTTGAAGGCTTGTAGAGTGTGGTTTCGAAGGCTTGTAGGGTGTGTGTGGGTGTCGAAGGCTTGTAGAATGTGTGGCGTCGAAGGCTTGTAGGGTGTGTGTATCAATGGCTTGTAGGGTGTGGGTGTCAAAGGCTTGTAGAGTGTGTGTGTGTATCGAAGGCATGTAGGTTTTTTGTGTGTCAAAGGCTTGTAGGGTGTGTTGGTGTCGAAGGCTCGTAGGGTGTGTGTGGGTGTCGAAAGCTTGTAGGGTGTGTGGGTGTCGAAGGCTTGTAAGATGTGTGTGGGTGTCAAAAGCTTGTATGGTGTGTGTTGGCGTCGAAGGCTTGTAGATTGTGTGGTGTCGAAGGTGTGTGTGGGTGTTGAAGGCTTGTAGAATGTGTGGTGTCGAAGGCTTGTAGAGTGTGGTGTTGAAGGCTTGTAGAGTGTGGTGTTGAAGGCTTGTAGGGTCTGTGCGTATCAAAGGCTTGTAGGTGTTTGTGTGTCAAAGGCTTGTAGGGTGTGTGGGTGTCAAAGGCTTGTAGGGTGTGTGGGTGTCGAAGGCTAGTAAGGTTTGTGTGGGTGTCAAAAGCTTGTAGTGTGTGTGGTGTTGAAGGCTTGCGTGTGTGTGCGTGTCGAAGGCTTGTAGGATGTGTGTGGGTGTCGAAGGCTTGTAGGGTTGTGTGGTCGAAGGCTTGTAGGGTGTGCGTGTGCGTGTCGAAGGCTTGTTTTGTGTATGGTGTCGAAGGCTACGGCCGTTAAAAATCAACAGGCTATGCATTAACCATGCACACATTAATTGCAAACTAACACCCCGGGTCAGTATATAAAACCACCCCCCTGCCCCTGGACAAGCTTTTATATCTACATCTATTTTACATTATGAAAATCAGTGATTGATGTTCTGGTGAATGAATATATGCATGTGAGCTGATGATTTCTGAAATTTCAGATACACCAAACAGTATATGATTGGCATATCTGAAATTTCAGATACACCAAACACAGTATATGATTGGCATATCTGAAATTTCAGATACACCAAACACAGTATATGATTGGCATATCTGAAATTTCAGATACACCAAACATAGTATATGTGAATGCTTTGCTTTTATTATTTGGTTAATCTGAAATTTCAGGTATGCCAAGCATGTTTAAAATTTATTTTACAGCAACATGTAATTCAGAATTTATTCCCCTATAATTTCCCTTATACCATTCAACAGATTTACACAAGGCAGTACAGGATTCTAAAAGGAATGCCATAGTTGCATCAAAAAACACAAAGATGAGCTTTTCTGAGTCTCCTCACACTCCTGCCACTTCTGCCATTTTGAACAGTCCTGAATATTAAATTTAAAACCTTTCTTCTTGCACATTGTATTTATAATCATTATCATTATATTTCATGCATTTCATGTATCACATCATTTATGTCACATAATTATCTAATTCTTATGATACTGTGCAAGCATAATTCTGATTGTTGAAGATTTTAAGCAATTCAGTACAATTTTGCTGACAAAAGCTCTGAGTTGCATTTCTGAGGCAATGTCTTAAATTCCTGCAACATTCTAATTGGAATTGGAAATTCCACAATGAAATTGGAAGGAGTTTTAATTCTCCAGGTAGGGTGTGTAGCCGATTTTCAGGTTTTGTAGGTTAATCGGTTATTCGCGATTATCTATTCGGTCGACTATGCACTTAGTAGTCTAATAGCAGGTTACCGATTGCAGAATTGTCTTTAGTCGAAATAATCGATTCTGTTTTTCTTAGTTGCGATTAGTCGATATTCGTTTCCTTCATATGCAAAAATCGGTAGCAAATCGATTACCCCTTATTATATGCCCTTCGCTTTTCCCGCCTGTACAAAGGCACACTAACGGGTTTATTATAATCGGTAAAAAGAAACATTGTGATGTTATTAACACTTAGTCGCACGTCTGGGGACCCGGCTGAAGGTAACCATCAGTGCGCCCTACCTCAATATACGCGCAGTGGGCACTGCTATTTAAATACGTTCGTACTTTCTCTGCAGTATTGTATATGTGCATTAATCAAACGTGCTATACTACTACGTACTCTTTTGCACAGGTGACAGGTGTCCAAAATACTCGCGGTACACTGCCTCTTTTCCAGACGTTCGGCCATGACGTTCTGAATATCGTACATGTCTCGATTGGCGGCTTTCTCATATGCGTGGAGCGGTGTTCCACCATGCAGTGTCTATCTGGCACTGCTCAGTTCTTATTGAATTGTATATTGAGGCGAATAACTGCCAATTGTGGCGGATGGGAATGATACATGTAGTGTTTAAGGCATTTTGTACCAGAAAAGAGCGCAAGCTGCGGGTGGACAAACTATTCATTTCGTTTTTATCTCAGTAAACTAAAATCTTACTTGTTCCATTCTTAGAACTGAGTACCAGGCTATGGTAGCGGGGAAACAAATAGCCACGTGTTTTTCGGTGAAAAAAAAAATACTTGGGTCACAATCCGCCGCCATTGAATCATGGGTTTGGCGTAATATTGGCATGAACATCGTTCCTAGTCCCTGTGGATACTATCTTTGTTGATTTAATGATTTAAAGTTGACATAAGTACTGATAAGCAATAAACTGGCTATAATTAATTGTATCAGACTTGAGAAACTGTGATTTATCGTGCCATTATAAAAAAGGACAAACCTGGAAAAACCTAGGTAATCGTTGGCAAATTTATAGTGCATTAAACGCCAAAATCGACTTATTCTTTCTAATAACAGATTTGCAAGTTGCTATAAACCTGAATAATCGATTGGACTTTTTTTCATAGTCGAAATAATCGATTTTGATTTACAAAAAAGGTTACACACCCTATTCCAGGTCCAAGTCCTACGCGTAGGACCAATATTTGAAAATTCATTATAAATAGAAATGCAGTTTTTTGGCATCCATTTCTCTACTGCTGTTTGATGCGTCTATCGTGCTAAATTCACCAATTGTCAGTCTATTTTTTAAACCACACCCTTGGTTACACGATGGTAATAAACAGATGCGGTTCTTAAAAATGCATTTAGTAGAGAATTTAATTGTCACAGAAAAAAGTACGACAAGAATAACTTTTTTTGAATGTTTTTAGAAGCGTGCTACTATGTACATTCTATGGCAGTGTTTTTACTCTAATTGGTTTTGCCATTTTTACCGAAAACACACTGTACGTGTTCAAGATTTTGTCCATTCACTTGGCTATTCTCGCAACATGCGTCTGACAAATACCTATCGTTCATAAGCTTGTGGAGCTAGCAATTTCCAAATCTACAATGTACTTTTTTATATGCTGTCTGCTTCTGGCCCGTTCCGGACACTCTGAGATATTCTCTTCGAATCTTGCCACTACTATTAACTTTATATGATCGCGTATCGGGGGGCCCGGGATATTGTTTCAGTACTAGAGTTCCTGCGTACGGGTATCAGGCAGCGCAAGCGTGCAGCTATTATTATAAAATGCGGCCCGCGAAGTGATGAATTTTAATATGAAGGGGGGCCGGGGGGGGGGGGGGGGGGGGGGGGGCACGTGCCCTGAGTGCCCTCCCCCCCGGATCCGCCGCTTCACCCTGATGGTATCATGGTCATTTTACTCTGTCGGGTGTCGCTACCACGGGGGAGTTGCAATATATTGTTTGCTTAATTCTATTAATGGCAATTCACGCTTACATATGCCCGACATGTGTCTTGACACAAAGCAACTTAGGCAAGTTGTTACACATTGGCCTGGTCTGAGGCCTTACCCCAATGGTCTTCTGAGCCGAGTGTCATGTGATTCTGAAGGGTGTGCCTGTCTTCGGTGAGTCGTTTGTCTCTAACAAGTAAATAAAAAACATTCTCAATGAGAAAGTTGGTGGCATATAGGATTTGAAGGCAATGGTGGTGTAAAAAGGAAGGAAACAAGGGTCTAATAATAAGGGAAAATGGAATAGTCCTATGTTTAGCACACGAACAACATACTATATCCTACATATAGAAATGTGCTAAATATAGGACTATTCCATTTTCCCTTATTATTAGACCCTTGTTTCCTTCCTTTTTACACCACCATTGCCTTCAAATCCTATATGCCACCAACTTTCTCATAGAGAATGTTTTTTATTTACTTGTTTCATTGATTTTTATTCATACCCGATCATGAGCCGTATGCATGTGAAGTAATCCATCTTGATATGAGAGGGATGTTGTAAAGGTACGACATACCTTTGAGTGACCTTAACTCTTTTCGCCGAGCGTGATGCACGTTCAGGACTATGGCAATATCGCTGTCTTTTTTCAGGATCTGCTCGATACCTTGCACGTCGAGAGGTCCGTTCCTTTTCAGGATCTGAGGAGGCTTTAAGGGGCGGCCGAAATAGAAGAGAGGTTGTTAATTGTCGCCCCAGCGCGATCGAACCCATGAACGCATTTTGTACCGGGCCAGATCCAGACAGCACCGTCTCTCCCCCCCCCCCCCCCCCCCCCCCTCCCCCCTACTAATCGCATCTCGATACCTTGCGCGTCGAGAGGTCCGTTTCTTTTCAGGCTCTGCTTGATAGTTTTCACGTTGAGAGGGCCGCTTCTTTTCAGGCTCTGCTTTGTACTTCCGCTCGGGCTGAATCTAATACGTCGTCTCTAGTTTTGAGGTACTATATGCTGGTCGTTTGGGTTTCTTCTTTTCCTGACGTGAAGGCATTTTTGAAAAAAAAAAACACTTCACTAAGTTACAAAGAGCGTCAAACTTACAACGATCGAATTACAAAAATGACGTGCACGTTATTAAAAAAATACATAACCGCGACAGTTAATTACCACTACGTGTAGTGCCCAGACCATACACATTTGATTGCATGATGTACACTGCTAGTACTTCGTATAAAGAGCGAAGTAGGACCTATCCGAGTCGTGTCAGTGCAGTAAGTTTAACTATACGTGATTTGCTAACACAACCACCGATATATGTCATGTAGCCTCGAGACGTTTTGACCACAGAAGCGAAAATGCCAACGAATTCTGAAGCCATTGGTGTGATTTTCATTTCTTAAAAGTGTTCCTATCCCGAGTTATGCGTGGTCAAGTACAAGAACAAGAAGAAGAAGAAGAACGAGAAATACGTGGGACTGGGTACGAGTTTCGAAAATTGTTTTGTTCTCTACAACCACGCGGTTTTGTGACATCAAACAAACACGAAACTGCTTGTTGTTGCCTTCTTGTACGACGACGATAACAAGGTAAGCCATCCGCTCGTCGGGAGTCTTGTTAGAAGCGGGTCGCGTTTTTTTAATGACATTCATAATCAGGGTCAAATCCTATATGAGAGTTACTAACGTAACTCTCGATAATGTTTTATACACACTTACACGTGTATCAAACCCTTTTTCTTTATGTGACGCAATTAATTAAGGTTTGTCCAGAAAGCTTCACATTGGTCTCAGACCTCACCCCAATGGTCTTCTAAGGGTCACGTGATTCTGAAGGGTACACAGCGATTCGATTGCGCCCGTAACGTCACGTAAATTCATTTGTAACCCTGACGTTACGGATTACGTTGACATCAGGCTTACGTACCCGCGTTCGGACCGATTACTCACGGGGATAGGATTAAGGTCGTAATCTTCATCCATAGATATTATACGGAAGGGATTGGAAACGGGAGTCTTTAACACCAATCAACAGGTTCCATCCATGCAGGAAAAAAATAATAAAATGGCGGATAATATCTATGGTTTCAGATACTTTTTCGAAGAAAACCGGTCGTTGTGTATAGTTTGAGGCTTTTTCCTTTATTCTGTCACTTGCTTAAAAGGTATGGATATTTTTAGATATGTTTTTATGACTGTAAATGATTTTAGACCCGAGTTTTTTTAAAGACCCGCGTTCTGTGTCTTTGCGAAGCCTTTGTGGGCGTGTAGGAAACGTTAGCGTTGTCATATTGGCTACTTTATTGTAGAATCGAGTGGAGCTTCGTGAGACAAATCGAACTGGCTAGGTATTATCTCAAATGCGTGTTGTACACTCGTACAAAAGTTGGCAATAAAGATTTTGACATGAGACTGGTTGTGGGCATCTAAAGTGCGCCAAGAGCTTTTGAGATAATACCTAGCCAGTTCGATTTGTCTCACGAAGCTCCACTCGATTCTACAATAAAATAGCCAATATGACAACGCTAACGTCTCCTACACGCCCACAAAGGCTTTGCAAAGACACGGAACGCGGGTCTTTAAAAAAACTCGGGTCTAAAATCATTTACAGTCATAAAAACATATCTACTAATATCCATACCTCTTAAGCAAGTGACAGAATAAAGGAAGAAGCCTCAAACTATACACAACGACCGGTTTTCTTCGAAAAAGTATCAGAAACGCAGTGGCAAACGTGTTAATTGATCCTACAGTGACAGGCCGTAAGCCAGCCTATGCAATGTATTGCATCACGTGATCCGTTTCCAATCCCTTCCGTATAATATCTATGCTTCATCTGTGTGTTTGCGCGTGAGTACGTGAGCAATATCCGCAAGACTACGTTCGCGTTATTACAATTACACCGTGATTTCATCCCGTCCCCACGATAATGACTCGTTCCCAGTAGTAACATGCATTAATAAAAGCTGCCCAGCAATTTTTTTCAAATAAATTATAATAACCTTTTACATATGTATGTACAGAGGGGAATATAGCAATGTTACAAGTAGAGCCAATTGAAGAGATCATGGCAGAAGCCTTTCCACCCAGGCTACATATTGCTGGGAGACACGCACCCTAGCCAAATAGAGCACTAATAAAACACACGCATGCTGAACGATCTGCTCTACCTGGTATAAAGAATACTACTTCATGATGTGCTTGATCCCGCCGCCTGCATGCACGCAGCTGGAGGACTTAACTTTTGTATGCCTAGCTGAATCGTCACCTATTGGAGTCGATACAGGGTTAAAATGTAAACATTCACCAACAGCACTACCTTTTATACAAATCTCCTCTTCATCGATTTTCTTCTATTCAATCCTGCTAAGAGACGCTAGGTGTGAAAGAAAAAGCAATCCACCACAGAGGGGTGCTGTAAAAATCAGCCTGTGAAGAAGCCGCTAACCTTCACAGATCAATGCAGTTTTCCTCAACTGGGGTGACACAACTGTAGGCCGATTTACCTGCAAGGCATATGACACGCGGGGTAAAACAAAAAACCTCATCGTGTTGGTTTCATACCTTGTTTGACTTGTTTGTTTCAGAGCTTTACTAGAAAACACATACCTATGTCGAGCGCAATATTTATCAGTACGCAGCGCAACATGCACCCTTTAAACGAAGTGTGCCACTTACCAGTACGTCGTAGAATGAATGGCTACCAGCAGCAAACGTACGCGTGTAAAACGTGCACCTCCTGAGGGCTGCAAAAAATGTAAAAAGGCAGAATATGTACGATGGGTTTTCTATCTCACCATAGTTTTGTATAGAACACGGGATTAAAGAAACGTGTCACGAAACAGCCATTTTGCCAAAAAGGTACGGGCGGAAACGAAAACATAACAGAATCACCAGGGCACTTTGTGACAATTAGAGGATATTGTCAATGGGCGTTACGTACATTTGAGTCTGAGTACGAGGCCCTTTTGGTTTGCGATGCCCGTAAACTATTCGTTACGTGAACTCCCCTTTGGTCTCATAAAATACGTGATACGTAGTCATACGCAATCAGATGCCTGAATTGCTGTGATGTAGCTATCTTCTGTGAGTCGTTTATGCTATGTACACACTTACATGTATATCATGCACAATTAACATTTTACTTTATTTAAGTGACGCAAGGTTGGTCCAGTAAGCTTCACATTGGTCTGAGACCTCACCCCGATGGTCTTCTAAAGCCGTTTTTCTCGAGAACTGACGTTACTGATGTAGGGCAGAATGATGAAACTGTTAAACAACCTGCAGCACCTTTAATACCACCATCAGTTGTCGGTTCAGGAACGGAACTGCGGTCAGTTTTGAGGATGCTGATGATGAGGCTGAAAACACGCATGCGGAGCTACCTACAGTGGAAGATGAACCTGGACCAGTTCAAGAATGTGCAGGGGAAGCTGCCCACAGATATCCAACCAGAACAAGAAAAGTTCCCGATTGCTACGGAGCATATGTACAATACTAAAAAGCAGAATGGGGAGTGGCAGATCAGGCACAACGTAATATCATGTATATAGACTTCCTTTTTATGTATGTTAGTCAGTCTTATCTTGTATCCTTTATTTTGACCTCATTACATCACCAACGTTCTCATAGAGAATGTTTATAGTTAGATTTTTTTCATACCCAAATCACTTAAATCAAACATTATGTATCGCTGCACCCTTCCTCCCCCCCCCCCCCCCCCCCCCCCTCGCACACGTAGCGAGTTATGTAATCCGTAGATCTAGACGTCCATGGAGCTGGGTACCAAACAATAGGAGAGGGAAGCTAACTTTGACGTCCCTCTATCAAAATGGTACCTGAAATCATGCCCGTGCTAGCTGTTTCTATATCATCTCGAGTTTGGGTCGTTTTTCTTTTAATTATTCTTTCTCTAACTTGAAGGGTTGTCGAGAAAAACAACTTCACTGGCAAATGGATTTCACACCGAACGACGATTCAAGCACCAAAGAGTTTTCTCTAGTAGGTCACTATTTATTTGATATCTAATTATATGTCGTGCACAGACCGTATAGTTGATTGTTAAATCATTTGCTACTGCTCCTGTAGTTTTCTGGTTTGGTATTGACATAACTTGTCAATATTCTGCCTTAATGATACGAGTAGCGTTTACTACGGACCAAATCTAACTATATCCTGTACATGCATTTACAATAAATATACCATCCACTATTTCTATTTGATCACAGTAGGCACTCTTTCAGCCAGTTCTAAAGCTCTTGGTGAAATTTCCATTCCTTCAATGTGTTCCTACCTCAAGTTATGCGTGGTCAAGAAGAAGGAGGATAAATCCTTTTGTTCTATACAACCGCGCGGTTTTGCGGCATTAAAAAAACGACGAAATCGCTGACTTTCGTCTTCTCGTTCGATTAGAACATCTAGCTAAACGATCCAAATGTCAGGAGTCTCATTAAAAAAGCGTCGCGTGTTTTTTATGATTTCATAATCGGGGTCAAATCCAATATGGAAGTTTTTGTCATCTGGATTGATGCAGTATAAAGAACACATAATAAATGTTAATCGCGCTTCGGATGATATGATTACTCAGTTCTAAATTTCGCTACCTAACGATTAAGAAAATAAAAATAATTTTGCATGTTGTCTGAAAGGGTCAATGTAGTCAATGTAATTAAAAACAATGTTTACGAGTAAGTTGCATGCTGGCATATAGGGGTTTGAAGACATGGACTTAAATGGAAAAATATTCACACCTATATTTACTTAGCACAATTTACAGTACCGCTCGCGGCAACCCTGTCTGTTCAAACATTGCCAGAATATTCGGACGCTCATTACGTATTCCTGACGCGTCATTGCAAACGTCCGTTAATTTTCCGCGCACGCGTCCATTGACATGTATGGAACAATGTGCATTTCTGTTCAGTATAAATCAGGAATCAACAGAAATTAAAAAACCGGTCAAAAATATAGTTAAGGACATCTTTCACTGTGTGTTTTTTGATGAAACAAAAAATTCAGGGTCTATCTGTAGGTTACATGGCCCTAAAACAACACGTCCATAGACACATGTAGAAATTGTGTAGAAATTTGGGTTTTGTCTAGATGTTTGTGCATCTTTCTCAGGATCTGTGATAGTTGCAGTAAAAACCAGTTATTACAATGTTAGCCAGATCATCGAGGAAGGGGCCAGATACCATAAAACACTATTTCCTCTACTTCTCAAGGTTCCAGAGTCACTTTAGTGGTGTTAGGTACTGAATGTCCCCATTATTAATTCTTCCACTTGCATGACGTAATGGACGTTTTATACGGGCTCTGCCACTGTGTGACTCACTCAGGTATGTTACATCTGAGGTGCTTGTAGGCGTTCTACATGTGCGTAGCAACCATAGCTTGACCCGCATACGTAGTATATATACAGAGGCGTATCCAGAATTTCAGCGAGGGGGGTGCTTAAGGTCAGGAATTTTTTTTTTGGGGGGGGGGGGGGGGGGGGGGGGGAAGGCGGGGGCCCGCTTCTGGTCCGATACCAAAAGTGTGTGTGTGGTAGGGGGGGGGGGTGGGATGCAGTCCGCTTCAAGTCCGATACGAAAAGTGGGGGCCTTTGGCACACAGCAAATACGTTGCCGTTATAATTAATAACTAACGGTTACAATTTTGGCCGAGGGGGGTTCTCAAGCACCCGGAGTACCCTCTCCAGGGGCGGATACAGAATTTTCCAAAAGGGGGGTTAACCGGTTTAGACCCGCGATACAGTGGCGTAGAGAGGGGGGGGGGGGCATATGTCCCCGGGCGCAGGGTTGAGGGGGCGCCGAAATAGACGAGAGATAATTAATTATCGCGTCAACGAGAACTCACGAACGCATGGGCAGATACAGGGGGCAGTTGTAAACCCGTTCATATAATACAAGGCTCCTCCCCTTCCCTCTTTTCCGCTAGGTACCCCCTCCCCCCCTCCCCCCGGGCGCTCAACACTCACACTACGTCACTGCCGCGATGCGAAAAGCGGGGGTAGGGGGAGGGGGTGGTGGTAGTGCTGTCCGCTTCAGGCCCGATACGAAAAGCAGGGTGTGTGTGCATGCGTTTGTGTGCTGTACGCTTCAGGCCCAATACGAAAAGCGGGGGGGGGAGGGGGGTTGCTGTCCGCTTCAGGTCCGATACGAAAAGTGAGAGGGGGGGGGGGGGGTGCCGTACGCTTCAGACTGGACTCAATAATATCTTATACATTTACCAGACTCGCCAAACTAAGAACTACACAACATTTGAAATAGCCTACAACCAGCCTGCCTATACAACTGTATAGGCCTAACTGTGTGATAGTAAACAGATTGTCTAATTTCCATCACAAAAGTGTTGGTGCCACATGTGTGTGTGTGCTTGTGTGCATGCATGTGTATGCTTGTGTGCATGTGTGCGCATGCATGTGTATATGCATGTGAATGTCAATGCACATGGATGCGTGTGTGTGCATGTGCATGTGTGTGAATATGTGTGTGTGCTTGTGGATATTGTACTTGTGTGTTCATTTGTGTCACTTACTTCATACACTCACATAGGTCTCAGTAGTCTAGTATTTGGGCAAGTTGGACTGACAATAGATTGGAACTGGACCTCTCACCGTTGTAAACGACCTAGATAGGTATCTGTTTTGAGTGAAATCTTTTGAGAACTTGGAAAAAACATGGGTTAGGTCTCTATTCGCGGCAGCGATATCCCATGCACAGGTGCAGGATTCAGTACCAGGAAAATACAAGCATGCATGCATAGCCAAACAAAAGCAGCTCAACAATGGATCGAGTTATACATGTAGGAAGAATCCATATTTGAAAACCATATTTACACAAAACAGTACTATTAATGGAAGTGTTTATTGAGCTGAACAATAACATATACTCTGTAACAGTTTTATTATTTTCATACCTAGCTATATGTCCTCGTTCTTCAAAATGCACCCTGTGAAGAAAGTCTTCCACATAAGTCCATCTCCTTACATAGCTAAGCACAGTGGTGTCACCAGAATCCTGTACAGTAAAAAAATCTCTGTGGTTAATATGGATGATGAATGCTTGGAAATGCACGTTTCATAGAGGATGGGGTGCTAGCTGGTACTAAATCTGCAGTCCCCCGAGAAATGCACCTGATTGTAGAAGTAGGTCCTCCTCTTGGTAATTTCATCTACCTTGTTAAATATGAGCTTTTCAGTCCTAAAGATATGAGCAGCACCTTTCTGGAGGTGATAGGGTGTTCTCATGCATGCGCCACATTCGGGGCCCTCATAGGTAACATCCTGTTTTGCCCAAAATTGATTGCTTCTAGGCACAAGATCGCCTCAAAGCTGCTGTCCTAATTGGAAGAGGTCGCCAGTATTAATCCTCTTGCATTGGTGCATGTGGCCCAAAAAACTCCCACTCATTTGGCCTCTGGCACCCAGGATTCCTTCGATAATGATGTCAGATATTTTTTTCTAACTTTGAAGCCATTGGCATTTTGGATGCAGCCTGGAAACAGACCCAACTTGGCATGAGCTATGGTGGTCTTGGCCTTGCTCAATTTCTCACTATTCCCATGCAGCACAAATTGCATAATTGAGCCTTTCTGGCTTAGGGAGTGTTGATAACAGTATCTCTGTGGAGTCTATTTTGGCACACAGAGAACTTGTCTCAGAGTTTGGATGACCATGTATTTTTATCTTATAGTTGGAGCTGCAATTGAGGCAGATAAAGCTTGCCTTCTTTCTCACATCTGCACCCTTTACAGCCTCTTGGCTCACAGTTGTACCTTTTGTGGGTCTTGGGCTCCACTTAGATATCCTAATGAGCTACAGATAGCAGTGACGTGGTGGCTTGCCTTGGACATTTCCAGGGTCACTTCATGTGCTCTTTGCCCAGATGTGGCACTCGACCCTCTCTGCGCTGTGGCCACCAAGCTCATATTGCAGCAATGTTAGAAGCTGAAAGTGGCTTCACACCTGGACTTGATAACATTCGCCCAGCTCTGCCATGCTAATGAGGGAGTGGGCACTAGGCAAGCCATCTGCCTTTGATGTCACTGTCACATCACCACTTAACCCAACTATTTTGGCTGAGGCAGGTCTGACAGCGGCTGAAGCTGCAAAATGGGGGAAGCATACAGCCTATGAGGTGCTGAGCTGTGCTGGGTATGTGTGTCTCTAGCAGTGGATGCATGCTGTAACTGGGGTGGGGAGGCAAGCAGAACCTTCGCTCTACTAGCCACACACCTAGCCTTTGGTTCCTC
The DNA here is from genome assembly GCA_963681505.1 of Eunapius fragilis. Lineage (NCBI taxonomy): Eukaryota > Metazoa > Porifera > Demospongiae > Spongillida > Spongillidae > Eunapius > Eunapius fragilis. The sequence goes on along the minus strand of OY811974.1, from coordinate 6,605,836 downwards.
ATTAAACAAATCCAGAGTGATTAGTAAGATGTATGGAAGGTTGAATATCACTCTGGTGGAAGCCCTAGCAAGGGCCATACTGGGTAGGAGTTAACTTTGATTAAATTATAATAACTTTATATCATGTATGTATTATGTAGCTGTTAGTAGTAGTTTAATGTAATTTAATTTAATTACCATGTTCATGTGTTGTATATGAATGCTTGTAATCGTACTTATAAAAATAAAAAAAATATTGATTTACTCAATAAAGCAAGTATCACATGCTTATCAGTAATGATCGGTTGCCTTTTTCTTAGTTAGCTCAATAGAGTACATCAGAGAGACCATATGCACAAATGTGTTTGACTTTGCCCAGAACATCAAATGGGGATCACTATCGGTATATGTGACGGATTGTATACATTCCCAGAGACTTCATGCATGTGGGGGTTTATGGACAATAGCAAGTACCATTGTGATGTTTTGTACAGGTGTGAGGTTATTCCCTTTATAGTAGTTAGGAAATGCCAGTAGCCCTTACGGACCTCAGTCATGTGTTGGACATAAAAAAGACTGTGTGTATGTGCAATAAAGTGTTCTTGTTTTCCTGTTCATGTGGTTCATATTGAAAGTTTAATGCTATCCTCCGGTGATAGGGACCGACCCTTCTAGGTGCGTCAGCCTGTAGAGACGATAACGCGGACCTAGTAATCCTTCATATGGTTTTCAAGACCCTTTGTAAAGTGCAACAATTTCATGTTGCCATTTTCTAGCTCTTCAATTGAAACCACTTTATAACTCCCTGATTTTCTTTCCTGAAAAAGTACATTCACCAATAACTTCTGGAAAGTGTCATTTTGTGGAGCATGCATTGCATAAAACGATCTGCTCTTTTAATTCATTAAGTAACTGTACGAACTTCACATCTTTTTTGGTATATAAACACAATTATTAGGCTGATTTAGTCATATCTCTCAGCCCCCACCTAATTTCTAAGGCCGCAAAAATAAATAAATCATGACACCGACTCTATAAGTTTATGTAAAGCGCACATGCACTGTCTTAACAGAACAAGCTAGGATGAACTCAAATCTAGCATGGACCGTAGATCATCTATACTCCACGATAAGTACTGTACAAAATAAATGTAAGAAACGCCAAGAACAAGAATACAGTAATAAGATGTAAACGAAACACAGCTGCCGCAATTGTTCTGATCAAACGACTACTTAATTTTGCCGAATGGTCCCGAATTGGTTAAGTGCATCAACAATCTCATACAGCCTTCATGGCTTCAGTGGTGAATCAGTAGAGGCTTACGCCGCTGTCATTTATCTGTAGATCGAGACTTCAAGTGGCTGGTACATTGTGGTTTGAGTTCCATATAGCTTGCAGGCTGAGATGTTTGGATACTGTGACCGGCTAAAAATTTGTACTGCCGCAAAGTGTGGACAAAGAGTTCTAATTTGGGTAATTTCTGCCTTCACTCATGGTCTTTCAAGCAAATGGGCTTTCCTAGTCAGAACAATACCAAACATCAGTCACTTTAATGCAGCCACTTTAAGATATAATCCTATCCAAACTGATACCAACCTTATACAGTTTGATGTGCTCCTAGCTTCCGACACTGAGAGAGAGAGCTGTTTGCCCTGCCAGCCAGATTAGGTGGAATGCATGGGCTTAATAAACCCATCCGCTTTATCCCAGTCTGAATTCCACTCTTCCAGTCTCATTTCTCAGCCAATAGTAAACAATATCCTGCCTCACAACTATGACTACATGCACGGAAGAAACAGTCCTTGAGCAACAAACATCAATAAAGGAAATAATGATAATGAAGCTCAACAGACACAGTACTGCTGCTACCCATCTCAGAGCCACCAATCTTCACCTAGCAATGGACCTATGTCAAGAAAAATAAGGCTCCAGCTGGCTTACATTTCTACCTATAGAGGAGAATGGGTTTACCCTTCATATGACCACTTTCCGAGAAGCACAAGCTCTTTTATATGGCTGGTTACATGCCAACATACCCACCAGCTGTGCCTGTGGTGTTTCCTTCTCTATTGAACATGCACTGTCATGTCCAACAGGTGATTTCCCTTCCATCAGATACAATGAAATCAGAGTCCCTTGTTGACCTGATAGCAAAGGTTGCACAGGTCTCATTCAGTCTTTAGTTTGTTGTCTGACTACCACCTATTTTATATCACTGATTATATATTAGTACACATGGTGTATCAAAGTCTTATATATTAAATAATTTACATGTAATAAAGGGTAAATGAACATTGACCAAAGACTTGTATCTGCTTGGTGTTGAAAGCATAAAAATTGAAAAATCTGCAGTTCTCCCCTCATGCAACACATCTAGATATATGGGAGCTAGCTGATAGGTAACTGTGGTTCAATGGACCACGCTGGTTGGCTGACAAGACGACTGCAGCGTACTGTGAGGAAGATTACTAAACTAAAGCTAAGCCAAGTACATTGACTATGCATATTGTAATTATGCAAACTGACATTAGCACTATATAATCCTGTGCGAGTTTATTCAGTTGTCTTTTAGGATCAATGGGTCCTCAAGGAAATGCAGATTGAAGGCCGGAGGAATTGGGCTTAAGATTCAGAAGTACGTAAAGTTGGCAGTTCATACTAGTCAAATGGGGGATTGTTCGGGACTTCGAACGTTAAAGACCCATAGATGCCTCCCACCGTTTCTAGCGTCTAACCTGTTATGCCATGATGTCAGGAAAGGCTATTTTCATTGTCCTTTGCCATCTAAAAAACTATCATGTATGCAGCTGCTTTACTTATAGCAGTATTTCATGGATAGTTCTAATTAGATGGCGCACTTTTGTGGCCTCTAATGACATTGCTCTAGGCCTCCATTTTACTGCTTTCAAGAGAACACTCTACCAACTGTACCCTACCTCCGTAGGTTTGGTTTGTTCATTAACAACCACCCGTTACGCATAGGAATCAAAGTAAGTGTCCCTACTATATTTGAAAGTGACGCGCGGGAACGTCCGTGGGCGCTAATCTGTTAACTTGTGATATTATTAAAATAATTCGGAAAATCCAAAAACTGCTCTTGTTATGATTATAGGGAACAGCATCGTGGATGTATATTGCAATATACATGTATATAGCGACGATAAAAGTAAAAGCATGATACTGGATACCTAAATTGCATGCAATAACACGAAACACACATGGAACGTATTTTACCTGCCTAGATTTATTACATATTGCATGATAGCATACTTACCCCCCAACAGTATCGGCGTGTATAGGTTCTGTTTGAAAACAATTGTGCTACCTACAATTAGCCACCGTGAGTATTCCATACATACCTTCTCACAGACTGGATACATAAACATGCACATATGATCAGCCCATGCTATGACACCTGTTTTCCCTCACAGAGACTTGGTGTGAGAAACAAATTGGTCTTCGCACCATGCAATACGCTATGGAGATTTCATACTTACTATTATGGTGTGACATTATACAGACACCAAATATGTATTAAAATCAAATACCGTTTGAAAGCAGCTCCATTCCAGCAAATAGAACATACAAGTCCGTGCATATAATAGGAGTCATTTTTAGTGACTATTCACATAGTTAAATATCAAGTAAGCCGAGAATTTTTTCTTCTTTTTTTTGCATCTATCCTTACAAATATACTGTGGGTCGTAAGGAGCGTGGTTAAGAATTAACGATTTTACGCGGATCGAAGACGCAACTCTGCGTCCATGCATGTGATTAGGTTACGTAAAATGTGCAAATTTTTGTCCAGCTGAATGCTATTTCATCATACTCGAACGGCAGCCTATTGGTAGCTTTGAGTGCCTATTATAAGGGACTCTAATTTGATCTGTGAACACTCGACTCTAAGGCAGATTAGGATCTTATACTAGACACGGTATGAACCTTGTACACAACGGTTACAAGCATTTCTACCGTTTCAACAGTGATCAATGGCAGCTTCTAAGAGTGAACAAAGGCCTTAGTTATCAAAAGGAACCAAAAACCCAATTACAGACCGTACGCCAATGGATAAATTCTTCTCACCCCCTTACTACCGTAAGGGGGTGAGAAGAATTAAATTGAGCGAAACGATAGACCATTGATTTTAGATGCTATATTTACTGTCAAAGATTGTACCGTTGTATATTTATGCAAGCGTGCGCACGACCCAAATAACTGTAATCAGCTACCCGGAAGTCAAATTGCTAATTGAAAATAATCGATAAAGTTGTAGCTGTGCGCATGCGCGAAAAGTAGATAAAATGGGGAGCTTTCGTTGCAAATTTTAATAACAATTGTCTTCATTCGATCGTCACCACTTGCTAGGTACGTGAACGTGGTATAAATGCATGCTCGAAGACGTATTTATTGTAAGTAGTTTTTGACTGGCCAATTGAATAGTTTACGCTCACTTAGATGTATCGTATTGCTCGCAAGCCGAGGAAAAAAAAAAAAAAAACTCCTTCGTGAGCAATGGGATATTAAATCAATCCTTATTGGTAATGCCCTTTTAATGTTCCCTATGATTTAAAAAAAAAACTCTACAACTGCGAAAGGGGCAGGTATTGTGTGTTGTAAATATAAAGCAAGGGAACAACGTTGATTGAAAATACAACTACGTTGCAAATAAGTTGTTTTATATGTCGAACCATTGTTTCATAGGCAAAAGCAATAATATTTTTTGTTGTTCATAATCCAAACTTAGAATTTTGGTTTTAAAATAAGTGACGTTTCGTACGATGTCTAGACTAGTTACTATTAAATGTGGAATTTATGTGTGGTGGAAAAACAAAATAAACGGAAGCCATATGCATAAATTGCTTGTATGATTCAAAGGAATGTATGGTCACGTACACAAAATACTTTGATAATTGCTAAATGCCTATATTTGCAAGCACATATGAACAGACAGGGCGGTCCCTTCAATTGTGCTAAATAAATATAGGTGTGATTATTTTTCCATTAAAGTCCATCTTGTTCTGTGCTTTTTGTACCCACTATTGCATATTCCTATATGCCACCATGCAACTTACTCGTAAACATTGTTTTTAGTTACATTGACTACAGTGACCCCTTCAGACACGGAATGTACGCAAAACTATTTTTATTTGTTTAATCGTTTGGTAGACGTAATCTGATCCTCAAAAGCGCAATTAACATTTATTATGAGTTCATTATACTGCATCAATCCAGATTCCATATAGGATTAGGCCCCGTTTATTAAAAACACGCGACCCGTTTAGAACGAGACTCCTGACGATTGGATCGTTTAGCTAGTTGTTATAATCGACGAGAAGACAAAAGTCAGCAATTACGTCGTTTGTTTTAATCGCACTGTTGTAAGAAAAAAAGGACTTATCCTCCTCCTTTTTCTTGACCACGCATAACATGGGATAGGAACACATTTAAAGAATGGATTTTTGACCCGTAGCTTCAGAATTGGCTGGAAGAGTGCATACGGTGACCCAACAGTCGATGGTATATTTTGGTAATTGTATCGTTATATTTGGTCCGTAGGAAGCGGTAGTCGTATTATTACGGCAGAATATTGACAATTTTCAATACCAAACCAGAAGACCACAGGAGAAGTAGCAAATGATTAACAACAAACTATACGGTCTGTGTACGACGTATTATTAGATGTCAAATAAATAGTGACATACTAGAGAAACTCTTTGGTGCTTCAATCGTTGTTTGGTGTGATATCTATTTGTCAGTGAGGTTGTTTTTCTCGAAAAGCCTTCACCTCAGAGAAAGAATAAAGTGAAACGACTCAAACTCGAGATGAAGATTTTAGAATCATGATTTCAGGTACCGTTTTGATCGAGGGACATCAAAGTTAACTTCCCTCTCTTATAGTTTGGTACCCAGATCCATGGACGTCTAGATCAATGGATTACATCACTCGCTACGTACTGCGCGGGGTGGGGGGGGGGGGGGGGGGGGGGGGGCAGCGTAACATAATACTACTGTGATTTAAGTGATTTGGGTATGATAAATAATCAATTAAACAAGTAACTACAAGCATTCTCTATGAGAACCTTGGTGATATATAGGACTATTACATTTTCCCTTCTGATAAGACAAATGTGCTAAATATAGGCTTGTTACATTTTCCCTTCTGATAAGACCTATTTTCCTTGATTTTTACACCATTATTGCCTTCAAATCCTATAAACCACCACCAACTTTCTCGTAGAGAATGTTTTAGTTACTTGTAATCCTGGATGGAACCTGGTTCTGCCGATATTGCCTCGCGTTTATATGCTTTGAGTTCTTCTGAGTACGCGATGGCATTATAGGGAAATCAACTTCGTTAACTCAAATTAAGGCAGGTTACTGCTTGCCAGCTGCTCTTTTAAGGGGTATTTGTAGGTGCGATTTACCGTATGTCGGGGTCTCGGGGATATGTATCGTAGTGCGTGTGGCGCGTCTTTTTACTGCAAAACACACAAAGACACACAAAGACAACCCAGAAGGCACAAAGACAAGTAAGATTCTACAAAGAAACACAAAGACACTGAAAATGCTTGCTGCCTGACATAACAATTTTTGATAAAATTTGCACAAAGACATTAACCTACACATCAATAGGCATCTACAAGACACTTCAAAACCATTCTAGACCCAACATTGTTTTAAAGAAGTTGTCCGATCGCTCGATTATTGATGAATAACGAATTATTTATAACATGTAAGTCTCGTACTCAGACCCAATTTACACCAGTAAAAAAGCTACATCATGAGGTTAAATCAATTTGGGCTCTGCATAATGAAATATCAAATTCAGCCAACAGTACGGAAACACCTATGTGCTGCAACACTAATTTGTGATTTGTACGCATTCCACGACCACTGGATTTCTGCGATGGCTTCTTTCCAGCATTTTGCTTGTGTAGTATGGAAAAAGAAAGTACTTTTTTAGATGTTATGTACTTATTAGCAGGTGGGATGTTTACAACCTTCAAGAAGTTATGAAAGTGGGCATTTTTCTCCTTTCAGACCACTTCATCCACCTGTAAAAGGAAAAGGTAATTAAAGACCACTTAAAAATAACCTTTGTACTGATACAACTGATACAACAAATCTTTTATGAAAAGTCGATTGTATCCGATAGTTTCCTGTTCCATATGTTGCCTGTCTGAGATCTATCAACCTTCATTTTACAACCTTGCACATCTTTGAAACCATTTCATGCATCACTACAGCCTTAAAGACACTGTTTATTGACTCACAGTTATTATTGGTCTACATTTGAAATTTTCATGACTTCTTTAGTTGTGGTGTTACAACGTGGTTCCACATAATTGGTTGTAATCTGGACACGAAATATTTTTTTAATGTTGGATACCTTCCCATCAAGTCTGATGACAATAGTTCTTCTGCTGTTGTTCAAAACAAAAACTACTGTCAGAGTTAGTCAAACCATCTGAGCCAAGCAAAACAGTTAAAAAGGTACTGCGGTCTGTTTTAGACGCACCGACTTTGTCAGTGCTTTGTCAGTGAGATATTTTCATGAAGATGCCTAGTGCACAAGTAAGTCCAAGCACAAGACCAACTTTCTTCTTGAGCACAATGAACTGTAGCATCTAAGTAAGCGGGGGATCGAACGCAACGGGAGCAGGAAGAGCGACAGCGACGTGAAGAGATAGAACATGCGCGACGGAAGGAGAAAGCGGACGAGCGAGCGCGGCTGGAGGAAGAGCGAAAGATACGGGAGCAACAATTCGTGGTGGAACGTAGGAAGATGCAGGAGCGCATGGAGGCACTAGTCAGACTAGTGAAAATGCCGATTGAGACGCCTGGAGGACCTAAGAACCCCTTGGGTTTAAATTTGAAGCTGGCCCCCCTTACCGAGAAGGACGACATTGAGGCATATATCTAGTCACATTTGAAAGAATAATGACGGCTCATGCAGAAGGTTGAAAAAGGCCGATGTTCGCAATATTTGACACGCCAGTTAACAGGTAGGGCCCAGTTGGCATTTGCGGCTCTCCATCTGAAGCGCTGGCGACTACGACGCTATCAAGGCTGCGGTTATGGCGAGGTATGGCATTGACGAGGAAGCCTATCGGAAGAGATTTTGCTCTTCAACATGGAGTGAGGGCGAAACTTATTGTGCATGAGGTCGCTGTTCGGCGGATGGATCTTCTCCAGAAATTCACGAAGACGTGTAAGACGGAGGATGACGTGCATGCAGTAGTTTATAGAAAAGGAGAAGTTCTTGGAAACCCCGAGCAGAAACCTTGGGTGATGGAGAAGAAACCGAAAACGCGAGTATCGCAGCAGGCGAACTGGTCCACAAAACAAAACGATGAGCCAACCCAACCCAAAGCCAAGATGCGAGTTTTCCGGCGACGTGCATGCAGTAGTCTATAGAAGAGGAGAAGTTCTTGAAAACCCCGAGCAGAAACCTTGGGTGATGGAGAAGAAACCGAAAACGCGAGTATCGCAGCAGGCGAACTGGTCCACAAAACAAAACGATGAGCCAACCCAACCCAAAGCCAAGATGCGAGTTTTCCGGCGACGTGCATGCAGTAGTTTATAGAAAAGGAGAAGTTCTTGGAAACCCCGAGCAGAAACCTTGGGTGATGGAGAAGAAACCGAAAACGCGAGTATCGCAGCAGGCGAACTGGCGGTTGAATAAGAGCAAGCGAAGCAGCCTGGTCTGCAGAAGACGCGTCATGTTCATCAGGTGGGTCCACAAAACAAAACGATGAGCCAACCCAACCCAAAGCCAAGATGCGAGTTTTCCGGCTTGCTTGGTCACACGGAAAAGGAGTGTAGCAAGAAGGCAAACGCGAGCAAAGGAGGTGCAGAAAAGGCAAGGCTATAAGGTGCTTAATTATAAATTGCAAAAAGCAGGGGCACGTATCTAGCGGGAATGCCCTGAAAAAGCGTGGATGTGTTTCGAAGTCTCCGATATTACACAGTCGGGGCCTTTGGTTGTAGGTTTAGTGGAGGAAAGTGTTCCGACTGTTGTTGTGTACCCGAACTATGGTGAGACAGCAGTATAGGTTCCAGCGGAGAAGATAAATGGACGGAAAGTTGGTGTCCATTCGTTGTGCTCATAGAGATATTAAACTGTACAAACTAGTGGACTTGACCCTACGTGCATGTACAGGGAGTCCCATGCAGTTAAGGTCGAGGTGGCAGTGGCCAAACGTTTACCAGTTGACGCACATGTATACTACTGGGGACAGACGTTCCTAATAAGCGATCGGACCATGAGGCGAGACAAGGCTAATCCTATACATGGCCTCGATAAGGAGACTGTAATATAGCGCTAGGAGCCTCGCGAGCAAGCGCGCGAAGTCACAGTCGGTGAGGACAGCAAAATGACTGACTAAACTCATGCACGCATGCCAATATATATGCAAGTACATTCAAGAAAGTTCGGCGGCCGCCTCCGGAATGCTCGCGCCCCGCGGCGGCTGGATACAAAAGAGCCGTCCATTGTTCATACGTCATCACAGAGACGTAATGGTGGTGCTAATAAGAGCACGAGCCAGACAGCAGCTGGAAGAAGAAATGGTTATAAGGGCAAGGAAGGAACGGGGAGGAGTGCGGCCAAACGCTATTCCGGAGGAGGATGGCAGGAACAGTTTAATTTGGACGGAAAAGTAGCACAAGGGCAACGGCACGATAGAGCTCCCAATGTCAAAGCGGCGATTGGTCCAGCTAAACGGCCAGACAATACAGATCCGAACCCGAATGTTCTGACTCCAGATCCTCGAAACGATGTACCATGCAGGAGAAAAGGGCCCCAGCATATCTCCAAACGATCTTGGTCATTCGCAGCAGAGTGATATCCCTCGCTCCGGGAAGTACGGGAGAAGTCTGATCAGTCTGCATGACGGCCCTAATGTGGAGTTCTTCAAGAGAGATGGCCTGCTTTATCGGAGATGGAGACCTCCTGGACGCAGCGAGGAGTATGAGTGGGAGCAACTGCTCATGCCTTAGCAGAGCAGGAAATACAATGTTATAGTTGGCCCGGGATATTCCTCTGGCGGGTTGCTAAGACAAAAAAGCGTACTCTGCGCCGGTTTTATAGGCCGTCATACGGAAATGTATGCTGCATGAGCTGTCGGGTTTGTCAGAAATCAACTAAGCGAGGGGTAAAGCCAGCTTACCTCCATTGGTAAACTATGCCGGTCATATCGGAACCATTCAGTAGAAGAGGCCATGGACATAAGTGGCCCTCCCTCCTATACAGCCAAGCTGGAAATCGTCACATTCTGATGTATGCTACGCGCTACCCCGAAGCCATAGCACTGCGAACCATTGACGCGGAACATATCGTGGAAGAACTAATCAAGCTCATCGCTAGAGTGGGAGTGCCTAAGGAAATCCTCACGGATCATGGCAGTAATTTCATGTCACAGTTACTGGAGGAATTATACAGACTGCTGGGGGTCAAGGCGATTAGAACTAGTCCCTACCACCCTCAGACGGATGGTCTCGTCGAGCCGTTCAACCAAAAACGTTGAAGGAAATGCTGAGGAAGACGGGCACATGACGGAGGAAACAACTGGGACAGGCAAATCCCATATTTGTTATTTGCGTACCCCGAGGTGCCTCAATCTTCTACAGGGTTTTCCCCATTCGAGCTATTGTATGGTTTGGATGTGAGAGGCCCCTTAGACATCCTACGTGAGACGTGGGAAGCGAGCCCCAAGAGCGAGGAAACGGTTGTTAGCTATGTATTGTAGACGCAGCGACGGTTGAAGGAGATGGCCGACATAGTAGAAGAGACCTGGTGCATGATACGAGAGGAGGCACAGAAACATTGGTACGACAAGAGGGCACGTACGAGAGAATTCAAACCAGGAGATCTCGTTTTAGTATTGTTACCTATACGACAACGGATAAGCTTACAGCACAATGGCAAGAACCTTATCAAGTGCTACACCTGAAGGACATGGTGACTTATTCGGTTAGTATGCACGACAAAAGAAAATGATCGAGAGTCTTCCGCATTCCATGCAGGTGCGTTAGGAGGCGGCATGTTTCTGGAGGAAATTTTATAGGAAGGAGTAGACGAAATTCCCGCATGGAAGGACGATATGGCGGGCGAGGCGAGTTTCGGTGAACAGCTAAGTACCGAGCAAACATTAAAGATAATGCATGGGAGTCATGGATGAATTTTATGAGATCTTCAGCAATCGTACCAACTTGATGCAGCAGATGCTCGTCTTGCAAGGATGCATCCTTACAGATTACCCCATGCATATCGCAAGACGGTACTCCACACTGTTAAAAAAAGGTGTTATCGCAGCACACTTATGAGCGTTCGTACGCCTGTTTAGGAATAACACCCCTTTGGGTGTAGTAGTATCCGTTGAGGAGTGTTACAGCCAACACCCCTAAAGTGTACCTTCTACGAAGTCACAGAGCTGCCATATCATCTCGCAAAGCACGCCCTCAACCGTAAAAAAGTAATTACAAACAATGAGTGCAATGCGATATATTAGTATTATGACAACAGACCTTTTAAAATGTCTTAACACCCCACTATGCTGCTAACACGTTAGCATAGCCTACGTACACCCATTGATGTCAGCAGAACACCCTTGTGTGTTAGACTATTACACCCTCTGGGCTGTAATGCCCCCTCAAACCTAGCACCCCTCTGGCCTTTTTCTTTTTAACAGTGCAGTCCAGTATGCAACAGTAGCTATGCATATCATCATGATAAGTGCGTACGTCCGAACGTCCTTCGTGTAAGCAAGAGGACTGCATTAAAAATTTTGCTTTGAAAAAGACAATGGTGATTGCATGAGAGACAAAGCAGGAGTTAGAAGAGATGGAACAGCTCGGAATCATCACAGTCTATACTAGCGAGTGGTTGAAGAAGAAAGATGGAACGATGTGGGTATGTGTTGACTATCGCAGATTGTTTAATGCTGTAACGCAGGCAGAACCATAGAAGCATATCCCATGCCCAGAATAGATTGTATCAATGACCCTCGACCAACTTGGAAAAGCGAGGTATATTTTAACTCGAGACGTTACGGCAAATGCCTGTGGCCTTAAAAGATCGACCTAAAACAGCATTCGTCACACCAAGGGGTTTATATAAATTTCGGGTAATGCCGCTTGATTGAATGGTGCACCGGCTTCCTTCCAACGACTCACGGATACTTTGGTGAGAGGCTGCGAAGCCTTTATATGCAACGGCGTACTTAGATGATGTGGTGATCTACAGCAGTACCTGGAGAGGCCATATCTTCGAACGATTTTGCAACGCATCAAAGATGCAAATTTGACGGTGAAGTTGGCTAAGTGTCAATTCGGGATGAAAGAACGTGTTCATGTGGGACTTGTGGGTGGCACAGTACGAACGGAGACAAATAAGATTGAAGCTGTCGAATCCTTCCCTCGTCCTGAGACTAAGCGGGAGGTCAGAGGATTTTTTGGTCTTACGGGATACGGGTCTTACGGGATACTACCGTCGATATATTCCGGACTATCGGATGTTTCGTTAGAAACTTCCATATAGGATTTGACCACGACTATGAATGTCATTAAAAAAACGCGACCCGTCTGTAACAACACTCCCGACGATTGGATCGTGTAGCTTGTTTTAGCAATCGATCTAGAAGTCAAAAATGAGTAGTTTCGTTTTTGTTTCATGTCGCTGAACCGCGTGGTTGTTGAGAACAAGAGTGTACTGCCCGTCCTCGTACCCAGTCTCGAAACAAGGGGCGGGTCGTCTTCATCTCCTTCTTCTTGGCAACGCATAACTCAGGACAGGAACATTTCTAAGCGATGAAAATTCCACCAATAGCTTCAGAATCGGCTGGAGGACTCGCTTTTATATAATATAATACTTTGATAAACAATCGACTATCAGCCTCCTATGTCTTGTATAATTTAATTACGGTATCTAAAGATAAACGGCATGTGTAAAAAGAAATGAAAAGGGAGAAGCAGCCATACAACAGTCATTGGGTTACTTGGGTATGAAAAAAATTAAGAAAACAAGTAAATAAAAACATTCTCTACGAGAAAGTTGGTGGGATATAGGATTTGATTATGACATTGGTGGTGTAAAAAGCAAGGAAACAAGGTCTTATCAGAAGAGAAAATGTCATAGTCCTATATTTAGCACACAAACAACACATGCCCTAGAAATGTGCTAAATATAGGACTATGACATTTTCCCTTCTGATAAGACCTTGTTTCCTTGCTTTTTACACCACCAATGTCATAATCAAATCCTATATCCCACCAACTTTCTCGTAGAGAATGTTTTTATTTACTTGTGCTATACTACGATAGCATTACCTTTGACAGACTTAACTAGAATGACGTCGCCAAACGTGGTACAGTGGAACAAGGGCACAAAGGCTTTCGAAACACTTAAGCGGTGTCTGTGTTACAAAGAGCCCGAATCACACAAACGATTTGTTATTGGAGAAGCGGGAGCAGTCCTGACCCAACGCGTATTTGTATTTGTTAGATTCACCATCCAAACTCTGATCATCGCTCACTCGAATGGTTAGATAAGCTTATAAAGAGAGCAATCCCCGGCTATGTAGATGGAGTCTTTTACTCCAGCCTTACCTGTATACGGTGGAGCATAGACCTGGCAAGGCTAATGGAAATGCAGACTGTCTCTCACGCTGCGCAACAAACAAGTTTGTTGTAGGAGAGGAGGGGAGGAGTGTGGAAGGACAATCTTCAATGAGGCGATTCATACGCTTAATGTTGGGCATAGGCAATCCCTATTCAGTGGTTCAGAACATGTGCCTAGTTTATCTTGTTTAAGTATATAGCTGCATGTGAATGCATGTGCCTATAGAACTATCCATGATATGCCTGCAGAACGCAAATCCCATCAATAAGGAAGGTTACATGTGTTCCAGCCCAGTTGCGCTGTTGCTTTAACTCGATCGCGCCTCTCCCTTTGCTGATTGTGACAGAGCTGGTTGGTAGCACCCGGTCTGTCCCAAAACAACGGAAGCTACACTCAACGCTTCGCAATATGCGTCATCGCCAGCAATTTAGTGTCTCTTCGCTTCAATTGCCAATTCACACACAATAAATACACTACACTTCAATACATTTACACCCACGGAGTTCTCTAGTGCGCATGCACGAAGATCTGGGCTCTCACACTTCCTCTCCCTTATCCTGCAGCAATGCCATTAAACGAGAGCGGCTATAGGGCGTCCGCGTTTAAGTTCTGAGCCCCAGAGCGATGGTCCACTACAAAAGAAGTGCTAGGCTCTTGGATTGTTCTTTTTGACTCATTCCATCCACTCCAGCTATCGATGATCTGCATGTCTGCACTAAAAAACTTCTTCCAAGTAGGTCCACCTTAATAGAATGCGTCCAACGGCAGCTTGATAGCTATAAGCATTCTTTTTCAATTGTGCATGGAGAATCGGTGTTCTATATGTACATGTCCTGCAAAGCCTTCAGTATAATCGACGCTTCACAGTCATCACTCTATACCACTGAATTTGGCGCTGGCTTCTTTGTCGTATCTGTCAAGGGAAGCGGCTACTGACGCAAACTTCGGCATGAACCGTCTGTAGTACCCTGCCAGACCGAAATTTTCTCACCGCCGTCTTGGTCTCTGCATGGCCTCGGAAAAGCACGAACCGCCTTCACTTTGTCCAAAACTGTACGCTGCCGTGGACTCTTAATTCCCACATTTTGCAGTACTATCGATTCCATCAATTGTTGGAAAGAGGCTGGGGCTCACAAAGCCCAATGGCATTACTTTAAATCCAAAAGTTAGTAGCGATCGCTGTCTTAAAACTGTCCTTCTGAGCTACAGGAATCTGCCAATAACCTGTTGTTATGTCTAGGGTAGTAATAAAGAGACATCAATTCTAGGCATTACGTAAGCATCCGTCCTGGTGACTGCAAGGTTCACAGGTTTCTGGACCACTCCTGACATAACCTCCTTTTCTTTTAATAAGATCTCATTCTGTACTTCTCGTTTCTTCCTTGCACTAGTCAATTCCACTATGACATCCTCTTGTGAAACAACCCATGCATAGCTAGCCCGTTTGCCAAGCAACTGAGGCAACTCCGACCGGTCTGTCCCCAGTAGATCTCCGACTGGTAAGGTGTCCACCACAGCTGCCTCTACGTGAGCAGGAATTCCCTCCCGAACGTTGCACCAACTGGCACGAAGCCAATGCAAGACCCAAAAAAGTATTTTACCATAGCGAAATCGTGCTGTATGAAGTGTTAAAATAGGAAGTCAAAAGCATTTTGCGTTTGGAAGTAATAGTAATTCGAACTCGAATCGTTTTTATAACTTATCTTTAAGGATCGTATCGGCGAAAAGTGACCTACGCTTATTATTTTTAAAAATGCATCACATTTGAAACGCTATAACTTCCGAACTGTTACGGTTCCTATTTTCAACATTTCATTCTATACACCATTTCTATAAGGTACAATTGATTTTAGAGTCCAGTGTTAGCTTCGTGCAACATCCGATACCCTCAAACCTACCATATCTTTCTGGTGGAACATTCAATTCACTTGAAATGTGGTTTCTATGTAAGGGATCCTGTACTTATTGATTTATTCTTTTCGTTTTACTAGATCCATTACGGAGATACAGGTGTGCAAAGTATTTGCACATTTCCTGGGCTTAGTGAACAATATAAACTCACTACTCGAAGCTTTCACATTGCCTGTATGTCAAACGTACATGTGGGAAAATTGGCAGATAAAAACAATTTGGGCATCTTTAGCACCTATTCGAACTTGCAGTACCTCATATGCCTATGAAAACGTGCATGTAGCGAGCAAACTCACTCGACGACCACCTAAGTGAAATCACCGTACTACGCTGTTTGCAGATTGTTTTCTTTTGGTTTTGCTTATCTTTGAAGCCCACGTTCAATTCAACACATTGCCTATACCTTAGCTGGTTTCATTGCATGTCCTCACTTAAGAAGTAGTTGAGTTGCTATGAAAGTAAGCAGACATTGAAGCTTTCGATTCTAAACATCCTTAAAATCATAGTTATTTTTTTCTGCAGCTCTGCTGCATATTTATCAGTTTCTGTTGGAACCATCTGGGTCTTCACCAGATGATACTGTTGTCACTATTCATGTCAATGGTGTTGGTTCATTCGTACAGAACATTCGGAGGTACTGCTTTTTATTGAAGAGAGTTTTAAAGGTCTTGCACAGGACGAATCTATTCAAATCCAGGCTTCCCAATGTGAAGACGGCACCACGGTTCATCGATATAGGGCTGTATTACTAAATCAGATGGAAACAGATCCTGTTCTTTGGTATTGTAGTGATATTTAAAAACAGGGATGGAATTTATGCAAATTCTACGAGGCGAGGGAGTATATATGTATTTCACTCTTCCAGTATCAACTTGAGCAATCATTTCTCTATTGTAGAATGTTTTCTCCTTTTCCCTCCAAACAATAACATAACTCCTTACTATTGAAATCTTATATACATCCACATTGAAGTTCAAATAATATCTATATATGTCGAAGTGTTTTGTCGTCATTCATTTGCCTTAGCTATTCTTTAGTTGCTACGAAGATATAGTTGCATGTATTGCTTCCAGCTTGATTTGCACGCAATCATTGGCACAAAATGAACTGAGAAAGCAATTTGAAGGAGGTTAATGTATGACATAATGCTTAAATGCTTACTGTAGAGTTTCATTCATTACTTCCTATAAAAAGTTCTGTTGCTTATATTCTGAGTATCAAATGGACATTAAATGTATTATGAACATTTCATCCTAGGTATGTTATTAATCACCTATTCTCATTTACAGATCTCAATTGCAGATCAACATGACAATTACTACTCAATTGCCAATATTTTTGGGGCTGCTTTATCATACATTACACATCATAGAGTGTGAAAATATTTTTATACTACCTAACTCATCCACAATCTGCCAACCAGGAGAACAGTGCATAGAGTTGAATGATTGGAACATACGAGCAAAAAATATTTCGTCAGATACAAGTTTGATTTTTATGCCAGGAATTCATCGTGTTGATATAGACACTCCATTGATATTTAGAAATATTCATCATATCAAGTTATTAGGATTAGGTGATGGCAACATGAGAACTGTTGCTGAGAAAGTAAATGATTACGGCTTTGACCCATACACTTTGGATACAACAGTGCAATTCTTTGAATCAACAGCTGAAATTTTATGTGATCATGGGAAATTATCAATTCATTTTGCCAATGTAAGTGACATTGAAATTACCAATCTCACAATATCCAATTGTGGCAAATACTCCTCTACTACGCTGGTAAATGCCAGCATACACATGACCAATGTGTCTAATGTGATGATGGAAAGAGTGTCCATTCAGAACAGTACTGGCTATGGCCTATGGGGGGTTAACGTTTTGGGGCAATCACAATTTTTGTATTCCTCATTCATTGGTAACAACCAATATGTAAAAGGTAAGCTGAAAAAAAAGATCATAAGCTTCCCTCATGATGATGGAGAGACTGCACAGAACACCATTACTGCTTACGAAAATAATGGATCACTAAGCTGCAATTCCTATGCTGGGGGAAATTTTGTGCTTATTTACCAAAATCCAGCATTGGTTGAAGATAAATTTAAAAATGATTTACTTATTCATTCTTGTCTTTTCAGTTTAGCAGTGGATGTATCATATGCGAATGATTTGTGCTCTGTTAGAAATGGAATTGGTCTATCACTGATTGTGAAACAAAAGTTATCCTTTTACTTGGGTGCTAAAATTTCTGAATCAACATCATACCGAAACCAAGCAAAATATGGTGCTAACATAAACCTCCTATTTGATACAAAAAGTTCCAATGTTACTCTAGAGCGAGTGACAAGTATGTATGGGATAGGTTCACATGGCGGACTTCGAGTATTCATGCTACCATTACAACCAGCAGTGGCACAACTTCCAAGCAGTTTTAAAATTGATGGATCTATATTTAAGAACAACTATTCACCTTCAGAACAGAATCCAGCCATCTATGTTTATTGCACACAAGCATCTTATATGTACCTGACAGCCACTTCATTTTTAAAATCTGACTTGGGGATAGAAGCTATTAATTCTAATATAACGGTTTTGTCCAATTTCTCTATTTTCAAGCACTGCTCTGTATTAATCCTTGATTCCTTAGCCCTGTCACATGTTGTTAGTTTTAATAGCTGCTATTTTAGTCACACCGAATTATCAAACGGCAATCTGGTAATGAATAATCATTACATCCAGTACAGTGACTGTACACTTGAATATTCTGGCATAGCTGTTTCATCATCAATCCTTGCCTTAAACAGTTGCAATTTCATCCATTCTAGACTGAGTGCTATCACCACTTCAGTGTACCTTAATGGTACAGTAACATTTGCACATAATATTTATAACTACAATGGTGGTGCTATGGCTCTCTATTTATCCAATGCAACATTTCAAGCATCTTCGAATGTCACATTTATGAATAATTCAGCAGTGAATGGTGGTTCTATATACATGGATGAAAGTTCATTCCTGGTCTTTCCTTCACCAAATACTGAAATCAAATTCTACCGTAATACTGCAAAGCTTGCAGGTGGTGCTATTTATGCTAAAACTCTGAGCTCGTCTTACATATCTTCAAATGCTGATAATTGCTTCTTTCGTACTAAGAATAATGTAAATATTGGACGCATGTATTTTGAAGCAAATAATGCAGAAGAGGCAGGAAGTGTTCTGTTTGGAGGAAATATCCGGAGCTGCTTACCTGGAGCAATAAAAAACATATTAATTGGTCCACATAGCAATTCTTCATCACTACTATCATCTGACGCTGTATACATATGCCATTGTGACTACGGGAAAACATTGAATGAGAGCATCAGCATCACAAATGGTACAATAAATATATATACATTAAAGCTGAATCCTGAACCTAAGTGTCAGTTGCCATCTGTGATCAATACAACAGTGTACCCTGGACAAACAATCATGGTCCCATATCTTGCAAGTGGTCAAGCATATGGAAGTGCTCCAGCTCTTGTACTTCTATACTCTAATGAAACAGAGATTGAATTTTTTTCCACCCAGAGATCAATAAAAACATGCCAAATTTATGAAATAAAACCACGTCTTTCAAACGGGAGCATGTACTTGGCAACCGAAACTGCATTCAGTAATGGATTGTCGTACGTAAATAATCTGGAATTATCAATAATTGTACTACCTTGTCCAGCTGGGTTTGTCTATAGTAATGTTACTTTATCGTGTGTGTGCACCTCATTATTGCAACGACATAAGTTTAACTGCAGGATAGAAAATCAGACATTGGAGACATCAGGAAGTGCATGGATTGGCTTTACGTCACAAAAAGTTCTTGGAGTTATGGAGCAGTGCCCATTTGACTATTGCAGAAGAGAAGGGTCAATAAGTGCTACAAATCTTGATGCACAATGCGCTTTTAGTCGACAGGGGGTATTATGTGGACAATGTAAAGATGGGCTAAGCACATGTTTTGGTACCTCTCAATGTGAGAAATGCTCAAACTATTACCTGCTGTTAATCATTCCATTTGCTCTTATGGGAATTGCATTGGTAGGGCTACTCTTCACTCTCAACATTACTGTTTCTTCTGGAAGTCTGAGTGGAATTATCTTCTATGCAAACATTGTCAAAATTAATGACAAGATTTTTTTCCCCACCAATTATGCAAATAGTTACTCCTCATTATTTTACGTATTCATAGCCTGGTTCAATTTGGACTTCGGTATTGAGTCCTGTTTCTACAATGGCATGGACAGCTATGCTAAAGTATGGCTCCAGTTTGCCTTTCCAATCTACATCTATTGTCTTGTAGCTGTTATAATCATAGCTGGAAGGTATTCCTCCATGATTTCCAAATTATGCAGATTCAATGCAGTTTCAGTTTTAGCTACCTTGATTCAGCTGTCTTATTCTAAGGTATTACGTGTCATCATCACCATATTTTCTTCAGCAAGCATTGACACCCAGGATAAAACTGCACAAGCTGTATGGTTATATGATGGTTGTATAGAGTACCTAGGTTCTAAGCATATTGCCCTGTTTTCCATAGGACTTATTGTGTTAACTTTGCTTATCATTCCCTACACACTAGCACTGCTCTTCATACCATGTTTGCAATCAAGGTCTCATTGGAAGTTGCTTAAGTGGGTTGACATACTTAAACCATTTTTGGATTGCCATGCGGCTCCATACAAGGATAATTATCGATTTTGGGCTGGTGTTCTTCTCATTTTACGTCTTCCGCTTTATTTAATATTCGCCTTGGAAAATAGTGTAAATGTGAAATTGCTGGGAATTTTAATTTTTGTCACTATATACTCAAATATGCTTTGTTGGTTGTTAGTATATAATAAGTGGTATCACAACCTTCTAGAAATGATATTTCTGATGAATCTCACAGCCATAGCAATTGCACACCTCTTTCAACCATCTCCAATTACAAGCCTCTCTGTGAACATAATATTAACAGTTGGTGTTGGGTGCTCATTTATTGGATTCATTGCAATCCTAATTATTCACATTTTCGTAAGATTGGAAATCAAATGTCAAATATGGGACTTCATAAATACACAGAGAAATAAAAGTATACCAACTACAGTGTTATCATCTGCAGATATCTACACTAATGATAATGTGAACAAAGATGAAGACAATAACCTGAGAGAACCAGCATTGGAATTTTGATTATAAAAATATGAGACATTATACAAACGAGTGGCATTTGCAACTATAACTTAATCAGCTCAATTTATTTTTAAAGTGCTAAGGACTAGTAATTGCTTGTACATTATAATAAAAATTTTGATGTTTAAATATGGTGTAATATGAATGTCATATTGAACGATAATTGTCATCAATATTAATGTTTGTTGAGAAATAGGGAAACTATGGCATGCAGCAATATTTGCATGTTCACTTATTCCCACCAAAATTATAAATGCCATATTGGGCCTGTTGATAAATCACCGCTGTTGCGCAGTGATGAACATCAGTTGTATATGCCCCACCAATATAGGAATTGGATGGTTGTATGCCTGCACGTACTAAGAAGGAATTAATTCCCCTGTTTCCTCGGAAGCATTTACGGCTTTAGACACATTCAATCAATGTGTGATTTGTATACATTCATAGCTGATGCCTATACATAAATTAGCAAGTTTTATAAAAATAAGCTCTGCCATTCGAAGTTATAATCATATGATATTTATAATACGGTCACAAATCAGTAATAATAAATTATTAATTTTTTCAGGATAATTTTTTTTTTCTTAACAGCTTATATCATTATATGGGACAGTGTCCAGCAGAATCACCCTTCTGGCTAGTTTTTCAAGTTTTCAAATTTTTTGATTTTCCTTGAACACCCATGAGCTTCTGTCAAATGGTCCTTACGCATCCTAAATCGGACTATCCATCACAAAGTTATTAGGCACTGAATTTATAATTAGCCATACATTTCAATGCGAGCGTTACTTTTCTTTTGCTTGTTCTGGAAATTTTGAAAAAGTACCATAAGGGTGATTTAGCTGGACACAGTCCCATATTTGGAATACAATGTAGTAATTGTAATTGATTATTAACAGCAGACCATGGGGCTGCAATAGAACCTTCTAGACTAACAAGCACGTGAGGCAGACTCTTTTAAGGCGCTGGAATTGTAAGTACGAGTCAGTTGGCAACCCGGAGTTGATAGCTGGACTATTGAGGCTCTACCCGTCACTCCCACTCTTCTGGACTTGGTCTTTCGCGTATGGTGTTGTATATGTTGTACTTGTATAACTGGGTGTGTATTAAGTTATCACATTGGCGACGCAGTCCCAAGGTGTCGGGCGCCAAGGGCAGGGGGAGAGGGTCTACCAGAGACTCAGCAGCAGTACAGCAGGTCAATCTACCACCTGTAGAGGGGGAAGAGACATACACACTGTTCACCCTGTCTAGAGAAGGCTTCAGAGCTCCACTCACCATAGATGTAGTTGCTGATGGCGTTCAGTTGTCAATGGAGGTAGACACGGGAGCTGTGGCCTCTATCATCAGCGAGGGCACCTACAGAAGGCAGTGGTCTAAACAAAAGCGTCCCTTACTACAAAGAACAGATGTTCACCTGCGTACTTACACTGGAGAGAAGATTAACATCAAGGGCAAAATTTCACTTTCAGTGCAGTATGATAATGAAACGCTTTCATTGGATTTGCTGGTAGTAGAAGGAGATGGTCCATCTTTGATGGGGCGTGATTGGTTGAGTAAACTGAAACCTAACCTGTCTGTTTTTTATGCAGGAAACCCAGGGATCGACAAGGGTGTGGAAAAATTGCTTGATCGTTATGCAGATCTTTTCAAAGACGAACTGGGTCGAGTGAAGGGGGTTGAAGTGAAAATACACGTCGATGAGTCGGCAAGGCCACGCTTTTTCAGACCACGGCCAGTCCCATTTGCCTTAAAAGGAAGAATTGAAGAAGAATTGGAAAGGCTACAGCGGGATGGTATTATAGAACCTGTGAAATTTTCTGAATGGGCGGCGCCAGTGGTACCAGTGCTAAAATCTGATGGTAGTTTGCGGTTGTGTGGAGACTATAAAGTAACTGTGAATAGTGTGGCTAATGTTGAATCGTATCCCCTTCCCAGAATCAATGATCTGCTTGCTTCACTGACAGGAGGAAAAGTTTTCTCAAAACTGGACTTGTCTCATGCCTACCTACAGCTGCCACTGGATGAAAAATCAAAGGAGTATGTCACCATCAACACTCATAAGGGTCTTTTCAGATACAATCGTATGCCGTTTGGAGTTGCGTCGGCTCCTGCCATCTTCCAACGAACCATGGAGAGAATATTGCAGGGTATTCTACATGTACATGTGTACATTGACGATATTTTAGTTGCAGATTCAACTGAAAAGGAGCACTTGGTGACTTTGGAGAAGGTGATGTCAAGATTAGGAGAGTGTGGCATCAAATTGAAGAGAACAAAGTGCAAATTTATGCGGCCTAGCGTGGAGTACCTTGGTTACCATATCTCAGGAGAGGGAATCAGCCCTACTAAGGAAAAGCGCAGAGCTATAGTGGATGCACCAGTGCCTGAAGATATCTCACAGCTGAAGTCTTTTTTGGGGTTGGTGAACTATTACGCAAAATTTTTGCCTTGTCTTGCAGACACACTGGCACCACTGTACAAGCTGCTCACCAAACACCAACCGTGGAGTTGGGGAGCAGATCAGGCAGCTGCATTCCAGAAGGCTAAGTCCCAGCTCACCTCAGATGTTTTGCTGGTCCACTTTGATCCCTCAAAGAAAATTGCCCTCTCGTGTGATGCCTCTCCTTATGGAATCGGAGCAGTGTTATCACACTTGCAGGAAGATGGGTCAGACAGACCAATAGCGTATGCATCACGGTCTTTGGCACCTGCAGAGAAGAACTACTCACAAATAGAAAAGGAAGGTTTGGCTGTAGTATGGGGTGTTAAGAAGTTTCACCAGTTCCTCTTTGGTAGACAGTTTGTTGTGTACTCAGATCACAAACCACTCCAGTTTCTCTTCAGTGAGACAAAACCAGTGCCAACGATGGCCTCTTCCAGGATACAAAGATGGGCACTAACTCTGAGTGCGTATAACTACCAGATGGTGTTCAGACCAGGCAAGAATCAAGGCAATGCTGATGGGCTAAGCAGATTGCCTTTAGCGGAGGCCCCTGAAGAGGTCCCTACACCTGGGGATACAATACTCATGCTGCAGGCCTTTTCTGACATGAGCTCGGTGGTTACAGCTACATCTATTCGACGGTGGACAGACAAAGACCCGGTGCTCTCGGTGGTTAGGAGAATGGTGCTTCATGGCTGGAGAACACAGTCAAACGAACAATTCAAGCCTTACGAATGCAGGAAAAGTGAACTTAGTGTGGAAGATGGTTGTATCCTTTGGGGAAGTCGTGTAGTGGTACCTCCACCAGGAAGGGTACCAATAATCAAGATTCTGCACGATGGCCATCCAGGGGTATCTCGAATGAAATCTCTGGCCAGGAGTGTGGTGTGGTGGCCAGGACTTGACGCTGAACTCGAAGCAAAGGTGAAATCATGTGAGGCTTGCCAAGTAAATAGTAGGTCCCCACCTAAGTCCCCACTGCATCCTTGGGAGTGGCCTACAAAACCCTGGTCTCGCATTCATGTGGACTTTTGTGGCCCTTTTCTGGGTAAAATCATTTTTGTCATGGTGGATGCTCACTCCAAATGGTTGGAGGCTGCTGTTGTTTCCTCTACATCTTCCCAGCAGGCCATACGAGTGCTCCGAAAAGTATTTTCATGTCATGGTCTCCCAGAGGTGTTGGTGTCTGACAATGGCACGGCCTTCACCAGTATGGAGTTCCAAACCTTTGTTCAACGTAATGGATTCAGACACATTAGAAGTGCTCCCTACCACCCAGCCACTAATGGATTGGCGGAACGAGCAGTGCAAACTGTGAAAAATGCCTTAAGGAAGACATCAGGGGATATTGACACATGCTTATCTCGGTTCCTTTTCCAGTACAGGTTAACACCCCATTCTACCACAGGAAGATCACCTGCTGAGCTGTTGTTGGGGAGGAAACCGCGCTCGCACTTGGATTTCATTTTCCCATCTGTGGAACATCATGTGACTAAAAATCAAGAAAGACAGAAGGAAAATCATGACGTGCACACAAGACAACGCTCATTTCAGGTGGGGGAAGAAGTGTATGTCCTAAACCACAGAGGGATGCCTAAATGGATACCAGGAAAAGTTACTGCTGTACGGGGTCCATTGACACTGGTTGTAACGTTGGATGATGGCACAGAAAGCCGTTATCATGTTGAACATGTCAAGGAGCGGATTACCGGGGGTAAGAGGGACTCGGGAACAATTCAGCAGCCAGAATTGGACCCTCTGCCAACCATTGTCACAATGGCAGACAGACAAGCTGAATTACCACAGGCCCCAGCCCCTCCCATCGCGGAAGTCGAGCCGGATCCTGACCCTTTAGGAGAAGAGGCTCCTCCAGTGGCCGACCTTGGAGCTGTCCCTCTTCTGCCCAGACGCTCTACTCGTCCTCACCGACCCCCGGAGCGTTATGGCTTATGAGGGGAGAAGTGTAGTAATTGTAATTGATTATTAACAGCAGACCATGGGGCTGCAATAGAACCTTCTAGACTAACAAGCACGTGAGGCAGACTCTTTTAAGGCGCTGGAATTGTAAGTACGAGTCAGTTGGCAACCCGGAGTTGATAGCTGGACTATTGAGGCTCTACCCGTCACTCCCACTCTTCTGGACTTGGTCTTTCGCGTATGGTGTTGTATATGTTGTACTTGTATAACTGGGTGTGTATTAAGTTATCACATACAAGATACAATAGAATACATGAAACAAGTGATAAAAGCATTCTCTATGCGAGAAGGTTGGTGGTATATAGGAATCAAAGGCGGTGGTGGAGTAAAAAGCAAGGGAACAAGGCTTGTGATTGAAAAGGAAAAATGAAATAGACCTATATTAGCAGCATGTCATGTTTAACTGTGCGCGCTAATATAGGTTTATTTCATTTTTCCTTTTCATTCACAAGCCTTGTTCCCTTGCATTTTACACCACCACCGCCCTTGATTCCTATATACCACCAACCTTCTCGCATAGAGAATGTTGTTATCACTTGTTTCCTACATTTTTTGGTGGATTTAGTATTTAGTTCTTGAAACTTATGTACCCATGTAGCAAGAATGTCAAATGACAGTTCTATTTTAGAATCTCGTGGCCATGCAATTTTTTGAGGTGTGGGTGTACCATTAAAACACACAGTATTACTACTTAAACAATATATATCACTTATATACTCAGGAGCATGTCATGCATCTTGTACATCCTGGATCAGGATATATACTGCTGTATATTTTGGACCACGATATACTGCTGTATCCAGGATATACAGCAGATAAAGCAGGTGGAGCTAATCCTGCAGCTGGAATAGAACGACTCCTGGACCTGGATGTGGAGCAGGTAGAGCGACTCCTGGACATGGAACAGGTCATTTAAACAACCGTTAGTAAGTTAAAGATAAAACATAAAATTCAAATCCTCCACTGGCAAGTGAAGCCATATAATACATCAGACAATGATTACATGTACCCACTGAACTCACGCTATTACTATTATCAGATAAACCATGCCACAATACGTTGTCACAGCAACTTTGACACTATTATCAGATATAAACTATGCACCACAAACACATTATTACGAAACTGTCAGCGAACAGCGTGCACATATTTCAAACAGCACTAAAAGTGGAGAGAGACACAATATCTACCGCTGTAACTGTGGCATAAAATATTCCTTCCATTTTAGTGATACACTATACATGCATGCATGCTATAATTTTCGTCCAGATCCAACATTCATGGTGTAACGCACTTTCGGGTGGTCGCTTTGTTGGTCCTTTCAGTAGCGCACTTGACACCTTGTCGTGTCTTGTATTGTACTCATTTGGCATATCTGTAGGTGTACGAGTGGCTAGTTGTTGCTGGGTTTTTTTTTCTGTAAGGGCGGTGGTGGGAGACACATTCTAATTGGAGCCTCTTGCTTCACATATATCTGCTGTAGACTGTATACCGTAGTATCTGATCGCGTATGTAGTTCCACCGACAGAATTCGAAAGTTATGCTCTAAGAAGCTATAGCATAAAAATCAATTCGGTCAACACAATTATATGCGATAGTGTCGGGTACTTACGTGTATGGTAGTTTTTGGCTTTTATCTCAAGCTGCGTAACGAATGAGAGCAACGCACAGGTGTCATGCAAAAAATGATACCTTGAATATTCGTCAGGAGGCTTCCTATAACGTTATCGCATATCACTGCTTCATTCCATTTCTCAACCATTTGGCAATATGGTTGGACATTTATACATGAAGCCGTAGGGACCCTTAAATCATCAAATAGGCCTCAGGGACAGATGCTCTTAGATTCAGTGCGTATACCTCTTCCACAGCGTGCAGGAATATTAAGAATTTGAATCACGCCCACGACACGTGGCTATTATTAAATTATTGCATTTAAAAATAGCTAGCGATGTAATTTGGGTATTTTTAACCGAATACTAAATGAGGTACTATTTGCTTTAGTTAATTGCCCGAACAGATAGGCGTCTAACAGACCCCCGAAGATAACCTGCGGACGCATCCTGAAGCGATTGGTACACTTGGCGTGCTTTACAAACATTCCTGTCGTGACTCGTGAGTTATACTCTCCGGAAGGATGAAGAAGAAGACGACGGAAGAGAAATTTTAGGTGGGACTGGGTACTGACGATGGGGACGAGTATTTTTGTTCTCTAAAAGTACACACAATTCACCTGTAATGTACAGTACATGCTGGTCCTGGTTTACTATTTGATGTGTGCACATGTATTCTGTACATGAACCTTTACATGTGTGAGTGTTGTTTGTGTGCACGCATGGTTTGTGCACTCGTTATGATCCTTAACTCCTACACTCCTCACCACTTCCACAGGGCTCTTTTTTGTAGGATCTTGTTTAACCCCCGCACTTTTAAAATGTAATCCACACCCACAGGGCTCTTTTTTGTCGGCTTAACCCCCACTGTTTCTTTCAAATTAGACCACACCTTGTAGTAACCTAACAACCCAACTGCTTCGCTTTCTCGAAAGATAATCGGGTAATCGCAATCTCTTTGGACACTACACAATCTAATAATAGTGCAGACCAACTGAATCAATACACTGTGCAAGGGTATAAATACATAACAACTGAAAGTCCACCAATGGGATTTGTCCACGACTCCTGTTAGGTGAACTCTATTAATCCCATTGGTCCATTAAAGCTAAGCTTGCCTGTGCTTGCAATCTTGCACCAGTATTTGACACCTTATTTATGACAACCACACAGTGGTGAGGATACCATATTTCCTCCCTTTTTAGAATCTAACAGGGGGATGTCGCTCTCTTGTTGAATGCCTAAGGGCTAGAAGCTTGGCTGCCCCTGGTTCCTCTGCTTGCTCTTCAATGTGAGGTGGTGGTTCTGGTTCTTCATCTGGTTGAACATTAACTCTTTGTTCGCGAGGTATTGCTTCTTCTATGCTTGTAGTCCGAGTGTCAGCCCATGAATTTTCCCGCTCAGAGACTGATGCCGGTTTTCCTGGATTCACCAAAGAACTAGATGCACTACGAACATGAACAAAATGTCTATAAACACTCCTGCCATCATTCAGTAGCACTTGAAGAGATACAGGACCCCTGCTGCTAGACACTTTCCCTGCAATCCATTTGGAACCACTTCCAACGTTCCTCATCATTACTGAATCCCCAACCAAGAAGTTGCGCTGCTTAACATTCTTGTCATGTGCTATCTTTTGCATGTTTTGCTTTTCAAGTACTCTCCTTCTCACTTTTTCTTCTGGTAGCAACTTGTGCAGACGAGTTCCTAAACACCTGCCCATGAGAAACTCTGCTGGGGTTTTTCCAGTAGTTGTGTGAGGTGTCGTTTTGTAACTGAACAGGAATTTTGCTAGCCTGCATTCTAACGACTCCCTTTTTTCAGACTTCTTGATTGCATTTTTGAAAGTCTGGACTGCCCTTTCCAAGATTGGGAAGGTATTGTTTTCCTCATTTCAGATGATGCTAAAATGAACAAGGCAACTTTCTACCATATTCTCGTGCCCATAGGTTTCTTTCCCTGACTTCCTGGGGCACTTTTTTGGTCATGAGGGTACCAAGTCCAGTTGAATATTTTGTAATAATATTTAAAAATTAACGAACACCCGTGTTCTGGCCGCGCTGGAAGTAGCGAACTTAACTTGGTATGTTCTTTAATTGGGACTATATAAGAGCGCATGTTTTTGGATCGATACAAAGCCGTTTGAAGTTTATGGTCTGTCAAACGCTGATTAGTCCTAGGTCTATCAGTAATTATATATATTATCTCTGGGTCTATTCGATAAACATTATACGTAACAAGGCCTACGTGTGTTTGTTTAAGGCATCACTGAAGGCTAAGTGTAAAAGTAAGGTCACTATAGGCCTATAGCTTTTTATATTCGACCACGTGGTGGCGCTTTGAGTATGATAGATGGGAAATTAACGTTCCTTTTCTGTTGCTATTTTCCCTATGCGTGCGTGCATATCCACATTTGTAAATGTGGTCGCTCTATATAGTTGAAGCGGATCGCGGACAATCACGAGGTGGCATATACGATATGTGCGACAGGGACAAACCATATAAGGACAGTGCCCAATTATAATCACGTGTGATCAGAGGTGACGACTTATGGCTACGTAACTTTGGATGTGTTCTTTTTGGCTCCCTCCGCAGTGGCGGATCTAGGAGCGCGGGATCTCTCCTCGTCCGGGTTTATACTAGGAGCTGACAGCGACCTTCCAGCCCCCCCTCCCCCCCCCCCCCCCCCCCCCCCCCCCACCTAGCTACAGAAAGCTATTGTCTATGGCAACATCTCCCTACTGCTTTAGCCAATACTCAATAAATAGAGATGATGCCATCTAAATGTTGACCCCTTCTCCGCAATTAGGCCATGTTTTGGACACGTAGAAGTTAAGTTATGATTGTTTTCCCCCCACTGGTATTGTACTTTCAGGGTATTCCCTCCTCCCTCCAATCTGGTCAGTAAAAAGAACTCCTCTTGACTATTAGTGAAGTGTATACCTACATACCCAGGTGGTCTGCCAGCAGCTCAGGTTCCATGCTCAGTGGGACTAACAGGGATTGGACCCACCTTGATGAACAGTGTGGTGTACATGGACTGCTAGCCACGTCACTGTGCAAATGATTTGTTATACGATAGTGTATTCTATTGCGTATATTTGAATATACCCCTTAAATATACGCATGCGTATAGAACCATATACACGGTGAAATATAACCGATCACGTGACATTCATGGTCGCTTAGCAAGCCTTTGAATTCACTTTGTGGCTATGTTGTCGGTCACCGTATACTAAGCGCTTCATATTCCGTGTATTTGTCCTACTCCCACCCCTCGTGCCCGATTCTATTTAGAATCCAATTGAAATTTTAATAATTTGCACAAGTACAACAGAACAACAAACTAACAGTCCGAGGTGGCATTCTGCATAACTTCGTTCCAAGTCACCTGTACAGAACAACAACTGTGAATTCTTATCGTCAAAATTATTTAACTCACCGCATATGTATCCTTGCGAACTGTCGTGTTGATACAACAGGGACATTGAAATGATAACGAAATTGGCAACGCTTACCTTTCTAATCACGTTTGATCTAGCAAATTGTGAACAGTTGGGAGAGGTAAAGGTAGTTAAACGCTTACCGGACCTGTCAGCAACTAATCACGATGAAACAGTCTGATAAAACCCGACTTGTCAAAGTGTCCGGATTCGTCCAACACGTAGCCAGTTACACGAACAACTTTAGACAAATGGAAGAGTATAGCAGCACTTCGCAAAACAAGAAATGACATACCTTTTTCTACCGTGCTCCGCTGTGCCAGTTAGGTTGCTCAACGGGAACACTTGGGACATGCCAAACTGGTGCAAATAGTGAGAGGTGATTAGCTACACTACAACACTATTTCTCATCTTACCATTCAAACAATACGCTGATCTCAAGAGTCCATTTTCAGAGTCTTCACCGTCACATTAAAACAATCAACAATGAAATAGCCCGCCTAAAAATTTACAAGTCACGTGCGGTAAGCAAACCACATTCCTAATTGGAGCAGCCCTACACCATCGCTCATATCAGAAGAGCACCAAAGAAGATCATCACCAACACAATGAATCATAGCATGTCTGTTACCATGCAAGGAAGCGATGGCACCTTGATGATATTAGACAACCCGAAATCATATTTACTAGCCTAAGGATCTGACATTGTGTAAATTAGGCCTATTAAATAAATTACTTCTAATCCTAAAGTACATATATAAATGCAATATGCTGCTGTATACATAATTTAGTATACAGCTAACATGTGATACCAGTACAATACATATATATACTCACGCTCTCAAGTGGCTGTGGTAAAAAATTTGATAGGGGATAGCTTCGAGTAACCAGTACGTATACATATATGGAGTGCTCCATTCGTCGACCGATAGTGGCTAGAGCTTGACTTTTGTTCGCTAAAAGGATGTTAAAATGACCATGTCAGCATCTGTAAACAAGTATGATTATAGAACAAGGTACGGTTTCAACCGGACCACTTAATTATTCCCTGAGGGAAAAAAAATAATCAGTTGTGACCCCTGACGTATACATTAACCGGCCCTCCCATACCGGCCATAGTTATAACAGGAGCACTTACTATAGTGTGGTTACACTATCCCGTAAAATGAGAAGAGCATTTTAGCCGTGGTCAATAAATTTGCAAGTGCAATAGCGCACAACGGGTTATTGCATGGTCATTACATTTTAATGGCTGCCTATATAAACTGTGACGCAAGTGCGGTTGTGTATTCGTGAAGTATACAACGTCGTATAGTTCAAATGTACTGATCCGGCGTATATTTCAAGTATAGTCCAAAGTATACAGTATCGTATAACAAACTATTTGCACAGTGCACCCTCCAGGTTAAAATCTCAAATGGAAAGCGCTTTGTGTGGTCATATAATGCCTACTATATATGCAGACTATGTGACATTTGTATTTGGCTATGTACAGGTATGGTGTTGTCACAAGTTTGTATGTTTATTGTATCAAACTTGTTGTAGAAGGCCATTTATTTTTTAAAAAAGAGCTGGTACATGTATTGAGGTCTTTGTGGTTTCATATGTACCGCCTATTTAATTATTAGTTGTGGGTTGTATGTAAACTTTTCCCATCCCTGAGGGCTAGGGGGAGAGATTGATTGTGCATGTGAGTCATGATCACCAGCCTTCACATCATTGATCTGTGAACAGATCTGCATCATGGCATTCTTTTCTATGCTATGAACATTGATGATCAGTGCTAAGTAGAAAGACAGGCGCATGTACATGTATATGTAATCTACATGCACCATGCATCAATGTTAAAAGTAGCACTTGTATTTTTTCTTCAGCTCTGTGTCTGGGTGGTGTATATATGTATAGATAGCACTCAACTAGCTGTTTCAAGTGATAGTGCATAACCTACACATGAAGTGAGAAAACAAGGAACCATCGTTGACTGTGAGGTACCTTTCCTTTCCGGCCAAACAAAAACATGTAAACGTCTGTTCTTGCCATCATCACCAGAACCACTAATCCTATGTAGCACTGGAATTTCCATGTGTGTGTGCATGTTTGTATGTATGTGTGTGTGGCTTGTATGTATAGCACGTTTCTCTTTCGTGGAGGCTGCATTTGCAATTTATTCTTTGTGATGTGCACACAAGCAGTACATGTAAGGATGGAAGCCCTGCAAATAGTGGCAGTGAATATCTCAAAGGACTGGGCCACTGTAAAGCTTATATAGAAGAGCATTCGCACACATGGCTTCTACTTACCCATGGCTATCTGTAGAATACTAAGTTCATGTTCCTGATATTTACTTAGACAACAGAGAAGATGGATTGGGACTCAGATGTAGTTATATATACAAGAGCACTACCACATGTAATATGTACACTGCAGTATAAACTTAGTAAGCACTGCCAATAAGAAACAGCATCATTGAAGGGGGACATGAGGTTTGACCATCCACCACTCCCACCTCCCAATCAGCTCAAATTGAGGAGTTATAAATCTCTCAATGATGTAAACTATGAATTAGAGCACATAGTGAATGGGCCTCAAAACTGTGTGTGTGGATGTGTGTGTATGCATGTGTGTGTGAATATTTGTGTGAGTTAAAATATCAGGACATATCAACTTGGTGTCCCCCATGGTTAAGAAGCCATGTGTGTGAAAGCTGTCTATAAACTTTACAGTGTCCCAGTCAATCTTTGAGATAGGGAGCAATAATTTCACTGCCACTATATGCAAGGCTTCCATCCTTGTGTGCACATCACAAAAATAAATTGCAGTCTAAAAACAAAATGCACACACACACACACACACACACACACACACACACATACACACACACAAACACACACATGGAAATTCCTATGCTACTTAGGATTAGTGGTTCTGGTGAGGATGGCTGTCAAGTTGATATGGCCAAGTCTATGGAAGCCACCCAAAACATGTTTGGAAGCACCACTGCCCAGGCCACTATGGTCCAATCACGTCTTATAATGACACAATCTCAGGTGTGTGTATGACCGTATGTCTCATTAGTGTGGAGTCGTACACACAAAGGCATTGGCCCAACACCTCACATAAGAGGGCAGTGATGGGGAGGAGAGCACTTGGCACCATTTTTGGACCATAGTGGCCTGGGCAGTGCTGCTTCCAAACATGTTACAGGTGGCTTCCATACATAGACTTGGTCATAGCAAACTTGACAACCATCCTCACCCAAACCACATGGGGCAACAATTGCCTACGCCACTGACACCAGTCCAATACATTCAACACACCAGTCCAGTTACATGTGAAAAACACATCAGTGACGTGGAGGCCATTGGACAAGACCATGTGGATGAGACCATGGGATATAAGTGAAGGGCATGAGTGCAGTAAATGAGACACGAGAGACCTGAAAAGACACAGCACTACCATTTTAGTGCTGATACAATTATGTTACTGCAACTAAAAGAAATAGAAGTTAATGAAATAGGACCAAACAAAAAGAAAATGGTGAGGGTGATACAATAACTTGAATGAAAGATGACTAATACAAATTAAGTTCTAATGACATATATATGCGTGATGGGGAGATCTATACACAGGGAAAAAAATCGTGTTCCGGGCCTTGGGTTTTATCCTATCGACCTTGGGATCTGTTCCATCAAATGTATTCACTGTTGACTTAGGCACTTTGAATATGTTTGATGGAACAGATCCCAAGGTAGATAGTGTAAAACCCAAGGTCCGGAACACGATTTTTTTCCCTGTGCTATACCACATGCAGCCATCAAGTCTGGTTACGAAACTAACCATGGCCCTATACCCAAAAGAAAGCTACCTATATGAGTGCAGCCATTCCTATTCTGGAATAAACCTTTTCCATCCTTAGTCGGAATAGGTCAATATGAACAAACGGCCGCGGGTCCTTGTGTAATACTAGGCTTTAAAAGGAGCACACCACCAATAGAAGTACTGTTTTCGATAACAAGCCAGTTGATAATAGCGCTGCGTCCTGGTCAGAACGATGCACTGCTTAGTTGGGCGTAGCCGAACTTGGTCGGGCAACGCCCAACTAGCAATGACGTCGACAGAGAGGCGGGTTCAATAACATGGTTTTAAAAACACATGACCTCGAGAAATGACACAGCAAGGGCACGAGTTACAATCTAACATTTAAGATAGATGCGCATGCGCAAGGATAGATCGCTGAAATGTACGGTAGCCTTAGTTTGAGACGTTTTTATATGAAACCGATCGCCTTTTCTAACCCACCTGCCATGCAGACTTGCAATTAATTTATAATCTGCAAAAAATAATAATATTTTTATAAAAATTAATTAGCTGTTTTTAAAATAACATTCTAAAGCAGCATAACGGTGAAATCAGAATTTTTTAATCACAATTTTAAACCGAGTTATGCACTGATGTCCACAATTTCTGGACATGATGGCAGCGAGCGGTTAGCCATTAACGTACAGACAGTTACACATAGCGCCAATCATAGCGCGAGGGCGGATACTTCCCCAAACTAAATTTCTTAATGTAAACGATTGAATGTACGTGCGAAGGCATAGGTTGCTTGCGGAAGCAAATGCTGTGTATTAAATTATTGTCTGTTAATACGAAAGTATCATGTTTTTGTGGCTTGAAAAGTGCAAAGCGGCTGGGTCGGAGCCTCAGACAGCTTTGAATACCCCCTTGCTGGGATGATCGAGGCCCGGCATATCCCTTCCGCCCTTATGGCTGCCGACCAACCCCTCGCTGCATAATCCTAGATCCGCCCCTTTATTTGTAGGGGGGGGGGGGGGGGGGGGGGGGGGCGCCATTATTGCATTATGTCCCCGGGCGCCCAACAACCACACTAACGCCACTGCATAAACTAAGCTAGTATGTGCACGTGTAAATATACATTTTAGCCAGAACTCCGACCAACCATATATACGCTTTCCCTCCGTTATTTGACACTTCGGAACGCGTATATTTCTTTTTAAATTTAAATACATTATTAATGGCCAATAGCTCAATTAACAACGAATTACGCCCTCGCTACGATGCGACATAAAATGCACACAGACTTGTATAACAATGATATACAGGCGAGTATAACAACCCTTTTAACACTGTGGTTTTGTAATTAGTTCATACTACCATTATACACAGTTATACACAATTATACGCAATGTGTATAACAAATGCTGTATAACTAATTGTATAACAATGTTATACAGGCGAGTATAACAACCCTTTTTACACAGTGAATTCACTAAGCACATATGGACCATACTACGTACACTCAATCGCTAATACCTGATGAGGCCACGCCCATAAAGGTCACAAACTTCCCTGGAGACCTTTATGTGTGTTACATCTGCTGCTTTTGAAGCATTCAGGACATGAAGCACCATACCTACATTGTATTCCAATGAATGCCCAAGTCCATGCTTAAGTACGCATGCTATATATCGGTATATATCATCATTCTTTGTGAGGCCACGCCCATAAAGGTTACACCCATTCCTGACACCATTATGTGTGTTCCGTCTCCAGGTCGTGAAGCACTCAGGACATGTAGCACCATACCTATTCCAAAGAATGCCCAAGTCCATTAGTACACGTGCCACATATTACTATGTATCGGCTTACCTTGTGAGCCCACGCCCATAAAGGACACACCCATTCCTGTACACCATTATGTGTTACGTCTCCAGGCTGTGAAGCACTGAGGACATGTAGCACCATATGTATTCCAAAGAATGCCCAAGTCCATACTTAAGTACACATGCTACATATCCGTATGTATTGGCTTACCCGGTGAGGCCACGCCCATATGGGTCACACCCATTCCTGTACACCATTTTGTGTGTTACGTCACCATACCTATTGAATGTGCAAGCCTATACTTAACTACATGTACTACATATTGAGGGGGAATTTCATGGCTTACCGGTACATGAGGCCAGGCCCATGAAGATCACATACATCCCTGGTGACCATTATGTGTCGCACATTTTGAAGCTAGCTATTTCAAAGAATGCCCATGTCTTCACTCATGAAAGACTCACACCTTCAAATGTGGTTGATTTAAAAGTATGGAATGGTAAGGGGAAAAAATGGAACACCATTAGTTTCATACACTCTACATGTAGGTTAACTGTGCTTCAACTCCACCCTTGATCCTGTTTAATTACAAGCAGCAAAGGTTTCATCTTCCTTCAATCTTTACCATGGCCTTCAATATCTGCCATGGTCTTCAGTCTTTGCATGATGAACAACGGGAGCGCTGATACGGTACCGACGTCCGTAGAAATGATATAATCTGCCACCATGATGCAGGATTTAACTGACCCCCAGGCTACAATCGACGAACCTGCACCGTACGAGTATTTGCGAATCAATGCACCTAGACGTAGAACTGCAAAGAAGGATTTTCTCAAAACCGGTTGCTGTGCAGCTCTGTAAGATACTGCTGCTTTCAGATTCTTATATGAATGACAGACAGTGGTTAGTGAATACAATCGACACGTGTGGATTCTTGAAATATACTTATGCGTATTTTTGAATTATAGGCACACATGGTGTATTTATTACGCATAAATATACACCACTGTATACTACTTTTTTGCACAGTGGTACATGTATCACTGTATGATTTAAACGAAAACACGCAGCGATTGCCCTTGCAGTGATGTTTATCCTTTTTACATGTATTTAAATGTTTCCTTCAATTAATAATGTTCATACAGATTACATTAAAGGAGGAGTTTGCGTATAAAAGGAGCTTGGCTCCAAGAATTTCAACCGGCCGTGCGGCTGAAAACGGATGTTTTAAGTTTAAAATGGTGTCTCTATACCGCGGTATTTAAGCATGGGCTTGGCAACAACAGCGATCGAGTATTCTTCATACAACTTTTGAATGCCATATCAATGCAATGCAAAGTTGATGTTAATAACGGTAAGTTAATATCACATGTTCGTACAAATGGCGGTCTTAGACGACAACTGTTCTCGGTACAGACTTCACCTACAACTGTCCTTTTCCTCTCAAGAGGAAAAAGAAACATATCTGCGTAGGTTTGAAGCAGCCAGGCTACTCCTTGCACCCGGTGTTAATAAACGGAAGGCTACTATCAGCGTATTGAATGCTTTGCTGGACCGTGTGTTGGCGCAAACTGAGAGCGTCCCAGTATCACGTAGCAGAACATCCAGTTCTGCGAACGAAATGATGTTGGACTCCGCAGGTTAGTTAGGCTAGAGCTATAAAATAATACACTTTTTGTGTATACTTGCATGATATAGGGATTTATACTGGTGACGAAGACCCCACTGACCAAGACCTCTTTGTGGTCGAACAAAAGGCCTTCAAGGGACTTTGTTCAGGTCTTGTTCAGCAGTGTGGCTGTCTTTCAAACCCATCTTGGACATTAGCATCTTTCATAAAGGTCTGAGTTGTGGGGTTATGATTCTGTTTTGTCTAATTGATTCTGGCATAATTTTTTTTTGTATCATTCATACTCATTTACTGCTCACTAGAAGGGACATGTTGCTAGGGTTCAATTTGTTTGCCCACACTGCAAGCAGTCCCGTGTCTGGGCTAGTTCCAGAGTGCTGTCTGGTCATTACATTGCTAATCAGAAGTAAGAATATGCACTTATTTAGTAATCATCAACTCAAATGTGTTATCTTACTTCAGACTTGTCCATGCTTTCACCTGTGCTGGCATTCTACCTCGCCAGTACATTAACTTTTGTTCATTTGCTGGTATGGGTGAAGTGAAGCAACGATAGTTCCACTCAGGTGGGAGTCTGAAATCACTGATGCAATTCTCTGATATAATCCATTTTTATTAGTTTATGTGGATAGGCTCTACCAGCAAGTAATAGCAGATGCAGCAGAGGAGTCCATGAAGGCTGCTGTAGACTGTGTGAAGGCACGCCCTCACTACGCTACAAGTGGAGAGGTTAGAGATGGCACTCTTGTAAAGAAATATGGTTTGGATGTATTTTGTATTCTCTTAATATAGTGGGTTATAACTGATGCACGTCACGACTCCACTTCAAATGCATACCACTCGACAGTACCTTGTATGGCTGGAAGGTGTAGTAAATGGCATGCAGTGTCTATCAGCCTACAAACCATATTGTTCATTTCAGCACACGTAGGATTGTTGGAATTTGCACTCTTTCTAGACAAGAGCACAGGGTAGCTCAGACGAGAGAGGTGGCGTGTACTAAGATAGTCTTGCCACAAGTTATCGCCCGAGGTTTGCCTTTGTGTTCTAACTATGTACAATTTCATATTATCACTGTGATGAAGGGTTAAACATCACAGAGGTAGCCCATGACTACCAGTCT
This sequence comes from Eunapius fragilis, assembly GCA_963681505.1. Taxonomy (NCBI): domain Eukaryota; kingdom Metazoa; phylum Porifera; class Demospongiae; order Spongillida; family Spongillidae; genus Eunapius; species Eunapius fragilis. The sequence continues at coordinate 6,567,257 of OY811974.1, read as the reverse complement.
ACTATAAAGAAGTATGTAGAAGAACTCGGGATGGTCAATTCCTACGACACATGGCATGGTATGGTATCTTTTTTTTTTAGTGTGTATTATTTTGACTTATTGCAGGCACGAAGAATGTGGCAAAGGAGTTGCGTAAGATCTGTTGTGGCCTGGCTCGTGCCAGAGATGTTACGTGGTTCACTGAACTTTCTGACAAGGGTATGCTCCCTCTGGAAATTATTGTTATCAATGAAACAATTTGCTATTCAGCAAGAAGCACCAAAGTGCACTTGTATTGGTGCATGAGGAACTGTGGTGGCAACCCTGACCGTCTACGTGCAATGATCATGAAAATCAGCAAGCACTTTCAGGTTTGTATGTGTACATATGTTTGTATCTGTGTCTGTGTTGTGTTGAGTGTATTGAGTGATTGGATTCATGCATGTATTGTAAACTTATCACACATGTGTCTACATTCAGGGTAATCACTGCAGTTGCTATTCGGAGAGACCCTGTCACCAGCCAGGTTACATTTCAAAAAGGAAGCTTCTCACAATGCCTGCAGCCATTAGTGCATATGAGGATGCACTAAGAAAAACTCTCATCTACAAAGCGGCTGATTCATTCCATCTTGTATGCAGCATGGTAAATTACATATAATGTTAATGTTCATGTATGTGTTTGTTTTTCTAGTGTCGAGACACCTTCTGGGTGGAATCATTCAACCACCAGCTTCTCACTTATCTCCCCAAAAGAATTCACTTTCACACCAAGACATTTGAGATGCGTATGAACTTAGCTGTAATGGATTGGGTGAGTGTTTTGTGTGTGGGTGAGTGTTTTGTGTGTGTGTGTGTGTGTGTGTGTGTGCATGTGTGTGTGTGCATGGGTGTGCGTGCGTGTGTGTGTGTGTATGCATGGGTGTGCGTGTGTGTGTGTGCATGGGTGTGCGCGTGTGTGTATGTGTGTGTGTATGTGTGAGTGTGTGTGTGTGTGAACACATTACCACACCATTTCAGAATGAAAACACTCAACGGGTGGCAACAAGTCACCATGACTACACAGATGTTCGTCGACCAGACCATCGCTCCACATACAACGTGTTGGTAAAAAAAACTTATCGTTTTGTAAAGAATATCTGGACTATGTACATTCTCAAGAACATGTCGTCTCAGCAGTATGTGACAGTCTGATTCCAGCTAATTGTTGTGACACATACCATTTAGGATACTGCAGGAGGATGATGGTGACGACGATATGGTGTTACCTTCGGACGACACAGCCATGAATGACGGTGACTATGTGGACAGTGATGAGGATCTGGGCGAGGATGACTGTGTTTTTTCAGAGGATGATGAAGAAGAAGGCAACTACAGTTGAGGTAATTTCAATAGCTTACATAATGTTTGATAATTAGCTGTTTCCACCAGCCATAGGTCTCACTTCTGATTGTCCCTCACAAAACAGTTCTTTTTAGAACTACCACTAAGAGCAACAGATAATCTTTGTCTGCACTGCATGCATCCAAAAAGAAAAAAGTACAAGATTCTACACTACATGTGCATCCTTCCAAGTTGTGGTGATCCATGACCTTCGTAACAACAATCCTGAATCCTGCACATGTACAAACCAATGGTACATTGAACACTTGAACTAGGATCTTGGTAAGAGTGTGTGTGTCTTGAACAGACCCAAGGAGACCCAAGCAAGCAGTGTAAGCATGTGAGCTAGTGCCATCTAGCACTAGTGGATCTCCTCCAGGGTAACCTGACAGAAAAACCAACTAAGTGTAATAAATGTGGTAATGTTGCTATGGCAACTAAACAATTACCTCTTAGTCTCACTGTAGATCCTGAACAGGAGGATGGTGGCTGACCCGAGGATGGTGGCTGACCCGAGGATGGTGGCTGACCCGAGGGTGGTGGCTGACCCGAGGATGGTGGCTGACCCGAGGGTGGTGGCTGACCCGAGGATGGTGGCTGACCCGAGGGTGGTGGCTGACCCGAGGATGGTGGCTGACCCGAGGGTGGTGGCTGACCCGAGGGTGGTGGCTGACCCGAAGGTGGTGGCTGACCCGGGGATGGTGTCTTGGCTGGTGAATGCTATATATCTACCCCAGGACAGTGATGCACGATGACCTGTTTGAGGTCAGCCACAAAGCCCACAGGTAGGCATCCACCAGTACTTGAACCACAACCTTTAGTATGTAGGAGTGAGATTTGATATTTGTTTATGTGCTATCTGTTTTACGTAATACATGCAGTAATGGTGGCTGGCTTGTTTGCTAATTGCATTGTCATGTTTACCAATTGCATTGCATTGGCTTTTGCTAATATTTTGCGTGCGTGCTAACTTTACCTTTACTTTAGGAACAGAGCTAGTTCAGAAGACATTCCTCACCCAAAAAGAACTTGCAGGGTAAAAATAACAACTCGTGGAGATGTGGTTTGAGATAACAGTGAATGAGAGGATGCTGGAAGCAGGGCTTCAAAGAGTGTTTTGAACCTTATTTTCATTACTTTCTTTTATAATCCTGGTACGTTTAAAATTACCTTTTATATACAACCAGTGCTGGCATACAACACAAGCCGAGTGATTGTTGATACGCGCACGTGATGATTGACCTTAGAATGGAACCACGCTCACCTTTCAAACTAACTCACGCGCTGCTGTGATCAGTATACATGTATAGAAACGATGATAACACTACACAACGCGGTTTCGAGAACGGTACAAACACACATCAGCTGTACAGGTAATGGAACTGTACAGCGCGCTATCGAGCACCTAGAAGCACTTTATATGCCCATTTTTACAACGCAAAACGTGAAAACGATGAAAATCAGGGAGGCTGTGCGAGAGCCCTTAGAGCTCACAACACAGCTCCATCCAGCGGATGTTGAGCTCACGTGATTTCCGTTGCGAGCCAAGCGCCTTTTATACGCGTATTTTCGCATCAGTCGATCGGCGGGCGTGTGCTGAGGCCTGCGTTAGTTTTTACGTAGCGTCTCCTTCTTTAAGGCTTGTCTCTGTTCTTTAATGACAGGTTATGGAACATACATGTATCTTTAGATAACGGACCACAACATTCCCTTTGCTATCATTACTTCGAAACCAACTGCCCTAGGCATGAGACATGCAGCAGAGGAATGGTAGGAAGCATGATATGAAGCCGTGAACATGAGTAACTTCAAATTGGTATAAATTTTCAAAGGGTCTGGAAGAATTCATTGGTAACGGTAAACACATTATTGACACAGATATGCGTCTCTCGGCAGTCGGTTATATGCTCACCGACTATTAGAAAAAGTATTGGGTAAAATATGAATTAAAATTCAGTTACCCGAAAGACAATTAGCTAATTCAAAATCTAGCGTACGCGAGTATATACATGTTCATTCAATTGCATGGTTTCTGCGGATGTAAATGAAGATGGCAATCACTTACACAACCATTCTGCCAAAACTGCAAACTCGATATTCAACATGTACTAATGCAGCTATTTTACCCAGAGCGACACAAATCTGTGTCAATAATGTGTTTACCGTTGCCAATGAATTCTTCCAGACCCTTTGAAAAATTGTACCAATTTGAAGTTACTCATGTTCACGGCTTCAGATCATGTTTCATGCCATTCCTCTGCTGCATGTCTCATGCATTTAGTTAATTTGGACAACTCTTTCATTAGTGCGCATGCGCATACGTTCTTAAAAGGGCAAACTCTCCTTGTGAATTTCAATTCACTTCGTTGGATCGTCCTCACTTGTCAGGTACGTGAACATCTTACGAATGCATGCTTGAGAAGATTTGTATATAGTATTCTTTTCATGCATTTTTCAACTAACTGGCCATTTAAACTAGTCTGATTGGATGGAAAATTTTGCTCCCTAGTCGAGATAAAGTATCACAACTTCATTCGCGAGCAATGGTATTTTCATTGAATGAAATCTTATTTGTAATGCCCTTTGATCTCAAAAATTAAGTCGGCCGTTGTAACAGGATACCTTGTCCCAGATAGGCTGTCCACCTATGGACACCATATTCCGTAGTATACGTTGTCCATCTCTTGGATAGCTTGTCCCCCCCCCCCCCCCCCCCCACCCTAACCCTAACCCTAACGGTTTGAGCCTAATATTCAGTGTTGACATTGTAACCTCGGGGACCTCATGAATGGAGAGCAAGAACTCTACTGAATGGAACACAGTAATTAGGAAGTGTCAATAGGGCAGGTCAAATGGGATGTACATTTGGACTTGATATATATATATATAAGCGCGCACTGTGTATTGGGGATTCGGATTGTGATATAGCCAGTTCAATTACAGTGGTAGCAGAGAATGGCTGTGACAGCGGGCAGTCATTTCAGCATTCCAAAACCCTTTTCGTCAGGAGATGTGGTAGAGTGGTTCCAGCGATTTGATCTATGTAGTGATGCGAATAAGTGGGAGGATGAAGTGAAGGCAGTAAAAATGCCAAAACTAATGGAGGGCGAAGCACTGGCAGCATGGCTAGACCTTGCGGAAGAATCTAAGGAGGACTACGCGACGGCGAATAAACAACTTATCGACGGGCTGATGCCGATCGCCTTTACGCTCTTGGACAAATTTCACGCCAGTAAATTACTACCGGAAAAGCCGCTTACCATCTTTAGCCACGACCTCAGGAAACTCATAGATCGTGCAATGCCTGAAATCGACTCAAAGGCACGCGCGACCAGCTACTCCTTCATCAGTTAATTGCAGGGATGCCGTTGAGGGTGAGCAGAGAGCTGCGCGCTGCAGGAGAAACGAAGGAGCTTGGTGTAACGCTTCAACGCGCACGGCTCTTATTGTCTTTGGAGGATCAACATCAACTAACAGATTCAGGATCGTTAGGATCGTCGACGAAACAACCGAATGAAAGGGAACAAGCGATGGCTGCGAGCATAGATAGACTTACCCAACAGATGGCTGCCCTGTCAGAACAGTTTGAAACAAGTCATAGGCGAGGCGGAAACAATTCAAGACAAGCGGGAAGAGTAGAAATACTGCCATCATTTGCTTCAATTGCGGTAGACGGGGTCACATAGCAAGGTATTGTCGCCAGGAAAACACCAACGGGGCGCGTGCTCGGGGCAGCACGCACCCCGACGTCCAGTAAGCCCCTCCAAAGTAATTTTAGTAGCAGCAGTAAAAAGTAAGATAGCTACGCTCATGGGGAGTGTCGGAGACACAGCGGCCGAAATAATGTTGGACTCGGGATCGTCTGTGTCCTCAGACAGGAATTGGCTCAAAAGGCTACAGGAGCGGTGCGGACGCAACCAAGACAAGAGATACGGCTTGTAACGGCTGCGGGAGAGAGCCTGCCCATTTCAGGGTACGTAAAAGCGACAGTGCGACTCGGAACACTCGAGAAACCCACGATTTTGTTGTAGTGAAAGACTTGATCACCGCGCCGTAATATTGGGCACAGATTTTCTGCAGTTGCACGGACTAGTGTTAGATTTCACTACGACTCCGGTAACTGCTGCTCCTTCACAGCTTAGCGCAAATCAGGAATCAGCGCCTCCAATAAAACCGACATGGACAGCTGAGCGTCTTTTCAAGTCAAAGAAATGTCCAGTTGCAAGTATAGGGGGAACAATGGAAGACGCAAACTAGGAAATGACACAAGAGTGCGCAATCCCAAAGTTTGGGTCTCCACCCAAGGTCGAGTTCCCTGAGATAATCAAGACATGTTTTGAGACAGTGGTAGACAAATTCAAGGACTTATTTGTCACAACACCTGGCACAACGTCACTGGCATCCCACCGTATTAGAACAGCAGGCTCACCAGTACGAGTTCCCTCTCGACGCATTCCGGGGCATTTTCGGGAGGAAGTTGAAGTACAAATCCAGCAGCTGTTAGAAAAGGGAATCATAACGGAGAGTAACAGTCCATGGTTGGCCCCTGCTGTTTATGTAAGGAAGAAGACCGGTGATATAAAATTATGTGTGGACTACCGGGAATTGAATAAGAAGACAACGAAAGATGCCTATCCTCTTCCGATAATTGATGAAGTACAAGATCGGCTATCAGGATCAGCTGTTTTTAGTAAACTGGACTTGCAGAGTGGCTATTGGCAGCTTCCGGTGGATCCCAATGACAGAGAAAAAACTGCGTTCTCGCCAGGTCCGGGCATGGGTTCTTTTGAGTTCTCATGCACGAATGCCTTTTGGACTGTGTGTGGCACCCAGCTCCTTCCAGCCGCTCATGGATAAGGTCATGCATGAGAGGGTTGCCGTTTGTGTCAACATGCATCGACGATGTCCTCATACACTCAACAGATGATGGAATGCATGCAAAGCACCTGAATGAGGTATTTATGCGACTGAGAAAAGCCGGGCTGACGTTGGGAGGCAAGAAATGTGTGATTGGTACACCACAGGTGACATATCTGGGTCATCTTTTTACAGGTTCAGGTGTAACTCCAGACAGGGAGAAAGTCAAAGCTGTGGAAGAGTGGCCAATTCCCCAAAATGCAACAGAAGTACGCCAGTTCCTGGGCTGGCATCGTACTATCGCCGATTCATTCAAAACTTTGCGGATGTGGCAGCGCCACTCCATAATCTCACCCAAAAAGATGTTGTGTTCAGTTGGAGCAATGATTGCAGCAGGGCTTTTAAAGTATTAAAGTGCAAGCTAATTGGAGCTCCTATTTTGGTGTACCCTCGAATGGACAAGGAAGCAAGCCAATTTCAGCTTCAAACTGATGCAAGTGTACTTGGGCTAGGGGCAGTATTGGAATAGGGGGGGCATGTTATTGCATATGCTAGCCGAATCCTGACTAAAGCTGAAGCTAGCTATAGTGTAATACAGCGAGAGTGTTTGGCTGTAGTCTACGGAATAAGGCAGTTCAGACACTATCTACTGGGGCGCAGTTTCCAACTGTGGACTGACCACAAACCACTTCAATGGCTATCAGAACAGAGAATGGAAGGAATGTTGTGTCTTTGGGCTCTAGCATTACAGGAGTACAACTTCACTGTTAAAGGGAGAAATAATAATAATGCTGATGCCCTGTCCAGATGTAGGGAGACTGTAGAGAGGGCCTCACACCTAGCAGCCACCAGAAGTACCACCGGAGTGTTAACAGAGCAGATAAGAATAGCACAGCAGAAAGATGACATCATACAACAGGTGTATCAAGCTTTGAGGTTATCTGTGAAACAGCCAACGGGGACAATCTGGCGGAAGGCACCTTTTAGCAAATACTATCAGTTATGGTCACAACTCAAACTCAGAGAAGGTGTGGTCTACAGAACATACATCCCTGGACCCACATCAGAAGCTATTACAGTACCAGTGCTACCGGCATGTCTGCGCAAAGAGTACCTGACATTGTGTCATGACAGCGCTACAGGAGGTCACCAAGGTTGGCATAAGACACTGCACAAGCTGCGATGGAAGCATATTGGGTTAACATGGCCCAAGATGCTGACCAACACTGTAGAGAGTGCAACATTTGTCAACGGACCAAACCTACTGCACCCAAACGAGCACCTTTGAGCAACATTCCAGTTGGCAGACCATGGCAGATGGTAGCAGTGGATATATTGGAAGTACCTGTATCATCAAACAACAACAGATACATTTTAGTTGTACAGACTTTTTTACAAAATGGGCAGATGCTAGGCTAATTTAGACCAGACAGCAGTGCGAATAACAAGGGAATTGGTATACATATTGCATACCAGAGATTATTCATTCAGACCAAGGTAGAAACTTTGAGAGCACTATTTTCCAACAGTCAATGGCCGGAGTTAAGAAATCACGGACCACTGCCTACCATCCACAAGGAGATGGTATGGTGAAACGGTTTAACCGTACTTTATTGCAGCTCCTTCGGGCCTGTGTGGACCAACAGAATGAATGGGAAAAATACCTGCCTCTTGCACTGTATGCCTATCGAACTTCCACCTAGACATCCACATCTGCGTCACCATTTGAACTGATGTTTGGAAGGCCGTCCAAAGACCATACTGTGGGCCAAACAGGGTATGCAGTTGATGAATACCAAGACAACATGCAAGCAAAGCTAGCAGAGCTGATGGATTTTGTGGAGGCACACATGGTAGATGCAGCCAGACATCAAAAGCAGGAGTATGACAAACATGTGGGAATAAGAACATTTAAAGCTGGAGACCTTGTCTGGCTCTCCATTCCTATGGCAGGCAAGCTAGACCCTCGTTGGGAAGGGGGATGGAAAGTGAAGGCATGCAAGTCTCCTGTTATTATGGAAGTAACTAGAAACCGAGTGGTGCATGTGAATAGGTTGAGACATCATATCCAGATGGCTGAAGGGGAAGAAGTAGGTCCAATAGACAGAACACAGAGGGAATGAGTACCACCAAAAATTGAATACATTACAGTTGAAGGCACCCCACCGCAGGGTCCTGAACCTGACTTAGAGAATAATGACCAGCCTGTTCAACCAGAGGAACCTATTCAACGAAGATATCCATCTCGAAGCCGACGACCCCCAGATAATTTTTAAGCTTGAGGACAAGCGAAGAGAAGGTTCGGACAAATGTAACCTCGGGGACCTCATGAATAGAGAGGAAGAACTCTACAGAATGGAACACAGTAATTAGGAAGTGTCGATAGGGCAGGGCAAATGGGATGTACATTTGGACTTGATATATATATCGGAAGTTTCGTTAGAAACTTCCATATAGGATTTGACCACGACTATGAATGTAATTAAAAAAACGCGACCCGTCTGTAACAACACTCCCGACGATCGGATCGTGTAGCTTGTTTTAGCAATCGATCTAGAAGTCAAAAATGAGTAGTTTCGTTTTTGTTTCATGTCGCTGAACCGCGTGGTTGTTGAGAACAAGAGTGTACTGCCCGTCCTCGTACCCAGTCTCGGAACAAGGGGCGGGTCGTCTTCTCCTTCTTCTTGGCAACGCATAACTCAGGACAGGAACATTTCTAAGCGATGAAAATTTCACCAATAGCTTCAGAATCGGCTGGAGGACTCGCTTTTATATAATATAATACTTTGATAAACAATCGACTATCAGCCTCCTATGTCTTGTTAGTCTCGTACCCAGACCGTCTATGACGTAAGCGATTACCGCTGTAAACAGTATAATCACTACGTCCATACGTATGGACGTAGTGTTTACAGCGATAATCGCTTACGTCATAGACGGTCTGGGTACGAGACTTAAATTAAATGGGTATGAAAAATAATAAAGAAAACAAGTAAATAAAAACATTCTCTACGAGAAAGTTGGTGGGATATAGGATTTGATTATGACATTGGTGGTGTAAAAAGCAAGGAAACAAGGTCTTATCAGAAGGGAAAATGTCATAGTCCTATATTTAGCACACAAACAACACATGCCCTAGAAATGTGCTAAATATAGGACTATGACATTTTCCCTTCTGATAAGACCTTGTTTCCTTGCTTTTTACACCACCAATGTCATAATCAAATCCTATATCCCACCAACTTTCTCGTAGAGAATGTTTTTATTTACTTGTACAAGTAAATTAAAACATTCTCTCTGAGAAAGTTGGTGGGATATAGGTTTTGCAGGAAAATAGTATACTGCATGGTGTAAAAAGCAAGGAAACAAGTTTTATCAGAAGGGAAAATGTAATAGTCCTATATTTAGCACACTTCGACTACGTTTGTGTGCTAAATATAGGACTATTACATTTTCCCTTCTGATAAAACTTGTTTCCTTGCTTTTTACACCATGCAGTATACTATTTTCCTGCAAAACTTATATCCCACCAACTTTCTCAGAGAGAATGTTTTTATTTACTTGTTTCCTCAAATTTTTTAACACCCAAATAGGTACTTTTGCTTAATTAGACTTGATAAGACCGTATATAGGCTTTTAGGCTTTTGTGTATCAAAGCCTAAAAGCGAGTCCTCCAGCAAATTCTAAAGCTATTGGTGCAATTTTCATTGCTTAAAAGTGTTCCCGTCCCGAGTTATGAGTTCCCAAGAGGAAGAAGAAGAGACGACCTGCCCATTATTTTTGGAAGGGTAACGAGGACAGCAGTATTTTTCGTTCTCGACAACCACGCGGTTCTACGACGTGAAATAAAAACGAAACTACTCAGATTTGACATCTAGATCGATTGCCGCAACAAGTTAGACGATCCGATCGTCGGGAGCGGAGCTACGGTAGGGTCGCGGGATTTTAAGTCGGGGTCAAAACCTATATGGAAGTCTCTAGCGAGACATCCGATAGGCGCACTGTGTATTGGAGATTCGGATTGTGATAAAGCCAGAATGAATGTTTATGATAGCCTTACCAATCACTGCATCTCACATTTACTACTGATTTCTGATGTTTTTACTGAGGATAAACCGTAAAACCCCAATTATAAATTAACACCTATATGGAACTTGCGTCGAAGATTGCATACTTGACATAAAAAATAACCAGCACTGTTCTAAGGTTGCAAACAGGCTCGGAAAACTGATCCATGATTGCAATCCAACAACCAGGCAATGCCAGGTAGGGTGATTAACCGATTTTCAGGTTTTGTAGGTTAATCGGTTATTCGCGATTACCTATTCAGTCGACTATGCATTTAGTAGAATAGCAGGTTACCGATTGCCGTAGTCGAAATAACCGATTCTGTTTTTCTTAGTCGCGATTAATCGATATTCGTTTCCTTCATATGCAAAAATCGGTAGCAAATCGATTACCCCTTTTTATATGCCCTTCGCTTTCCCGCCTGTACAAAGGCACACTAACGGGTTAATTATAAGAAACATTGTGATGTTATCAACACTTAGTCGCACGTCTGGGGACCCGGCTGAAGGTAACCATCAGTGCGCCCTACCTCAATATACGCGCAGTGGGCACGGCTATTTAAATACGTTCGTACTTTCTCTGCAGTATTGTATATGTGCATTAATCAAACGTGCTACGTTACTACGTACTCTTTTGCACAGGTGACAGGGGTCCAAATACTCGGTACACTGACTCTTTTCTAGACGTTCGGCCATGAGGTTCTGAATATCGTACATGTCTCGATTGGTGGCTTTCTCTTATGCGTGGAGCGGTGTTCCACCATGAGGTGTCTAGCTGGCACTGCTCAGTACTTATTGAATTGTATAATGAGGCGAATAACTGCCAATTGTGGCGGATGGGAATGATACATGTAGTGTTTAAGGCATTTTGTACCAGAAAAGAGCGCAAGCTGCGGGTGGACAAACTATTCATTTCGTTTTTATCTCAGTAAAACTAAAATCTTACTTTTTCCATTCTTAGAACTGAGTATCAGGCGATGGTAGCGGGGAAACAAATAGCCACGTGTTTTTCGGTGAAAAAAAAATACTTGGGTCACAATCCGCCGCCATTGAATCATGGGTTTGGCGTAACATTGGCATGCACATCGTTCCTAGTCCCTGTGGATACTATCTTTGTTGTTTTAATGATTTAAAGTTGGCGTAAGTAACTGATAAGCAATAAACTGGCTATAATTAATTGTATTAGACTTGAGAAACTGAGATTTATCGTGCCATTATAAAAAAAGGACAAACCTGGAAAAACCTAGGTAATCGTTGGCAAATTAATAGTGCATTAATCGCCCAAATCGATTTATTGTTTCTAATAACCAATTTGCAAGGTGCTATAAACCTGAAAAATCGATTGGACTTTTTTTCATAGTCGAAATAATCGATTTTGATTTATAAAAAAGGTTACACACCCTAATGCCAGGGTATTTCATTACAGCGGTGCTGTCTTTGTGGGGTGTATATTGTTTGTCGTCCCAAATAGAACACGGCGGCGTTTATTATGGATTTTGCGGTATAAAGATTTTCGGAAGCATAGGAGATTACAAAGACACTGGCCATTATACACGAATCATTTTTTTCCCCCATGGGGGCGACTGATACTCTATGGTAAATGCTTTCTTTTTCCTTACAGACTCCAAGGTTGAACACCAAATCCAAATGGCACTACCTCATATATGGTATGATATGGTAATTCAGTCAACATTTATAGTTGTACCCTTTCTTTAACTCTAGATGTCAAGGTTGCAATAAAAAATGATCATAACCAGACTGCCGTACTTAGCTCTGTTCGAGTTCTTAGCCCAAATACAGATTGGAACGGCCCTGATCTAAGTGGTGTCGAAATCCCCCCACATGATTTATGTAATCCCAGTGGAACTGTAAGTTTCACTGTATGAGAATGTGCCAGTACTGATTAGAAATACAATGGTTGAACGTTTATTGCAAAAGGTCCGAAGAGAAAAATAATTAGGTATCAAGTAACAAAATGTATTCAGGGATAATTCCATTTTGCTACCAGTTTCATGTTGTAAATAATTTCCATGAAGAACTCCAAAAAATTGTTCAGGGAGTTTGCATACCATAATTACTCCGGGTTTATGTTCTCATCATACGCGAGTACTGCATAGTAGCAACTGATTTCATAAATAAAAAGTCCGAGGCAATTTATTTCCTTTAGGTGAGCAGTTACGACGTACCAATCAAGGCATGCATCAATATGTTTTATGGAGACACGGGCTTTTCGGTATTTGTTGGCATTGATGATTCTGGAGCTCCATTCTGCTATCCGGAGAATCACGAAGGCCTCGATATCGTATTCAGTTATTGTTGGGTAAATGAAACTTGCCCTTACCCAGAACAGCTTCCTCCTAATACCTATAAGGCTAGAATCACCATCAGCACACAGACAACTGAGAACTGAAGGATGTTCTTCAATGAGCTTTTCTTTAACGTATGCATGACTGTACTAACACATGTACTTGTAGCTAGAATTGTACTAATGTAGTGTTATTCAGTAGTTGCAACGTGTTACTCTTAACGGAAACGCACCTCCAATTGGCATGCCTGAAATTCACGAAACACGAAATGCAATGCAGATCATTATAAAACCGGGTGGAAATTATCGCAAATGATTTGCGTCGATAATCACAATTATGCCTAGCAATTGCGATTAATTATTGTCACCAGCGCGATATATCGCGATATGCGATACATCGCGATATACTTTATAAATCGCGATACTTTTTTGACATATCGCGACACAAACGTGCAGGGGAATAGACGGAGAATCACGGAGATAGATGAAATACCAATTTAGTAATTGAAGATTTAGCAGAGATCCATTAGTACCATATAAGTACACAACGGCAATATCCTATCACGTGCTATTGAAAACCACTTTGCATTATGCCTCAAGAATATGCATTTACCCAGCCGTTCTGGTTAGGAGGCTCCATCGTTTTTCTGGAGTATATTGTTTGCTGGAGAGAAAACCCTTTCTGAAGGTGAAGTTGAGGCAGGGATAGCTAGATACTTCCTTGTCAGTTTGGCAACTTGAGGGAAGTAGGATTCATGCATTCTCCTCCAATCCTTTAGAGAAACAAACTAATTCCTGTTTATCGTTCAGAGTCCTAAAAAAATATTGGTCGTCGTCTTCTTTTTAAGAAGGTATAACTCAAGCTGTACGAACGGTTTTGAAGAACGGAAGTAGCACCAATCGCTTCGGAATTTACCCGCTTTGTGCCCTTTAAGGTCATATACATGTAGACATCTTGCCAGTTCTATATAAGAACGGTTCTGTAATAATTGAATTATTAATGTTTTGTTAAAAGGTACGATGACAATTCAACTCTCATTAAGGCATCTGACAAGAGTCGGCATTGGAATGACCCCGCTGTCCAATTGGTTGCCGAGAGGACGCGCTAGTGATAAAGCATATCGCGAGTACCATAAGTGTTGGCCAAATGAATTGAATTGCACGAAACGATATGTAGTGGAAGATGTGTAGAACGCAACCTTTACGATTACTGTCATAAGTAATAAGTTCCATAGTTGTGCACGATGTATGAATTACAATTTAGTTACCCGAAAGGCAATTGGCTAATTCAAAATCTAGCGTACGCTAGTACATACATTCAATTACATTGCTGTAAATGAAGTCGGTAATCACCATACTGCCAATCAATAATGCATTTGCGTTGTTAAACCGAGGAAATCGTGATGAAAAACGACATTTATTGAAATACAACAAAATTGTGCTTTTGCAATGTGTGGTTTTTTTCACAACGTTAGGGTATTTCACTACAATGTACATCAAAGCAGAACGCATAGAAAGAAAGAATACGACAAAAAACAACATTATGCCATTATACTCCATTCGCACATTACTTGGATACGCGACGGATACACGGAAGGTATATTTTCCTTAATATGTACTGCGTAATCTTCTTGCGTAACCTTAACCGTATTCGGAGCGATGATGCAATCCTTATCTCTGGTGCCCCGTCCTTCATCCCCTGCCTTTTTACCTGGTCCCCTGTCCTTCATTCCCCGCCCTTATACCTAGTGCCCTGTCCTTCATCCCCCGCCCTTTTACCTGCTCCCCTGTCGTTCATCCCGTCACCCCCATACAATGACCTTCTTTCAGTTCATTATAAAAAAATCAAAATACACGCCGAACGTGGATGTACCTCCTAATAAATTTTACAGTTTCTGCAAAGAGAGCGAAACTTTCTGCGCCACTTCAAAGCTGGGCCTGTACACGTAAAACATATATCATACAACGTTTAAGCGGATACGTACGTACGCGTACCTTATTAACATTTGAAGGTTAAAAATAAAAAGCAGCTACCACACAGTTTACGTACCATGTTAGTTATCAGCCAGCATAAATGCCAACGCTACGGGCAGCATTGTGACGAGAATCTAGGAGGGAAATAATAATAATCATTCACACACCCACCTCGGTCCATCGATTTCAGGATGCGAAAAGCGGGAAGGCTGCATGGAAAGAAATTAGCGACCATCTTAAGACTATAAGTGAACTTCAGAACCGCATGGTTGTAGGCTACACAGATTCTGTAAAGAAAAGGGGGGAAGGGGGGAGGGGGGCGGGCAGGGGGAATCCCACCTACGCACCGACACTTCTTCCTCCCGTCCTTGAGCGGTGCATGAGAACATCGAAAGAAGTTACAACGCAAATTCATTACTACCATCAACTTACACATCACGCAAGCCCGTTTCATGAGACTGGTATGTGGAAACTACATGAAAGCAGCAGTAAATGATTCACCTATTTAACAGCTGCCTAATTACCCGCTTTGAATCACGTGCCGGTGGCGTACATATTATGTCTGTCGCGGTCAAGGTCACGGTACATTGTTACGAATGAGGGACAGAGACATCGGGTCCGTAGGATGCACAGACAAATGCAAAAATGATACGCATTACAACAATACTCGCAGTGTTGTGGATGATGGTCCACATTTCATTGGCGGTGTGTTAAATTGGGACAGAGCCAATATTACTAACCCCCTAACCAGCATACATGATAGTCGTATGCAGACACAAATGCTGATACTAGCATACACAGACCAGTTGCCAACAAATATCATGCGTGCACGATCGAGATCTCGTATCACTATGAAGCTTCGAAGAACAATACAAATCCAGAGCGTCCATGAATAACTTAAACAGTTATTAAAAACATATAGATAGAATGATAGCCTAGAACTACCTTTCTTGCGACACTGCTTTGTCGATCGGCGCCGCGATCGGTGAGCCAGTGTTAAATAGAAATCATAGGGCAAAAGAGTGACGTGCATGCGTGAGGTTGGGTTCCTGCCTAATGTTGTACGTATGAGTGTGTGTGTGTATATGTGTGTGTGTGTTTGTGTGTGTGCGTGTGTGTGTGTGTGTGTGTGTGTGTGTGAATGTCATGCTAAATATTAGCCATCACAGGGCAATAAACGGTATGCATAGTCTGACGCTTTGAGTATTGGCACCAGTTATGTTACCATGATAAGGACTGGGGACCTAAAGACCTTATAAACACTCCCCTGTATCATATTAGGAGCAGCTCAGGAACACATGTACAATGTAACCTAGTTCCAACCAACAGCCTCCATGTCCAGCACGAGTTTTGGGTTGTACCGATGTCATTCTGACTGTGAGCTATGACAGGGCATTAAACACTGTGCATGTTCATAGGGCATACCAATGGTATGGGTACTGTATAGATAGCAATGTCAACAAAATACTCAGGTCCACTCTCCTTATGTCCCTGAAGCTTTGTGTATTGGCACCAGTCTTGTTGCCATGACGGTTAGTCCTTGGTAGCCTAGAACCTTTGCATTATGTAAGGTCTGAGGTCCTAAAGACCTTATAAAAACCCCCCTGTGTCGTATTAGGAGCAGCTCAGGAACACATGTACAATGTAACCTAGTTCCAACCAACAGCCTCCATGTCCAGCACGAGTTTTGGGTTGTACCGATGTCATTCTGACTGTGAGCTAACGCTGTCTCTATGCATACACATGCATACTCAATTTTGCTTCACATTTTTACATTTATTGTTTAGGAATCAGGAACTATCTTTACTCACCCGCTTCAGAGCGCACTACTACATCATTTGATGTTCAACATGGTGCCTGACTGCCTAGCAACAGCGCCACGAACTGTTTCTGTAGGTGTCTGTATGTGTGCATCGCGCCGACCCATTACTGTTGATATGTAGAAACACCTTCAGTACTGTCGGACCAGGCATTCAGTAGGCCCTACTCGTAAGATATGTCTTGGCGCCACGTTTGAAGTGAAGGGTGGCGAACACTCCCTCCTGGCAAATCTACCCCATTCTTACATGCTGCCAACACTAGCTAAACGCATACCCAAACATGCGCCACGATGATCTCGCCCAAATTACGCCCGCTGAAGCCTCCTTATAAAGTGCGGGCACGCTGAGTTGTACAGCTTTAAGCAGTGGCGTAGTGTAAGTGTTGAGCGCCCGGGGATATAATGCACTAATGGCGCCCGGGGGGGGGGGGGGGGGGGGGGGGGTGCTGGCCCTGCCCTCTGTATCTGCCCATGCGTTCGTTGGCGCGATAATTAATTATCTCTCGTCTATTTCGGCGCCCCCTCAACCCTGCGCCTGGGGACATATGCCCCCCCCCCCTCCCACCTCGCTACGCCACTGGCTTTAAGTAGACAAAATTAGGATACTTACCGTTTAGTTTGTACCTACAATCAGTGCCCGATTAAGGGTCACTGGGGCCCCTGGACTAGTTATTTTGAAAGGCCCCCCACCCACCTCCTTCCTTTTTGAGTTTCAATTATTGCGCATGGAATTAAATATACTAAATTAAGTGATTAGTACTATTGTATAAGAAGTACAAGTTGTGCAAAAAGGATTTACAATTTTACAACTTTTCGACACTTTGCTGCCACAAATTTTTCAATAATGAAAATTCACCACATCATATGCCTGTGTGCGTAACGTCAAGGCCTTTGACAGTTTATCCAATATTGGAAGGAACACTTCGATGCGAAACTTATCTGCTGATGAAGCACCAATCCGTTAGATTCATCACCAAATTGCGTTTTTGGTTTCCTTATTCTTTTTTCGGCATCCTTATATTCAGCACTTGGATCCTTTAATGGTTTGCCGTATCGAGGAGGTAATGAAATCATTAACTCACCACACAACGGAATCTACCTCGGTGTACTTGAGCTGAAAAGCAAATTTGACCCATTTCTTAGACACCACATTGAAACCTATGGAAACAAAGGTAAAGGTAGGCCATCATATTTTTCATGAACAATATGCGAAGAGTTTATTGAAATCATGGGCAGCACTGTGTAATCTGTTATCGTTACTGAACTAAAAGAAGCCAAGTATTTTCACTTTCTGTTGACTCAACTCCAGACCTATGTCATGTAGACCAGCTTACGGTTATAGTACGATATGTGAATAAACAGTCGCACAACATACAAGAGCGTATGTCGTATAGGTCTGTCCGCGCATGTACATATCGTTTTCTTCTTTTTTTTAACCTATCCAGAGTGAATTCCTTGCCACTACAGCAGTGCAGTTTCTTGAAAAACATAGTATAGATATTATGTACATGCGCGGACAGACCTACGATAATTCAGCAAATAGAAACATAATGGTATGCAAGCTAAACTATGTGATATAAATCCGTTGGCATTGTACGTGCCTTGTGCTGCACATTCACTAAATTTAATAGGTGTTTGTTGAATCTTGTGTGGAAGCAACAAATTTCTTCAGCTTGGTTCAGAAACTGTTCACCTTTTTGTGCTAGTACAAGCAGATGGGGGATACTTGTACAATATCTTGAAGGGGAAAAAAGAGTGCTCAAGTGTTTGTCCGATACGCGATGGTCAGCTCGTGCTGAAGCTACTGTCAGAAGGATACGATAATATTCGAGCTGCTCTTCTTCATATTGTGCAAGATCCTGAACAGCGAGCAGATACCCAACAAAAAGCTAACGGCCTTCGTATTTCGTTATCTTATCTGGACACTGTTTTCATGGCTGTATTATGGAACATCATTTTGGAAATGTTCAACAGAGTGAGCATGCATGGCTCTTCAAAGTGCTGAAATTGAGCTAGGAACAGCTGTAAAACTGCATACAGTCACTCCAGGACTTCGTGTCAGAACTTAGAGAGGGAACTTTGATGCTATTGAGATGCGTGCAAAACAAATTAATGCCTTCTGGATTGGAGCTATTAAGCTCATTGCAAGCACGATCTCCACTCTGGTCCACTGTTGTATAGTGGCAGAGCTTTCAGACATGTTTGTGGGTGCTACGATGGTGATAAAACCCAGCCACAAATTTTTCAAAAATGAATATTCAATCTGCTGTAGCACCTCAGACTCAATTGCCACGAGTGATAGCCAGTTAAGACTGCATGCATGTTCTTTTCTCATTTCTGATAAGCTTTAGCTTGGAGAACGATCTCTCTCCTGATGCATTGGTTGCCATTAAACTCAACTACATTTGATAAGCAATTGATAAAACCCGGGTCATCCAGCTTGCGAAGCTTAGTAACTACCTGATTTCTCCTGCTGTTTCTTCAACTTTCGTTATGCAGCGCTACTCATCTGTACCCTTCCTGGTCCATCACTGCTTTTTTTCGAGGTCGAGCTGCTACTATTCATAATAATGCTCATAGTTTCCTATAATTACCTGCCGTAACCTGCGTTACGGACGGAGTTGATTATCAAAGCAGCGTGGAGGGGATATGCATAATGCATTGACCGATAATTATTTTGTGGTTTCTTTGGTCTTTGGGAAGGGGTGGGGGAGGGTCTAACCAAACACCGCATGCATCGATGCCCGTTTGGTGCCCCCCTAAGGTTGTGGGCCCCTGGACTGTAGCCCCACTTGCCCAATGGATAATCCGGCACTGCCTACAATCAGACCACCATTCCTACCATGTGCAATGACACAATTATTGCACCTACGTCGGAAGGCGGAGCAAAGGCCTGGGGATTGCAACTGCTGTTGCTAATATTCTCACGTGATGTACAATTCACGATAATTGTTTACTGTCGTATTATCACATTCGCAACGTTTGCTCATCTTTAATTAGCCAAAATACAACTGTCTACAACAGTTGATGTCAGGAACTACGATAGTAGTTCCTATATAGGAATTGACCCGGGTCGTGAATATTATTTTAAATACGCAACCAGCGTACAACTCGCGTACCAAGAAACGGATAGTTTAGCTCTTTGTTCCTATCGAACCAGAAGGCAAAGACGGTCATTTAAATGTTTTGTTCCAGTTTTCAAACTGTTTGCTTCAAGAGAACAAAAAAGTTCGTATTTTATCTCGTCCCCAGGCCAAATCATCTGCGTCGTCGTCGTCGTCGTCGTCGTCTTCTTCTTCTCGGGTGAGTATAACTCGGGATAGGAATGGTTTTAAAGAGCGCAAATTATACCAATCGCTTGAGAATCTCCTGGAAGGACATCTTCAGGTAACAAATATATGAATAAAGCATAAAACTGATATACGTAATCATTACGTAATGCGTAGTGTAAAATAGAAGCGTTCCCATGGCGACATTTACGTATATTTAGAATTGTGCAAACAAAAGAGGAGAGCTAAACAACAAAACGACGAGTTAGAATTCTCCCGCGTTCCTTACAGTGATCCCAAACAAAAGCGGGCGTCTGCTCGTGACGGTAATTGAAGCGGGGGGGGGGGGGGGGGGTGGGCACTTGCCATATTAATAATCGATAAAAAAAAGATAATAAAAAAATAGAGGAAACAAGCAAATTAGAAAAACATTCTCTAACGAGAAAGTTGGTGGGATATAGGAATTGGAGGCAATGGTGGTGTAAAAAGGAAGGGAACAAGGTTTTGAGAAAAGGGTAATGAGACAAAAATCCTATATTTAGCACGTGTAAATGTAACAGAACCAAAAGAAGTGCTAAACATAGGATTCTGTATCACTACCCTTTCTCGTTAGAGAATGTTTTTCTTTACTTGTTCATCTGTTGTATTCCATTGTATTTTCCACAACGACGTTTTAAACTAACGTTGTATTATTTTGTGATGGAGTGTCATATGATGTTAAACATTGTTAAATATAGTACATGAACCATTGCATGTGTTTTCAACTTTTTCCCTGTGAAATACATCATAACGTTTATTGAGCTTCGCGTCGTCCGCTTTGCGCACACTTTGAAATGTAATAACAGGATGTTGTATAGGTTATATGTTGCATTGATTATCATGAGAAAATGACGTACTCTGTTATGATAGTTTTTTTTAAGCATCCAACCAGCATATATCTCTACGGATTAGTGTACCTACTGAGGTGATACATGAAAAAGACAAAGGAAGTCCTGTGTGCTAACCTTTAGCCCACAAGGACTAAACAATAATTTTTAAAAGTTTCAAAAAGGAAATTCATTACAACTGCTGTAATTTCCTCATTGATTATGGTTATTAATGGCATGCATAACACAGTACCGGCAGGGTCATAGAGAAATTTCGCAGCTCGGTCATTGCGAAAATATAGGGTATATACATTGGTAACTAATGAAACCATCAGTGTTCATAAATAATCGCTATAAAAATTATTATTTGGCTTAGTCGCAGTCGCAATTGATATGGTTTATTTTCTCTATGATCTCTATGATCGAGCTGCAAAATTTCTCCGCTATATGACTGAGCCGGTGTAACAGGATAGCCTGTCCCCCCGGATAGAGTGTCCCCCCCCGGACATCCCATCCTAGTACACGCTGTCCCCCTTTAGGATACACTGTCCCCCCCCCCCCCCCCCCACACACACACACACACAAACGCACACTCACACACACACACACACACACACACTGAAGTCTGTTCATTGCTCCGCCTTTGCACGCTGATAATACATGTATAAGTTGGTGTCTGACAATACCACTGAATGCAAGACCCTTATATGTACGTGTATCACTATCAGTTGTTCCGACTCCATTGCCTAGCTGGATGAACGTACGGAAGTATAATTACTGTTACACATCTGATAATACTACGCTAACTAACGTTAACGTAGTTATTATACCATTCCCGCGCTGCGTGTGCAAAATCACACCTCTTCGGCCACGTGTATCATTAGCTGATTCGGAAATCGGTGTCGTGAGCAAGCTAAGTCTGACTACAAGAAATGAGCGAAGTTGACAGAGACCAAATTGTATGGTGATGTTTTTGCACGACCACGCTTACAGAACGGACGCAACCAAAGACGAGAAGCGCGTAATTCGTAGAAAGGCCTCCAATATCGTTTTACGAGATGGACTACGCTATTTAAAGCACGAAGGCGCAGAAAGACAATGGATCGTAAACAAAGACAGCCAGATGAACGTGATCGTGTCTTGTCATGACCAGGCATTGGGTAAGTCAGTCAGCTTAAATGCCTTTTAAACTGAATCGCCTTTTTGGTTCTTTATAAGCTTTGGTAGAGACAAAACTATACAGAAAATCTGTTCACGATTCTACTGGCGTGATATGACGAAGTTTATAAAAGACTGCGTACGTACCTGCGTTCAATGCCAAAAAAACTAATCCTAAGTTGCATAAGGAGACATCGGTGCTGCACCCTATCGCTGTAAAAGCTGAAGTGTGGCATCAAATTGGAATCGACCTCGTGGGACTACTGAAATTAACACGCAAAGGCAATAAGTATGACAAACCATATTAATTTTAGTCAGTATTATTTTTTTTAAATAGCAGACTAATGGCTTTTCAGCATGCTATCCTTACATGTACAGCTATCGTTTTGTTATAACTTATGTGCTGCTATCACGTGTTGTAGTAGTATAAAACTCGGTTTAATGATGCATTGAGTGTAAAATTTCCTTCTGTATGACTCTGTCAACAAAGAACCTGAGATATAAGCTTGATCGTTAAGAATAAATAGATTTGTGTAAAATTAAACACAAGACTTGACTGTTTGCTAGCCTGGCCGATATGATCACTCAGTCAAAAGGAATGGAAAAAAAATTCTATGTATTTATATACATCAAAAGTGAATGTGAGCATTAAGACATGGTTAGCTAACACAGTAAGGTATACTCCAAATCCAAACTGTTTTGACAAACATTATTATTTTTATAGATACCTTGTTACATGCACTGATTATTTTACAAAATGGCCTGAAGCTCAACCTATTAAATCAAAGTCTGCTGAAGGTATTGCACACTTTCTTTTATCTCTTATCACAAGATTTGGATGCTTTCAAGTGTGCATATCTGACCAGGGGCGTGAATTTGTGAAAAGCCTTAATGAGAAACTCTATGAAATGGTTGGCATAGAACATTGTATTTCCAGCGCATATCATCCACAAACAAATGATAACCACACTGGGGTACCACTTACAGTATGATGTCATGCAGAGAGAATTCGTTCAAATAGTGCACAATGGGGAAAACCATAGGTTGACACTCTCTACAGTTGGGCTGCAAGAATCGACTGCAATTATCAATGTCTATGGCAGTCTCTACACATCACTATCCACTTCAACCAAAGAGCAAATCTGTGCTTTGCTGTGCACAATGAACAGTAGCATAGACGTCAGGTTTATTGATGCTGATAAACAGGCAAATACCTCTGACTGTGGCCTTTATGCTATAGCTTATGCTACAAGCCTATGCTGTCGTCAGGATCTCTGCTCTATCCAGTACTGTGAACAAACGTTAAGAAAATACCTAGTGACTTGTCTGGAAAGAGGCCGTACTACTCTCTTCCCGTGTATCTCCAAACAGTCGATAAATCCAGTCATTTCAAAGGAGACAATTTCAGTGTTTTGTAGCTGTCAAATGCCAGAAGAGGGAATAATGATTCAATGTACAAAATACAAGGAGTGGTTTCACAGGCAGTGTGCAGGATTGGTCCCTAGGAAGGCATGGAGATCCATAGAATGCATATGGCATTGTGGTAAATGCAAGAATCGAAGTGACTTACATGTATCGGAACCTACGCGAGTAGGTTCCATATAGGAATCCTGCAGTATCATGAAGTCATTAAAAAAATGTCATTCGCGTCTAGCGGGACAGCCAAGAGTCGGGTCACTTCGCTCTTAGTGGCAATCGAGCAATATCAAAAAGGAGAACAGTTCTGCGTTATATCTGTGTCATAAGACGGTGTACTTTTAGAGAACAAAAATACTCGTCCCCATCGTCCGTACCCAGTCCCACCTAAAATTTCTCCTTCGTCGTTGTCGTCTTCTTCTTCCTTCGGGATAGCATAACTCACGACAGGAACGTTTGTAAAGCACGCCATGTGTACCAATCGCTTCAGGATGTGTCCGCATGTTATCTTCAGGTATCTGTTAGACGCCTAACCGATCGGGCAATTAGCTGAAGCTAGTTGTACCATATTTGGTGTTGATCTACAAATAGCACATTACATCAGCTATCGCAATGTTCATGATGCACCAGTATAATATAACCAGCGTTATCAAATTCGATGGTTTTACCATGCAATCTCAAGGACAATTCTGATTCCACTCGAGCATCTAAAAGTGGAAATAAGCTGCCAGATCTGCCAAACGTGCGTATGTCAAGCGCGGCACCGAAAGGAACAACAAAACGACCACCCAAAGGTACGTTACGGCATCGATAAATGTTGGATCGATAAATTATAAGCATGCATGGTATATCGCTAAAATGGAAGTATACAAATAGATCAGAATATCTGGATCTGTTTTAGAAATAACAGAGGTGGTGTCCATCTTTAGTGAAGGTATGTGGTCCCTGACAAGTCGGCGAGGCATTGGGGAACTATGCGTGGCGTTGGGTTCCCCAGCGTCACACACACACCTACCCTGTGGGAACAGGGATCTGTCATCAGAATGCCTGGATCTGCTTTAGAACTTGCTGAGGTGGCATCCATCTTCTGTGAAGATGATATGTGAAATTACATTTGGGGGTCACAAGTCGGCTAGGCATTGGGGAACTACGCGTGGCGTTGGGTTCCCCATCCTTACATGTACACACCTACCCTGTGGAAACAGGGAATTGTCATAAGAATGTCTGGATCCACTTTAGAACTTACAGAGGTGGCATCCATCTTTAGTGAAGATGATATGTGAATAATTTCATTTGGGGTACACTCACAAGTTAGCCAGGCATTGGAAAACGACGTGTGGCGTTGGGTTCTCCATCTTCACATATACACAAATACCCTGTGGGAACAAGGAACTATCATCATAATGTCTGTATCTGCTTTAGAACTTACAGAGGTGGCGTCATCTTCAGTGAAGATGATATATGAATAAATTCATTTGGGGTACACTCGCAAGTTAGCCAGGCATTGGAAAATTACGCATGGCGTTGGGTTCCCCATCCTCACATGTACACAACTACCCTGTGGGAACAGGGAACTGTCATCAGAATGTCTGTATCTGCTTTAAAACTTACAGAGGTGGCATCCATCTTCAGTGAAGATTATGTCATTAATTTCATTTGGGGTCACTCACAAGTTGGCAAGGCATTGGGGAACTACGCGTGGTGTTGGAATCCCCATCCTCACATGTACACATCTACATGGTGGGAACAGGGAACTGTCATCAGAATGTTTGTATCTGCTTTAAAGCTTACAGAGGTGGCGTCCATCTTCAGTGATAATGATATGTTAATTATTTCATTTGGGGGTCACTCACAAGTCGGCCAGGCATTGGGGAACTACGCGTGGCGTTGGGTTCCCCATCCTCACATGTACACATCTACCCTGTGGGAACAGGGAACTGTCATCAGAATGTCTGTATCTGCTTTAGAACTTACAGAGGTGGCATCCATCGTCAGGGAAGATGATTTGTGAATAAATTCATTTGGGGTACACTCACAAGTTAGCCAGGCATGTGATAATTACGCGTGGCGTTGAGTTCCCTACTCTTCAGTGAAGATAATTTCATTTGGGGGTCACTCACAAGTTGATCAGGCATTGGGGGAACTACGCGTGGCGATGGGTTCCCCATCCTTACGTGTACACACCTACCCTGTGGGAACAGGGAACTGCCATCAGAATGTCTGGATCTGTTTTAGAACTTACAGATGTGGCATCCATCTTCAGTTAAGATGATTGATGAATAATTTCATTTGGGGGTCACTCACAAGTTGGTCAGGCATGCATGGGGGAACTACGCATTGCGTTGGGTTCCTCATCCTCACATGTACACACACCTACCCTGTGGGAACAGGGAACTGTCATCACAATGTCCGGATCCGTTTTAGAACTTTCAGAGGTGGCATCCATCTTCAGCTAAGATAATTTCATTTGGGGGTCACTCACAAGTTGGTCAGGCATTGGGGAACTACGCGTGGCGTTGGGTTCCTCATCCTCGCATGTACACACCTACCCTTTGTGAATACGGAACTGTCATCAGAATGACTGGATCTGCTTTAGAACTTACAGAGGTGCCATCCATCCCCAGTGAAGAATAATGTATTGCTTCAATATGATTGAACTGATCTGCACACATGCAGGCTGCCTATATATATACATGGCAGAATAAAGTTTTGTGTCATAACAACTATAGCACTTCATGAATTGAGTTCAATGCACTATTTCTTAAGATGAATGGTGGTTCAGCATGGTGCAACTCAGTCCCTCAATGTTGGAAACCAGTGGTGCATGCACTTTTCATATACATGTAAGACCTGAGCCATGAATAACTGACCAGTTGGTTTGGACCCGTTCTGAACCGTCGCATACATTGGTCCTACACTAAGGATGTTTGCTACATTTTTTAAGCATCTAGGAACTGTGAGCATAGCGTATGAGTTGTATGTTGTGTCATTTTTGATTTTTTTTTTTATTCGTGTATAGTCACAGACGTTTTATATTATATTCTCTGAGTTTGGGGAAAGCTGAGACTTAGATGCGTTGCGTACCTACCATGTCCTAAGCATCGGCGCTAGAATGGTCATATCGACAACCGTGGACCAACTTCGTACAGTCATCAAACGCGCACATCCGCCGCCCGCCGCTAGTGGAATGTTAACTTATTCATTGTATAATGTGCGGCTAACTTCAACGGGCCGGGTCAGGAAGAGGGGGGTCAAATTTGGTTAGGTGACCTTACAATAACTATGCATCATACGGCAGGGGCGGATACAGGATTTTCGAAAAGGGGTGTTTACAGGTCAGATCCGCGATACGCAAAGCGGGGAGGGGAGGGGGGGGGGGGGGGGGGGGAACTGTACGCTTCGGGCCCTGTATCCGCCCCCGTACGGTATAAATTTACTCAATGGTGACGGTATTAAACCTCGCTTTGGAGAGTGGGGGGGCGGGGTCGTTCATATCCTCCTTTATATATATATACTTATGCATGGACCTGGAACCATATCAGATTAGCACTATCATTGAGGGGATGGGGTTAGATCAGATATGGATGTGTTTGAATGGAGGTGAGAGTGTTCCCCAGAAGCTTCCCAGGTATATAGGCTCCATGATATTAGACACATTATACCATGGCTTCGAGACTGCGTCGTGTTTATCAAACTATGATATCAACCTCCTCGGAAGGTTGATAATCCTATCGGTAGCATCCAGTGTCACTACATGTAGATCCCTTCAACCGAACGGTAAAAACATTGTTGCTGTACACCCGAGTCCCCGGATGGACATATTAGACAACGCATACCACATTTATTTTTAGTCTAACCAGCATGGTGTTTTCCCATCGTCGTTGTACAGCACTAGTAATGTGCCAGTACATATCTAGTACTAGTGCATGGGTGACATCTTGACTGTGTAGCTTATCGTATTCTTTGCATAGTTTTAATTCCCCCTGACCGGTACTCATCATCCTCATAGTGTATACACTCTTCTTGCTTATGGTCAAAACGCTAACTGCGTCATTGCTTTAAACAAAACAGAGGTACCATAATGTCTTGAGCACAACACAATAAACACTTGAAGCACATCAGACAAGAGTGTAACCTACCAGGCCACCATACCTACTCACCATCACATGTACACAGATATACATAGTTCTTATCTAAAAGACCAAGCCTCCTGTCTGCTTTAAGCAAGTCCACCATTGTCCAAAGTTCCATACCAGCACCTTCTGCAACTATCCACATTCACACATACAGATCTTACATCACCAAATACAAATGCCAAGCACACCACAAATCTACATGCATGCATCACGCAAAGTCCGCAGAGCCTTGTAGCTACTTGATAACCACACAAAGCCTGCAATGTCCCTTCTATTTGAGTTGTTGCTGAAGCTTTTTGTCATGCTGGCTGTATCACATTGATCATACAGCCATCTACTGAGTAGAGTAGGAAAAATAACTGTTAGTGTTCTTAGCCTATCCTGTTGATCACTACCCCTTGATGTGGGGCAGATAACCTCTGATAAGAACACACCACATGCAGGTAAGGCAGAATTATGGGAAGGGAACTGCATATGTTATCTTGTTGTTACATGTAGTTCATGCCTTTGGTGGACATATGAGTTGGTGTATGGGGTGCATGTGGGACATTTGCCATATTGTTGCCCCTTGGCAATAAGTGATACAACATCAGAGTTGCCTTTTAAAATTCCCCCTCTAAGGTTTTTATCAAAGAAACCCAGTGTGTGGGACTGTGTGCTGGTGCATGGTAGTGTTCATTGTTATGCTCACTGTTCTAGAGCTATTGGTGTGTGTGTGTGTGTGTGTGTGTGTGTGTGTGTGTGTGTGTGTGTGTGTGTGTGTGTGTGTGTGTGTGTGTGTGTGTGTGTGTGTGTGTGTGTGTGTGTGTGTGTGTGAATTAAACTCATGTTGGTCTAACGATGTGTAGGTTAGGTGGTTGGCTGGCTATATGCTGTGCTGGTGTGCCTGTGGGGTAACCTGGTGTGTACATGCTGTTTTTAAGGGAAAACTAGTGACACAATCCATCATGGACATAAAACATAAGTGGTGTGGGGGGGGGGGGACAAATGTTAAGTTGAAACTTTTAGGAGGGCTATATACCAAGCGAGCCAATTCTGTGCATGGGTTGTGTAACTTGTTATTCCTTCATTGCCAAGAGGGGGCAAATATATGGGAGGTGTGGGGCACCCCTGCCCCATCAATGAAACTATGCTGGTGTGTAGGGTCATTGGGAATGTGCACTTGGGGTCTTTGTAAACCCTCTCCCACCCAATGCATGCACCTCCCAACTCCCGGCACTACCCCATCAATGAAATTATACTGATGTGTAGGGTCAATGGGAATGTTCACACTGTTGCTAGCATGTACTGGTATGTGGTCGGTGGAGAATATGAGTTGGGTGTGTATGCTGATGGGGGGTCATATAGTTGTGTATGCTGGGAGTGTACACTCATGTTGGGGGTGAAAATGTTATTTGGTGTGTTGGGTGAGTAATTCTGAGTGTGACTGTGTGTTTTTTAAACTCAGAGTCATGGGCATGCACAAAAGCAGTGGGGGCAGAGGGGGCTGTGGCCCCCCTCCTCCCCATGAGACTCAATGGCACCCCACCCCCAACCCCTTCTAATAAATCCCTGTTTAATTATTTAACCCTGTCCCAGTATTTCTACGTACATGTGCCTCCTCCCCGCCCACCTCCCAGTAATTGGTGCCCCCCCCCCCCCCCCCCTCCATCCCCCCTCTAGAAAAGCTGGGGGCACCCATGGGAGTGCATTTACACTTGTTAGTATATGAGGGTTATGTGTGTGATGGTGAGTATAATACTGTGCAGGACAACATTAACTCACCTGTATGTTTGATCACATGGTGGCCATGTTGTCCAAATTCATACTAGCTGATGTCTCCCAGGAGGTGAAGCCAGTATGCTAAAACCCAAGCACCATACAATGGTAGATGTAAAGTGCATAGCATGCTAGTGGCATACATGTAAATAAAACTTTATGCACCCCAAGAAGCCACAAGACACATAAGCAAAAGGATACTCAAGCATTAAATAATTTGAGACTCACCGTTCCTTTCATAGCACGGACCACCTCTATCAGGCCCATACGAATATGAGCTCCTAACTTTATACGGCTATAAGTGCAGTACCTTCAGACAGTACGAACAGGTTGATCAAAGGACAGTGGCATAGGAGCTGCAGCCGCTGCACTTTTTCATATGAGAAAAAAAAAAAATAGGTTAACTTATTATTTTCATGATACGGGCAGTATTGATGTAATTCAATCAGCTGAGCAGCTGCTGCTAGTGAATTATTCATTATACGAGCATGTATTGATGTAATTCAAATCAGCTGAGCAGCTGCTGCTCGTGAATTACATGCTGTTGCATGTGTCATTATGGCGACTTCAGCTAGCTTTCCTGAACAAGCGCACCAACCAAGATTTTCACCCCCGAAAAGAAGCTTCGGTAATAAGGTACCCGCGCAACGTAGTTTTCAACCATCATGGTTCGACAAGTGGCCTTGGCTGCACTATCTGGAAAGTAGCGATGCTGTTTTGTGTATTACATGCGCGCAGGAAAGATCTCACAACAAACTAAACTGGTCACTTAATATGGTTTAGCGTTTCTCTCAACTGGTTTTTCGAATTGGAAAGATGCAACAAGAAAGTTTGCACAACACGAATCTAGCAAGTGCCACACGGAATCTGTGTTAAAAATGCTAGCATTGCCATCCTCTACACCCAATATAGCGGAAGCCTTGTCGTCCCAAACGCAAAAAGACAGATTGGATCGTCGAAAGTGTTTTTTGAAAATAGTCTCAAATGTCCGATTTTTTAGCACGTCAAGGCCAACCTTTAAGAGTTCATGGAGATCAAGAATGTGACTCCAACTTTATGCAGCTTTTAAAGTTAAGAAGTGAGGATGACCACAATATTGATTCTTGGATCAAGAAAAAAACTGACAAGTACACTTCTCCAGAAATGCAGAATGAAATATTGAAAGTAATGGCTCTTCGTCAAGTTGTTGAATCACTGAAGACAGCTTCATTTCTGACTATAATGGTTGATGAAACCACAGATGTTTCAAACAAGGAACAAGTGGTGGTTTGCTTTCGCTGGGTAGATAGTAACCTAGAATCCCATGAGGAAATTGTAGGGTTCTATGTAACTGAAACTATTCAGTCCTCAATGTTGGTACAAATCATTCACAACATTCTGCAGAGGTTTAACATACCTATAACAAAAATCAGAGGGCAATGCTATGATGGATGCTCATCCATGTCTGGGTCAAAGGGTGTTGTAGCTGTAGAGCTCCAGAAGGAAGAGCCTAAAACTCCATATACCCATTGCTATGGGCATGCTCTTAATCTAGCATGTTCTGATGCTGTCAAAAAGTGCTAGATCATGAGAGACGCTTTAGATTCATCTTATGAACTTATAAAACTTGTCAAAAGGTCACCTCGTCGGGATGCAATGTTGCAAAAGCTAAAACAACAGATGCCAGATGATAGCCCCGGTATACGCGTGCTTTGTCCTACAAGGTGGACGGTCAGAGCTGAGGCACTGCATAGCATTCTAGCCAATTATGAAGTGCTGCAATCACTATGGGAGGAGTCAATAGATTGTGTAAGAGACACAGAGATGAGAAGCAGAATTCAAGGAATATCAGCATGCATGACTACATTTGATTTCTTCTTTGGAGTCTCACTTGGAGAACTTTTGCTCAACCATAGTGACAATCTAAGCAGGACTCTCCAGACATCCAGCATGTCAGCTGCAGAGGACCAGAAGATAGCTAATATGATTGTCAAGATATTGCAGGCAATACCAAGACGAACTGACAATGAATTTAAACTATTTTGGCTATCTGTTAGCCAAAAAGCAAAACATCTTGAAATTAATGAGCCTACCCTTCCTAGGAGACGAAAGCAATCAAGAAGGTATGATGATGTGTACATGTAGATAATGGCTGTGCTCCACAGTCTGCAGAAGATTTGTATACATGTAGATGTACATATTTTGAAGCACTTGATTTGCTAATACAAGGAATCCTACAGCGATTTGATCAACCTGGATACAGAATGTACACAAATCTTGAAGCTCTCTTGGTGAAAGCTGCAAATAATGACAAATTTGATGAAGGGTTAAACATTGTTGTAGACTTCTACAAGGATGACATTAACAAGGAACAACTAAAAATGCAGCTATCGATTCTCTCGAGCAACATTTCATGTGAGCCTACTCACGAGTTACATACTGTCATCAAGTGCTTACAAGGACTGTCTCCACCACAGAGGCTACTACTATCTGAAGTATGTGTTTTAGCTTCCTTGATATTAGTTATGCCTGCTACGAATGCAGTCAGTGAGCGTTCGTTTAGTGCTTTGCGTCGAATAAAGTCCTACCTGAGAGCAACCATGTCCCAAGAGAGGCTGAATCATATCATGGTTCTACATGTTCACAAACACCTAACAGACCGGATCTGTTATATTAAAATCGGCAATGAATTTTCAAAAGGTTGTAGCCATCGTGAAGCCTTTTTTGGAAACTTTTTGCCAACAGACATTTAGCGTGTTAATTGCTGGTACATTGCTCTGTTCCATGCATGCTTGCTATTGTTCATTGGATACGGATTTTTTTTCGGAATAATGTTTTCACTTAAAAACAAGTGCAGTTTTTGCGTTTTGGGGGGTGTTTTTCTACGCAAAAAGCGTTGGCTTCTGGGGCGGAGCCCCAGACCCCCATGGGGGAGCTTACAGCGCTCCCCCATACCCCCTGGCTGGGCGGGAGGGGCGCCCCCCTCCCGCACCCTCCCCGGGGACTCCGCCATTTCACTTTGGCCGCTGCAATTTTTATTCCCTTCCTACGCCACTGCTATCAATCATTGGGCTCAATACAAAACTCTCGTCACTGCATGGTATGAAATTATGGTTACTGCTGTTCCTATTAACTTTTTAAGGCACCTAAACACTGCAATTGCTTCTTTATTAATAAGGTATGGTATATATACCTCTGCCCATTTTGTCAGATACTCTGTCATTACCATCAGATAACAGACATTTATACCTGATAATGGACCCACCAGGTCCATTCCCCATTGAGCAAATGCTTGGTTAGGAACTCCTACTGGATGGAGATTTGCTGTCTACTTGGGCATTTTGTTTCGTTTTTGACAAACAAGGCGAGTGCTGCAATATTCATGCAGCGACATCCTTAGTCATGCTTTTCCAGTAATACCGCTCAGCTACATTCATTTGCCTGTAATAAGAATCCATGTACACGCAGTCATAGGAATTAAATAAGCATTACTGATATACAGGCACTTAATATATGCACGTAATTGATCGAATCAAAAGCGCTGGCAGCAGTGCATGCGGTGCTTACGTTTTATGAATACCAAAGTGACCCCCTGCTGGACCTTTATGGACGCTCTCGAGCTGGCGCATCTTTAATTTCATCCACAGCTCGCATAGACGACAACGCTCCAGTCTCATGCTTCTTCCGCCTGTTCGTCTGAAACAGAAGACCGTCATGAGTGGCGATCGAAGTCTTCGCATTTCTTGCGATATGTTCTTTTTTCCTCCTTAGCTTTAGATTCTTCTACGGTGAAGTTCTACCCCCAACGCGTGCTTATCGTCTTTGCTCTCAAGGAAACGAAACTTATCGTTGTATTCTTCACCATCCATCTGACAGCTGCTGTGCTTTGTGTGCAGTATACAATAACTGTTCACGTGTTTGGGATTGGGGGGGGGGGGAGGACTATTTCAAGGTAGGATAATCCATCCCGAAATAATATAGCCCAGGAGGATAAATTATTCCGGAATAGACTATCCGGGGAAAGGTGAGGGGAGGTCCGGGGTTTGGTGTAAGATGCATGGACAAGCACAAGGAACACATCTAGAATAGCAGGATTATTAGAACTGGTTAATATGCATGAGCTACTATGGGCTGGTCTGCATCTGGGGATGTCTGTTGTGACGTCCACTAAAAGGATGGTACATACAGTTTTTGCTGCACACATCTAACGTATACTTGTTGCGTCCATAAATATAAGCTAGGTTATAGCATATCATCTTGGGAGGAATGAGAGTGTTTAATGCTTCTGAAACTCTCAGCAGTTGTATGTGCCCGTATTCCTCTTGTCTCTAGCCTCTGCTAAGAAGCGGCCACGCACTCTGGAGCGCATCGTTGCTGTGTCTCCATTCAAACCTACGCATATTTTTCAAAAAAAATTCTATTCCGCTGATCAACAGTTAAAAAGGGGGTGGCTACTTCTGGGTTTTCTTTATGTGTTCTCCTATCTGTGCTGATGACTATATTATAATTGCTTACCGAATTACTCTGGTTGGTTCCAGCACTTGAAGCACTGAAGTGCACCCCGTTCTTTCCCACCAGATTTGCATAGCTCTGAAGACAGGCTGCACAAAACTACAAGTAATAACTCAGCCCTAGTGCATTGATGGTAACGTGTATAGCTATGGTAGGGTATTTTGAAAAGCCTTGTATTTTCACATAACGTTGTAAGACATGTAAGATATGTGGCTCGCAAAACAGCTGTTGCTTAATAAGATGCGACTAGAAAATTTTCGCATCCGTGAATTACGGTATTGTTATTTACCCAACCTATTGCCCCGCCGCAAACAGCTGTGTGTTTCATCGAGGTGGTGCGTATTATAATTAATTTATTACACGGTCACACGCAATTTGGCTTCGCATCAGAGCATTTTGGCTACTAGATTATATCAAACACGAAGCTGTGTTAACATTTTCACACACACGCACATGCACACACACGCACATGCACACACACACAAACACACACACACACACACACACACACACACACACACACACACACACACACCACATACGCACACATCCGGTATAGCTCGTTTTAAAACTATGGCATTTCCTTAGTGAGATGATAGTGGTGTCCGGGGAGCCTGAATTCTGCGGAACCATGCAGTCATCGGATCCAACGCGGAAGCCTACAAAGGTTTTATCAGGTTAAACCGCAGTCTCAAATTTACCCTGCTTTATAAGAAAAGAAAATTAGCAGTCGCGCATGTGCCGTTACTGATAAACCACAAGGCTATCATGGCGGGAAGTGCCGGCAAAGTTACTGTTGCGCTAATAGCGGTAGTAGTGCTGGTTCTGTTGGTAGTGATTGTACTCGGACTCGGAATAGGCCTAGGAGTTGGCCTGAAGTCGCGGTCATCAAACTACGTGTACCGGAAGGCAGCCGTTGCGACCGACGCAGCGGTGTGCTCCCAGGTAGGGGTGGAGATACTGAAGAAGGGAGGCTCTGCTGTGGACTCGGCCATCGCGAGCATGTTCTGCGTGGGAACGGTCAACATCCACTCGACTGGGATAGGGGGCGGTGGGTTCTTGGCATACTACAACGCTACGAGCGGGCGGTCCACGTTCCTCGACTTCAGGGAGGTGGCCCCGATGGCGGCAACCGTCAACATGTTTTCCAACGCGTCCTCTTCCGCCGGTGAGTGTTATGGAACTGACTTTACAGGTCTCCATGCATTTGTTTTTCTTGCACACAGGCGGCCTTGCTATTGCCGTTCCCGGGATGGTGAGAGGTCTGGAGACCGCGTGGAAAATGTTCGGCCGTCTCTCATGGGCGGAACTCATACAACCATCAATCGACATAGCGAGAGACGGTGTCACCGTCACCCCTACTATAAAAGAGAGCATTGATTATCGATTAGATGATATCATTTCTGGAAAATATCCTGCTCTTCAGTAAGTTTATATATTCTTAATTGAAGGGCTCAGAACAGTGGAATGTAACAGCTCGGAAACTATTGACAGTCATTGCATATTTGGGTACTATACATGTACAATTGAAGTGCATGTTATTGTCAACGCGGTAGTGTTAAACAAAAACTGCTGTGTTAGCATCGAGTCACTTTCAATTACGTAATTTTATTTTTTAAATCCAGTCCTCTGTTTGCAATCATAGATTGATCAGTGCAGTTGTGCTTAAGTTACGGATGCTAACATAAGTAAGCAAGCAAAAGAAATCAATGGTTTCATGCTTACAAAAGTATTTTCGAGGTTCAATTCAAACCTGTCCACTCTTAGTCTAACTTCAGGATCACGGCTTCTAGTTTTACACCACATGTGTGTATGGCTTGTGTTATACATCGCGCATCACATAAGATACAAAGATGAGGCTACCGCCCGAAGCTCGATACGTGGTACGTCAATTTGTGCACGAAACAGTGTGATGGGCGATATATAAAATTGCGCACAACCTGCAGATATAGTACAAACATCAGTCGGGTACCTGCCAATAGAGTGTTTAACAATTCATTGCATATTTGTGGTGCAGTAATTGGATTGTATAAGGATACGTCGGTCGCTGTTGCGTAATCCGCAAACAATTTTTAACGCGCGTCAACATCCATGACACATTTGCAATGCGGTCAAATTGCAAAAAGCTTAGTAAGAGTAGTTAGCTACATTTACATACCTTTGAATAACTTTATCGGTATTACTCTTTCGATGGCCTCGTTTGGTTTTGCAGGGTACGCTTAGCCTTCCCGTACCGCACTCTCTTCGCCAAGCGAGCAGATTCAGGACTTTCCCAATAACGTTGCCTTTTAGCGGACCGTTAGTTTTCTGAATCTTCTGCATCGATGTTCCATGCGTACAGGATAATTTTCATCTGAAAGAGAACCTTCCTTGGTTTAATTGGAAGCTTTAAATTGCGGGTTGCACATGTAATTTAGTGCTTCCGGTCCTGCCTTTTACAAACAATTTTTATTGCTTTGGCATTTACTTGGGACCTTATGTTTCATCTCATCACAGGGCTATTTTGGCTCCAAACAATGTCGCACTGAAAGTGGGTGATGTATTCAAGCAGCCACAAATGGCTGAAACATTGACTAACATTTCGTTGTATGGTGCAAACTACTTTTACAACAGTAGCTTCACAGAAAACATGGTAAATGAGCTAAAACAAGACTTTGGGAGTATTATGACCGTGGAAGATTTCCGCAACTACCCAGTACGTGTAAGGAACATCATCACCTCTCAGTTCAGTGAACTGCAGGTATTGGGTTGCTCTCCACCTTCCAGTGGGGCAGTGGTGGCCATGGTACTCAACATCCTTGAAGGTGAGTTCGTGTTGTATTGCTTGCTAATAAATACTCATTACTGCTGCAAGAATGATTGTTTAAAGTGGCATTATGAATAGAAATTCAAAACTGTGTGAATGGGCATCAAACGTTAGAGTGACCATATTTCAGTATGTAATCATTTTCCTTCTGTATATGTGCAGGTCGATGCACGGGCCCTTTCATTTAAAAGTGCACTTT
This sequence comes from Eunapius fragilis, assembly GCA_963681505.1. NCBI lineage: Eukaryota > Metazoa > Porifera > Demospongiae > Spongillida > Spongillidae > Eunapius > Eunapius fragilis. The sequence goes on along the minus strand of OY811974.1, from coordinate 6,530,775 downwards.
TTCCTCCCTATTGAACTGTTTCAAATCGCATAAACATAACCATCAATGTCTATTACATGCACCATTCTTGTGGCAGCATACATGCCACCAGAGGTAAAGAACATAGGAGATTTTTGCCTTTACATATTTTTTTATATTATAATAAGTATTAGCTTGAGCGAGTTTAAAACAGACATATGAAGAATTCTAATGGCCAATATAGGAAAAATTGCTAATGATGATGAGCTCTTGTGATGAATATATAAATGCATGGTGGAGAAAAGGTCAGACACATCTTGGCTTGAACCGTGCATGTTTTTGTACATGGCTGTTATGATTGTCTCCATGTGAATTTAAGTATTGGCATAGGGTCCAATGAAAACATACACCAAATTGCATGTAATAAGTCATGTTTTTTTTCCAAAAGGTATCATTCTGAAAACCTTTTACACATTCTTCATTTCAAATGAGCATGGCTTACATAAGGATGCATGATTTGGCACCCATGCACTATATTGTTTCATCCCACTATATATCCCTGAAATAGGATGATCATTTTTGCATATAAATTAAAGTCTAATCTACTCGCATGTTGTCCTATGAATAGGGCAGACGTTGTCCTATTAATCTGCCCTATCTTATTATGCCATTGATTTTAGATTTTAGATAAATCCACTACTGACAACATGTTTTTGATGTTCAAAGGAAATTAACTATGCAAGACTTTACTTGTGAAAAACGTCCTATATATAGGACAATTATCCTGTATAGGACGAAGGTAGATTAGACATTAACCAATCTTTTTTTAATTAAGGGTATAATCTGACTCCAAATGATTTTGGCGGATTAACGTATCATCGCATTGTTGAAGCAATCAAATTTGCCTATGCTCAGAGAATGCTTTTGGAAGACCCCACCTTCAATAGCAGTGTGAACTTGGTTAGCACTCACGTCACTGTGAATTTGAATCCATGCCACTTGTTACCATGCATGTACTTTTTTTGCACATTATTTACGACAGATTGTGGACTACATGTTGAACATCAGTGCAGCTACCAGGGTTAGATCATTGATTACAGATAACACCACCCACGATGTACCTTACTATGAGCTGCCTGAACTCTTTTCTCCTATTCCCCTCACGGGAACAAGCCACCTTTCAGTTCTGGCCGAAAACGGGGATGCAGTATCGACAACAGGAACTATCAATGATTTGTTAGTTCAAGCTTGTAATTAAATTGGCAATCATAGTAACTCTGCCATTGGTTCTACCTCTATAGGCTTGGAAGTCTTGTCACTTCTAAAAAGAGTGGAATTGTCTTCAACAACGAGATGGACGATTTTGGTGCTCCAAACAAGACGTGTTCACTTTGCTTGCCACCCAACTATATCGAACCAGGGAAGAGGCCACAGTCATCCATGTCCCCCACCATCATGCTCGATCGGTATGGTAAGGTTAAGCTCGTGATTGGAGCATCTGGGGGAGGGTTTATTCCAACTGGAACCATTCAGGTAAGTTCTGATTTTGTGGGTGAAATCCTTTCTCACCAATCATCCCATACAATAGGCAATATTGCAGGCCCTACGTTTCAAAAGGACACTCTCTGATGCTATTGCTTATCCGAGATTGTATCATCGACTTATTCCAAACTATGTTATGGTGGAAAGTAAATTTCCTGTTGAATACCGGCAAGCATTGGTGAGCAGGAATCATGTAGTCAATGAATATGATGACTGGGCTGTTGTGCAAGGTATTCAAGTGATTGACGGTCTGATATATGCAGTGTCAGATCCAAGGAAAGGCGGTGCTCCAGCAGGGTACTGAAAGGCGAAAAGTTATTGCCAGTAGTATGATTTGCTTAAATAACCATAGAACGTGCGTACGGTACTCATGTGAATGTGATGTGGCATTTTGCATTATGAGTGCTATACTAAGTGGTGGTGTTTTATGCTTTGTATAGTTTCATAGTGATTGGATTTGCTTTGCTTGACAAAGGGAAAACCGAGCTGACAAAGGGGGAACTGTTTTAGCTTGTGTTTTATAGACAGCCAGATATCTAGGATTAGAATTCTAATTCCCAGGCAACACGCTACATAACAAAATACATGGCCAAACTCCTTATTTTAAAAAGCAGTGCAACATTGATACGTTTATCCAATCATGCTTAATTTTAAAATCCGTTTCTGGACTAGAAACACGACAGGATTATTCTAGCCTAGTCGGCAGCGAGGGGAAGCGTTCTACAGACTGCGGGTCGAATTGGTCATGTTCCGCTAGAACTTGCTTTATAAGGAGAAGGATCGGTTCGGGATGCCGCGCTGCATTAGTTCTAAAAAGAACTCGGGGCGCTTGTCAATAACTCGACGTGCATCACAGTGATCTCCGACACTGACATCACGTATATTTTCTAAGGAATCATAATATCTGCAATTATATTTGTCACAGTTCACGACAAAATTTTGTGACCCAAATGTTATAAAAATACTAGCTTTGAATCGTTATAACGTCTAAACGGTAAACGCTATCAACGTCCTATTTTCAAGACTTCATTGAACACCATTTCTCTATGTAGGTACATTCAACTAATTTCACGTTACGTACTCAGCGTATCCTAATATCTGCACAAAAAATTGTGACTAGTTTTACGAAGGTCACGAGAGGTAGGTATTTTTGAAAATCTAGTTCTCGATAGTTTAAAGACTATAAAACTTGAGGTTTCCCTGGATCATCGAGCTCTGAGCGCTCTTTCACGCAGTATTGTATATAAAATCGTACACAATATCTAAGTTATGGATGTACTGCTTTCTAATTAGAGTATAAATTCAATGTTGTGTATTCTACTCTTCCAATGATGGGACCTACTCAGAAACGTTGCAGGCTGGCAAACTTTCAGGACGATCTGGCTATGCGCAATGGCTCGTTTTCAGCTCAGTCGCCGTTGAATGTGTCACAGCTATTCATTGCTTATCACATTAAAAAACAGAGTTTGGTTTTCATTGCATGGAATCAATACTCTCTTAGGACATATAGTAATTGGATTTACATGTAATACATTTTTTTGTAGAATTGTGTAATCCATTCAACCTTAGAGCCACATAAACACGCCCTGTTTTGATAGTATTTACTCCGGACGTATGCATTAACACCTTGCATCTTTGTATTGATCTATCAGCATAATAATATGCAACTTTCAGAATTTTTCGACTGTGCGCAATGATTACATGTAGATCAAGTTATAGTATTGCGGGAAACGCCAAATACCGTTAATCGTTTCGGGCAATTGCCGCGAATTCGCGGCAGCTGTCTTTCTTTACTTCCTATTATTGTATTCATGTTGATGGCGCTTCTTCCGAGTTCGCATAGCATCGTTACTTATCGTACAACATGATTACGGGGAGTATACTGATACATGTACTGTAAAAGTTGCAGCTTCGTACGGCTTCTGTATACATGGCGCGGCACCGCCCACATAAAGCAAATTGCATGTCTAATATCGAGCACTCGTTTATCCAAAGCGTTTAGAGATGGTTTAAAACACCTTGAAAAGACTATAAGTAGCTTAATAATAGCAAAACAATACGGAACAGGTTTGTTTGAACACAATTTGGTGGCTTGTTGACCTTTCAATCTTCGAACGCACGCACAATGGTGAAAGATGTGTTGTATTAAAAGCTTTTAGCCCAATTGAATGTTTTGTCGCAAGTTACATGACAAATGTTCATTGGGATCAAACGTGACAGCGAAATTAATAGCATGTAAGGATGCCGTTTAAAATCAATTCGTTCTCCAAGCAACATGACGTAATGTATGCAATTCGGTCCCGAATCGGTTAATGTTTGATATACGCCTGAATGCTTAATATGATTCAATCAGATACAGTGCAAGATATCCTTTTTCAGATGGCTTTTAAATTGACCAAGGACTTTGATGAGCTGTAAGGTTGCATTAAATCGCATGGCCTATAAGATGGGCGTGTTAGTGTTAAGAGCGATTAATAATTCGGTTGTAATAGTTGACCTGCATTGTGTTAATAGTTGGACTTTTAAAAAATATCAACTAGTATGAGTAAGCAAAGAATGGTACGTAATTTCCCTTTGTTATGAGATGCTGTTCCGTACCCCATCCTGTATTGCGGGACGGTACTTTCCCATACAACTGCATTCCTAACCAACCCACTGCAAACTAATATGGATGTGGTTCAAAGCAGTCTGTAGCACAATCAATGTCTAGACTGGTTACCGTTGTATGTCGCCTCTGGCAACGAATTTTTGTGTGGTCTGACAAAAAAAACGGTATAGTGAGCCATGTTCATGAAGAAGATCAAATTAGTATAATGTTTCAAAGGTATATTGTCACGTCCAAATAATACCTTGATGCCTATTTGACGTGGCAAATTTATACTGAATCGATTGTTGCTGCCACAAACATGGACGTAACATGATGTATTATAAAACTCTCAATAAAGGAGCATCAGATTTGATGCGTGCAATTGAAGTTAATGTAATTCCACGAAGGATAGACCAATTTTCAGTACCTAAATAAAGGAGTCTGTAGAGGACCTAGTGTACAACGAGCATGGACCGCCAAATGTAAAAGGATGTTAAACTGGCTGAACGTGAATAAATTCATTTTCTGTTCCCAGTGGTAGACAAATATAACCCCGGGAAGACACCCTGTACATTAGACAAAAATACACATTAATACGACACCTACCTAATGTATACTAATGACATAAACAGTATGGGCCTTGCAATAGGCCCGTCAGACAACTTGCACATGATGCATAGCACAACTGTAACATCCATTATTGTTTGCCAACCTTCAGTTAAGATGAAAGCATGTCAATGCTCATTTTAGGGATGAGGGTGCCCTTCCTCTAACACACACACACACACACACACACACACACACACATGCACATACACATAAGCATAAGCAGCAAGTAGACAACTTCACCATCATTAATGCACACGCTGAGGTATGTATGACCCACGTCCGTCCATGTACGGAATGCAGAGGTACAATAAGGGAGGCGCAAGTCTTTGTAGACATACAAGCATGCAGCTATAATGGAGCTTATGGGTAAAGGAATCATATTACGGATCTACACAAGCATTCGATACAATACAGATAGAGCTAGATGTACAAATCTAGCTTACAGTATAAAACTAAGAGGCATAACCCATCCATCACTTAGCCACGCTGTATTAAGACGACTGCCCAATTATCCTACCCAGTCCCATTGCTCATATAACTTCACAGGTAGAAATGGTTATATTCGGCTCCCTTCTATGTAGATCCATTGTTTGCCATTACCCCTGTCCAGAATGGCCTCGCACTATGCTCACATACACGATCAAAAACAACGCTACAATGAAATGCACACCAGCTGCAGTATAATGAACGACAAGGAGATGGATAACCCTATGCACCAATTTTCAGTGCAGCCGAAGATGGACCAGGTGTGTGATAGACAAAAAAAAATCACCCGAACTGCAGATCTGCATTGGCTATATAGCGTAAGACCGAGGAAGCGTTGCTGTGTGTTCAGTACTTTCTGCAGTAACAATGTCTGAACTAAACTGAACTATTCTTTTTTGTTCCTTTCATTGGTAAATATTGCATATCTGTGTACAATTTAATATTTTTGACAAATTAATGTCATTCCTTAGCAAGCATCCTACAAATCAAAGAAATACACCAAAATATATAGATTCATACTTTTCAATGATAGTTCTTCCAATTCAGAATAGTTCAGTTTAGATCAGACTGTGTTCAGAGCTATGTTGACTTCGGAAATGTGAATTTACTAATCTCCAGCCCCCCCCCCCCCCCCCCCCCAACATCATTTGTTCATTATCCTGTCCGCGTATTATGTTATAACTTTGAATGCTAACATGTAAGCAGGGTTCGTTAGCGGTTAGGTAGCTCGCTTGTGGTATTGACTACCACCAGAAAATAATTTCTTTTCACTGTTTATTCCACACATGACATCCTATAATTATAAAGTCAAGTTACATCACACACAAATAAAGTCCAGTCACGAGGGCTACTCGTATGTGGCCCGGCAGTGCAATTGTTGACGTATAGATATTGTTTATGTGACAGTATATATATTTACTACCGCGTGGTTACCGTATTTCCTACCACATTTGCACCACATTTCATTGATACTGTAGAAAGCTTGTAAGTCCATTGGTGGACCAGTCTTTTCACAGATATTAATGGATACGGGCGACGTTAACAGCCGGAAGTTTCAGTCATCACCACAGACACATGCATACACACACAAACACACACACACACACACACACACACACACACACACACACACACACACACACACACACACACATGCACCCATTCTGCAAATACTGTTCAGTCCACACACACTTCACCACACAAACACTCACAGGCCTGCCTGACAGGTCAACCTGCCAGGCCGGGTATTTAAAAGAATGATTATAGTTTCATTCTTTAACAAGTTTAATCTGAATTCATTCTCTGCATGTCATCGCTTTGAATTACTAAACGGTCACATTGTGCATGCATAGTGGAACAGTGCAGTGTGGCAGCTTCTGCATGACCAATTCTATTAAAGGGAACAAAGTGATCCTTTTAGATCACACACAGTCCTCACCACATACACACACATGCATACTGGAGATATACCTAAATGCAGGAATATAGCTACACACCAGGGACACACACACCAAAGCACTTCACACTTTGCTGCACACATGTACACACACCATGCACTGTTCAATCCACGCTAACATACCACAATTTTTAGTCCACACACTGTTCAGTCCTTATCACACACACACCATCCACTCACTTCACTGCACACATGCACCCATCCCCACTCTACACACTCTGTTCAGCCACCTACACACTAGGAACACACTTACACACAGGGACACACCCCTACACATCAGGGACACACCTAAACACTGAGGGCAGGCCTACACACCAGGGATGCACACTCAGGGACACACCTACATACCAAGGCACATCTACGCACTAGGCACACACCCACACATCAGGGACGCACCTACACCAGTGACGCACATACACTCCACACCTGATCATGAACAGTGTGTGCAGTGTGTAGATGGGTGCATGTGTGTGTATGTCTGATGAGGAATGAACAGTGTGCATGTGTTTGTGTTTGTTGGACTAAAAATTGTGTGTGTATGTGTGTGTGTGGATACTAATTGTGTGGTGTGTATGGATTGTACAATGTGCTGTTGTGTGAGTGGACTAAAAACTGTATGTGGTGTGATCTGCACAGTGCCATGTGTGATGTGCGGGCTGAGTGTTGTGTAGTGTGTGTATGGGTGCATGTTTGTGGGATGAAGACAGAACAGTGTGTGTGCGCATTTGACTGGACTAAAAATTGTGTGCGCGTTTGTCTGGGATGGTGTGTGTGAAATGTTTGTGTAGTCGCTGGATGGTGCATGTTTGTGTGGACTGAACTGAGTGTTGTAGTCGTGGATGGTGCACATGTGTATGGACTAAACGGTGTGCGCATGTGCAATGTGTGGATGGGTGCATACACTGTATGTGCAGTGAAGTTGAAGTGCCCTTTGTGTGCAAGTGTGTCCCTGGTGTGTAGATGGTATGTAGGTATCACCGCATGAAAGTTTGGATTTGTAATATATTTACTACTGATCAAATGTGGTGCACATGTGTTAGTAAATATGGTATATGTGACATCAGCACCGCGTAGTAAATATAAAGCTTTCATTTACTATAGCGGAAATGTCACATATGCAATATTTACATACACATTTGCACCGCATTTGAACAGTAGTAAATGTATTGTAAATCCAAACTTTCATGCAGTGTATATGTATGTCCCTGTGTGTAGGTATATCTCTAGTATGCATATATGTGTGTGGGGAGGACTAAACAGTGTGTGTGCGTTTGTGTGTATGTGTGTGTGTGTGCATAGACTAAGGTTTGTGTGGTGTATGTGGATTGAACAGTGTTTCTGTGGTAGACTACACAGTGCGCATGTATGTGTGTGATGAGGACTGAACAGCGTGTGTGTGTTTGAACAGTAGTAAATGTATTGTAAATCCAAACTTTCATGCAGTGTATGTCCCTGTGTGTAAGTATATCTCTAGTATGCATATATGTGTGTGGGGAGGACTAAACAGTGTGTGTGTGTTTGTGTGTATGTGTGTGTGCATAGACTAAGGTTTGTGTGGTGTATGTGGATTGAAAAGTGTTTCTGTGGTAGACTACACAGTGCGCATGTATGTGTGTGTGATGAGGACTGAACAGCGTGTGTGTGTGTGTGGACTAAAAATTGTGGTAATGTGGATTCAATTGTGTGTGGTGTGTGTATTTGTGTATGTATGTGTGCTTAACAGTTGTATATATACAGTGCGTGTGCATGTCTGCGGTGTGTGGGAAAAAAGCCAACAACAGGTAGGAATCTTATTAAGTGCTAACCTATGTTGGAGTTCTAAAGAACATACGATGCGATCACGGAAAGCAGACATGGAATTAAACTCAATCTATAATCTAGCAGAGATAAGTAGATTCAGTGATAATAAATATTCTGCCCTTGCTGTGGAAATACCTTTCGATGCGATCGGTAACGTTTGTATCGGTCCTCAATTACTACCCGGTACTCTCTCCTGTATAGGCCGGCGGCCACTTATACTAGTATTTAGGGCCTGGAGCCGAGAGATGGGACATAAATTACCGTACAATAAAACATTTATCATGTCATGTTTATTAACATGTGAACTCGCCCGTATATGGGCATAGCCTGATTAGGACAAAAGCCCATTGTTTAGGATCTAAACACTCGTAATGTTCGGCGTATACTACTAAATTTTTCATAATCCGGACTCGGAAATTTCCGGATGTTGTTGAGACAGTGTTAAGTGTGCGCACTACAAAATCTGTAACAATGCCCAAGGATTGAAACAAAGGGAATCAACGCTTGCGTAGAATCATTTATTAATTCAATAACTGCTTTTTCAATTGTCGCTTGTGATTTGCAATTGACACCATTATTCTTTAATGATAGATTGTCACCTACGCGTAGGCGCATTAACCTATAGAGCTCTTTCATCGCGTGACTTAATAGCATTCATCTTCTAATTAGTCCGCCATATTGGTGCATGCTCGGAGAAGTATGGGATTACTTCAGAGTGTCGTTTAAATATATATTATTGTGGTCTAACACATGAATAACATTTGTAAAAATACTTGTGCCCTCGGAGCGCGAGTTATACGTATCAAAAGTACCAAAACTATATTTCCGAGCACCAATATGGCGGACAATAAAGCAATTAACGCAATTAAAGCCCACGCGTCATGTGACCATGAAAGATCTCTATATGTAGGCGTTGTAAATCGCTTTATTCCAAACAATGTACAAACAGCCAACGCTTGAAATAATAAGGACCAATATAATAAAGAGGGCTACTTGCAACCTGGCGGCAGAAAACAACGCCAGAGTACCGCGTGCTGCTAGTGCTACGAACGCTCTGTTGGGGCACGCCCCTCATCTAGCTGCAAAAAACTTACTAGAAGCATTCTTCGTTTTACAGGCAGATATAATTTTAACTCTTTTTGCCGAATACACACGATTTCCAACTTTTATACTCACTTTCATCAAGATCGTACGCAATTTTTGTCCTCTCCTCCATCACGATCGTGTATCTAAACAGCCGATGGTTGAATGAGCTCCAAAGCGAATTAAAAACGAATTCCTATGCTTAAAGTTTTATATGGTATTGAATGCGAGGACCATGCGTTGCAATAGAACGCCTACACGTAGGCTAAAACAGCACTTTTCGACTACATGTAGGATGTATCATTAATAGATTTAAAAATTCACATACTGATTTTTTTCAATGATCAACAAACCACGCGTTGATTTTCCTAGTGCACATGAATCAATTAATGAATCCCATGCTTGATTTTACAGATGATACATCAATGCTACCTTTAATCCTTAATCTATTTCCATCCTTCATTTAGGATGGAAATCATTATGGATGACTTTTCGCCGCTCGTACCAACTTTATTTCCGATATTAAGCTTCTATAGGCTTTCATCTAAAACGGCACTAGCTAGTTAGTCGTTATTTCCTTCTACTTTTTCTCTGACTTTGACTGTAAGCGGCATTATTACGAACAAACGTTGCAACAAAGCCTGTTTTGCTTTGGACAAATATAGATATAACAACTAATTAGATAGCGCTGTTTAGATGAAGCCTATAGCAGCTTAATATCCCCCACATTATTCTGTGAATTGAAGTTGATACGAGCGGCGTAAAGTCATCCTTAATTCAGGATTTCCATCCTAAATTAAGGATGGAAATAGAGAGGCAGTTAGTGGATTAAGTGGATCAGCAGCTTTGCTGTTGATACTAAGTCCTTTGAACAATAAAGACATTCAATTTGTATGTGATGCAATGCTGGATGTTTTTGAATATGTTAGATGATGTGACACACTTTATATTACATGATGGACATTACTCAACACTAGTCCCTAAATACAACTGATTCACAATTCATAATCCTGGAAGCTCAAGGACATAATAGGATGATCCTTTTCCTGCTTGAGCTAAAGTACATTGACTTGCAAATCTTCTGGGACTTATTATCCTATCTAGTTCAAAAACTTATTGCCTACTTGTTTTGTTTATCTCAGGAGACTTTAGAACTCGTCCATTTCACATATGACAAAATGCATTCTTGGGCTTTTATTTCTTCCTGCAGACCTTCTTGCCTTAATGTAAATAAATGCAGATTATTGAATTCAATCATAGTAGGGATGGAGTTCATCATCTTCTTTCATTACAAACATTGATTTCACAATAGAACCTCTGTCTGTGGAACTGAACTCTGATGAGTAGATTTGGTCATTAACCACACAGCGACCAACTTTGTCCATTCTAGGATGTATATAAACATCTTTGTCGTATGTTTTCTTACAAACTCTACTAGTTCTTTGTAAATTGCTGTCAATCATCAAGTTGCATTTGCTGGGATGTAGCAACTCAATAGGCCAATCTGCATTTGCTAACTGTAGTCTACCTGTGGTTTCATCTTTTAAAATGACCAAATGTTCCTAAGGGCCTGACATGTGTTACAGCAATTGAAAGTCACCATACCTTTCACAATTTTCCTTGTGATTGGTTGTAAAACGTTTGGTGGAAGACGTCACCTCTTTAGGAATCATTTCTAAGGTAGTAAATTGTTCCGTGGAAGACTTCGCTTGTACATGTACATACAGTTGTTCTGCATACATGCATACAAAAAATTATTAAAATGTTCTTTATACAAGAAGGTTGGTCGTATATAGGAATCAAAGGCGATGGTGGTGTAAAAGCAAGGGAACAAGACTTCTGATTGAAAAGGAGAAATGAAATAGAGCTATATTAGCAGCCAGCTTGTTGTCATAATTAACGATGTGTGCTAATGTAGGTCTATTTCATTTCTCCTTTTCAATCAGATATCTTGTTCCTTTGCTTTTTGCACCACCAGCACCTTTGATTCCTATACACAACCAACCTTCTCGTGTAGAGAACGTTTTTATCACTTGTTTTCATCATTCTTGAGTATGTTTAAAATTATATACCATGAAATCATGGATGGCAAAAAATTACCTTTACTCTCCTATTTATCACTTGATCCCGAGGCAAGGATGCTTGTTATATCGCAGATTGGAATTTACAAGTTTGTCTTGTAGCTCTTTTTTCCAATTGGGTCCAAATTTTGTACTTCATACAATCACCGAGCTCACTGGCGTTCTCATGAAATGCATCTTGAACTGCGGCGTTTTTCATGCAATTACATGGTGTGCATTTCTGAAAGTTGCATATAGCATAACGTTACTTACAAGTGATATGATGGCCTTAGCACTCCGCTCCTCGGTAGTTTTAACTTCATTTTGCTATATGGGTAGGCTATGTACAATAGATATACACCATGCATATTCATAGCATCAGCCGCATGATGTTTTTGGTGAATGTCTGTTGTGCAATAATCAGTGTCTATATATGTATTAGTAGCATGTTCTCAATCTTTTAATAATATTCAGCAGAATTTAAAATTACCTATAAGCTTACCTGATAGCTTCAACTCAGTTTCAGATCATACTTCTACATCATTTATACTAAAACACACAGCTTCATCACCTGAATTTAACGAACTCCATGTAAGGTGTAGCTATAGTTAAACATTCTATACTAAGATTACAATCAGATCCTCCAGCATGCCGAAGTTAACCAGTTTATACTTGTCACTCAACTGGTGAGGTATTATCATCTGAGATTGAAGAGGAAATGGCATCTGATACCTCCAATGATGAATGATGGAGTGTTTTCATCTGAAATACTTGTATCTGATAACATTGATGATGAAATGACAACTGAGATAACAGATCAAAAAATGACTGAAATGACAATTGAAATAATAGAGCACACTAGGGGTCAAATGACTGCTCCTAGGGCAGAGAATCAATCACAAAATTAACATAATGAAATTCCCTGTATCTGACATCATCATTCAATAAATACTACTTTGGATTTGCATGGTCTTATTTAGCATATACTTGATGTTCAAGCTACCAATAGCTGCACCTTTGGCTATATGCGGACTCATATCAGTTCTATTGCATCACATTGCACATCCATTGAGCAATATGTTTCCTACGCAACCCTTCATAGGTTGCATAAGATTGTCCATTTAAGTAGGATTGAATAAACAGTCTTCATTGTTTGTCCAAATGATTCATGTAGTCAGCTGTACAAGCCAACTGAAGTACAACAGAATAAGTCATGTTCCAATGTCATTTTAAAGAATTAGGATACTATAAACACTTTGCTTTTTCAAGACAAAAATGGATTCCCCAGATAAAAATTTCATTTTGTACCTCCCTACCAATGGTTGAAACTTATAGAACATTTAGCAAGCTGCTGAGTGCTCCCAAGGATATATCAGATCGAGCTGCTAATGAAATGAAAGGTGTATTTGATGGCCAAATATGGAACCATTGCAGCCAACATCTCCATTACTCTGTGACAATAAAAACATTGGACTAGTTTTAAATGTGGATTGGTTCAATCCATTTAAACATAGTCAGTATAAAGTTTCTGCCATAATGATGATGGTTCTTAACTGGCCAAGAAGTTAGCATTTCAAGAGCAAATGGACGATGATATCAGGTGTGATACCTGGCCCTAAAGAACCAAAAGGCAATATCAACACCTTACTGAAACAAATAGTAGGCGACTTGATTCTCCTGTAGAATGGTGTTCCATTACACCCATCCGGAACAGTTATTAGAGCTGCACTTTCTTGGATCTTGTGATATGCCAGCATTGAGGAACGTTTCTCGATTCTTGGGTCATAAAACAGATCTCGGGTGCTGCATCATATACGTAAGTGCATCGTATACGTTAATGGATAATGAATTCATTTATAGCTGTAACCTCAATCACATTTCGTAGACCACATATGATTATAGCAATCATTGTATAATGTATTTATGCATATTTGCAATGGACTTTGATTTACCCAAGATATATTTTACCACGGATTATTTAAAACCCTCTGAGTTTAGTACTTTTGTGCATGTATGCGTATAACCTATAACTAAAATGTATCTATTATGTCAAAATGGCGAGTTGTAGCGGAGTACTAGCTATACGAATGGGGCAGAGTGCTTGGACAGTTGGGGAAATGGCCCGGACAGTGGGATCCACCATCTTCAAATGAGATGTATTAGAACCTGTTTTTGATGCTCAATGGAAGACGGCCCTCATTGAGGATAAGCTTGATGGACATGGGGGAACTCGGAAATATAGAATGGAATGCAGGACTTCTTTCAACCCGTCGTTGGTAGAGGAGCACCGAATATTTATAAAGCCTGGTACAGTTTGTTACCCCCACCCAAATGTCCCTCCTGGGGAAAACATCACTAGCCCTCAACCTGACGAAGGTGCTTAGAAACGGAATCGGATTCTGACTCTTCGGAGGAGGAAGATGAAAAAGGTTTAAGGAAAAGGCTGGCATGAGAAAGAATAGATGGGAAGAGATTCGATCAGCATTAGGTTTTTGGGAAGGGAATGGTGATTTGGTACATGAAAAGGAAAAAGAAGACGAATGGTATCGGTGCGGAAGTTTTTCCAACTCTGGGATGAGAATGTGGACAATAATTTTACAAGTAAATAAAAACATTCTCTACGAGAAAGTTGGTGGGATATAGGATTTGATTATGACATTGGTGGTGTAAAAAGCAAGGAAACAAGGTCTTATCAGAAGGGAAAATGTCATAGTCCTATATTTAGCTCATTTCTAGGGCATGTGTTGTTTGTGTGCTAAATATAGGACTATGACATTATCCCTTCTGATAAGACCTTGTTTCCTTGCTTTTTACACCACCAATGTCATAATCAAATCCTATATCCCACCAACTTTCTCGTAGAGAATGTTTTTATTTACTTGTTTTCTTAATTTTTTTTCCATATATTATATAAAAGCGAGTCCTCCAGCCGATTCTGAAGCTATTGGTGAAATTTTCATCGCTTAGAAATGTTCCTGTCCTGAGTTATGCGTTGCCAAGAAGAAGGAGAAGAAGAAGAAGAAGAAGAAGAATAAGAAGAATGAGAAGACGACCCGCCCCTTGTTCCGAGACTGGGTACGAGGACGGGCAGTACACTCTTGTTCTCAACAACCACGCGGTTCAGCGACATGAAACAAAAACGAAACTACTCATTTTTAACTTCTAGATCGATTGCTAAAACAAGCTACACGATCCGATCGTCGGGAGTGTTGTTACAGACGGGTCGCGTTTTTTAATGACATTCATAGTCGTGGTCAAATCCTATATGGAAGTTTCTAACGAAACTTCCGATAGCCAGTGATACTATAGTTTGTGATGAGTGTATGTGTCGCTGGCTGGCTGATGATTTCTATGGCCCATCAGTAACAAAGATGCCTCTGAAACCTGAAGGAGTGGGCGTTCTGATAAAGGCTGTTGCATGTAATAGATCCCGCATTATATTTGGTATGGAGCTTCAGGAATCTCCTTCTGAGAAAGAGTTTAGATGAAATCAGCTGCCTGTACTCTAAGGTCAGTAAAGCCTTACTTTGGAACAAAGCGCCGTGTTGTAGGAGACAGTTGGTTTGCAAGTGTACAGTGTGCAATTGAACTTTTGAAAAGAGGACTCAGCTTCACTGGAATTGTGAAGGGGCGTTCCTCTGAGTTTCCCATGCAAGATATATCCTTTCATGAGTCAGCATTTGACAGTGACTCTTAACGTGGTGAAACCAGTACCCAATATGCTGGATAGATAACACCTTAAGGTTGCACGTTTTATTTCATACTTATGACTGCTATAGCTAATTTGAGTCAATTTGGCCCAAGTGCAGAATGAACGATTTTGTATTCTAACAATGACTGGTTTTCTGTATACTCGGTAAGCCAACGACTATTAATATAGCCTCCTTCATGCAGAAAACTATTCATTGATCTTAAAAAGTATCAATGCAGTACAAAGTCAGTGAGGACATGTAAAGGAAATAGTCATTTGAATAAGAAATAATTCGTTTGGCCTAATCAATGTCACGCAAGCACTAACTGATATGTAAGCCAGTCTGGGCCCGTATGCGTTAGTGCAAGGTGATCAATTTCGTATGTGACAGCGATCTTCTATAATCATTGAGCCTACAATTGTTTACACACCCTTGGTGGTTTTAGTCTTACGTTCTGTCGATGCAAGCACAAACCGATACAAACCAGTCTGGACCCGTATACGTTAATGCAAGGGGATTAATAACGCATGCAAACAAGGAATTTATGTATGTGGTAAGCCTGGGATTGTAGAAGCGTTCGTGCAGCGTACTTTTGGTAAAAATTTCATCTCAGTTTTAAGTTAGTTATGTCAACCCAAGTACTAACTTATATGCGAGCCAGTCTGAGTCTCTATACATTAGTGCAAGAGGATCAATTTCGTATATTCACAGGGATTTTTTAAAATAATCTGTGAGCATACAATTGTAGGCATCCTTATACATGCACTTGGACAGTATCTGTTTTTAGTCTTAACTTTTGTCAATGCAGGAACTAAACAAAACAAGCCAGTGAGTTTGGTGCATGGACCCGTATACATTAGTGCAAGATGACTAGTTCCTTATGGATTATATGTTATTAATATAAGCCTGACATTGTAGACACTGTGGTGACAGTACCTTGGGTAATAATCTCATCAGTTTTTATGTTATGCAAACGCATGGATGCAGTAACTGACAACTATATGTCCGTACAGTTAGTGCCTGTCAACAAATTCATGTGGACCCTGCTTTCATAAGAAATTAGTCGTCTCGCACTAACATACACGAGATCACACTGGCTTGTATCGGTTAGTGCTTGCATTGACATACTTACGTAAAAAAGGTACTGCATGTGCAAGTGTGTATGAGAATGTCTACAATTTCAGGCTCGCCGATTATAGAAATCCATACGAAATTGATCATCTTGCACTAAAGTATACGGGACCAGACTGGCTTGCATATCAGTTAGTGGCAACTAACTTAAAACTGACGAAGTTATTACCAAAAGTACTCCGCACGAGAATTTGTGCAATCTCAAGCTTACCGATCACATAAAACCCTTGTTTGCATGCCTTGCACTAACGTATACTGTTTGTATATCGGTTAGTGCTTGCATGCATCGACAGAATGTAGGATTAAAACCAGCAAGTGTGTATAAGGGTGTTTACAATTGTAGATTCACGGATTGTAAAAAAAATCCTAGTTAACATACGAAACTGGTTTACTGTTAGTGCTTGCATCGACAGAAATCAGCAAGTGTGTGTAAGGGTGTTTACAATTGTAGGCTCACCGATTACAGAAAATCCCTACTAACATAATTCATTTTGCACTAACTGATACCGGTGGCTTGCATCAATTAGTGTTTGTATATACGACTAATGATCTTATTACTGACAAGTACTGTGCAAATGTGTAAGAGAGCGCCTAAAATTGCATAGTAGAAAATCGTTTTGGTCATTCGGAATTATTCATCTAGCACTATACCGCTCTATAGTTGCATGTATAAGTTTTACTTTGCACGACACAACGTCTATAATCAGAACCGATCATCTTGATAATCCATAAATCCTGGGAAGACACCGTTCGCTAGAGAAATTTGGGAGGACAGGATACGACCGCATGTGAGAGACAAATCCAAGTAACCAGCTCACAGATATGCATGAAGAGGATGTCCGGTCTGCAAGCACAATTGTTAGGGAGAAGCGTAATCCCGTTACAATGACACTGACATTAGTTTCAATTGTTAATGCCATCCGTTAGCTGATTATATGTATTTTTCATAATGTATGAATAAAATTTATGACCACATTTGCGCGAGCCCTTTTTTGCCCTAACGTATACGATGCGCTAACGTATATGATACAGGTGCTCCCGTTGTACTTTTTAGGCTGAAAGAGATCCTTCAAGTAAAGTCTGAGCAAATCGCTATATCGAACTCCATTTTTCTTCTGAATGATTCCAGCTTCTGCTAATGAACGAGCACTCATATACTCTTGAGCTTGAATCCTAACTTTTTGCATTGTTCTGCTTAGCTTCTGAACGTGTAAAGTAGAACATTTTACCACTTAGTCTAGCATCCCGAGTATTTTGGCATCATTCTAATGATGATAAGCTATCCCATGCATACATATCTGTTTAGTGGGAATGGTACATAATAAAGACAAATTATGCTTTTCACGTACTGTTACTAATGGTTACCCGACACGTACTGTTGCTAATGGTTATTTCACATGTACTGTTGCTAATGGTTACCCTACACGTACTGTTGCTAATGGTTATTTCACATGTACTCTTGCCCAAGGTACCTGCAACTATAACCAGTATCGGTGCTACTTCAGCTCCTGCATCAATGACATCAAGTATGTCAGCAAACAATATCACTGCATGAGTTTCAAAATCGCATTAGGAAGAAAAGATCTTGGAAGACTACCAACGAATATATGGTGGCCTGACTAAGCTAACAACACAACTTTGCATGCATTTATGCTAGACCATGCTTCGTTGGATTGATACCAGGCCTAGCATACCAATCAATGCTTTTGATGTGTCAAATTGTTGAGTTTATTTCACAACCTGTTACATGGAAAATGGGAGGTGTCAATCGATTATTATATAGCATTACATATTCCAGATGTAATACCAGACTGTGGACCTCCTTTGGTGTTATGGATATGAACGTATGAACGGATTTCTTGGTGAATTTCCTAACAGCAAGATAAATATTGAGCCCCAGATTAGGAAAAGCAATTTACAACATCACCTTGGTCTATCTTACGTTGAAATGCAAAGAGCGTAACTGCAGGCTGCAAACGTATTAAATTCATCAGGCTTAGACCGAAACAGTTTTGATTTGTTACTAGATTTAATGCATGAAATGTTCATATAATCATTACTTAGTACATTTAATGGGACCAAATGTATAAATATTCATATGGACCACATGCATACATACAAAACTCTTACATCACGTTGGGAGTTCAGAAATATTGTAGAATTATTCTCCCGTATATATTAGGTGCAAGACATAGCGGGTTTATTACTCTGCTGTCTGATAAAAAGAATTCTTCACCATATAGAGACCAGACATCTTGTCCTTCTGAGATCTTTTAATCTAACATAGGCTAGATCATTTTCGTTCGGCGCTGATTTGACCAAGCATTGCACGGTACGTGATATTTATGAGTAAATGGAACGTCCCTTACACCTCTTGCAGGTTCAGTTGCATTTGGATAAAGTTTCCTTCTTTTGATAGCGAACGATTCTCTACCTCTATATTTGGCCCACCTCTTTCAATTCACACCGACCCTCATAGCGCAAACGCAAGCGCAATTACATATTCCCATATTTTTACGTGTTTATGGCGGCGAAAATAGGATCAAGAACTATAATACAGTTAAATTAATGCTTAAAATGTTGATAAAATCGAAGATGAAGCGTAGATTCTAAGGCAGGAAGTGAGATCGCTTGAAGGCCGGGTTCAGCTAGCTCGGTGACGGCGAATTAACACTTCCCCAGGGCCAGGGTACACACGTACCAAACATAATATAAAAGCGTCCCCGAAAATTTCATGTCACATCTATTGTACAATCGTTTAGATATGGTGTTTTGAGGCTGTCGAGCTGGTGCTAGTTACGTTCAGCCTTAAGGAATGTTACTAAGGCTCGATAGCGCATGCGTGAGGTGTGCATAAGCTGCTAATTAGTTCGGAAGAAGTGCAGGGGGGGGGGGGCGGGGGAAGATCTACACAATGCCATCATGTTGTGGAATATTCCATTTTCATGCAGCGACCACTCCAACTTTGACTTCATCTAATCACTATCACTAACACCATCTATGTTGGGCACGCCCAGTAACAATTTCCAGCTGGATAGACATGTAGTACACATCTAGTCTGGTGGTCAGATCTGATGCGCTCACCTCCTCGTACATCAAGTGCCTGCAGTTCCATATAGAATTGCCACATGACGTAACGATTATCACTGTATGCAAGTGATAATCGTTATGTCATGTGGGTCTGGGGCTAAACTACACACCACACTTAATAAATGATACAAAAGAAATTACATTGCAGAAATCAATTGGAAATACAGAAATCAGGCCGCAGAAATCCAAAAGTCTAGATATCTAGAAATACTCGGAGATCAAATGGAAATCCGAAATCTCATACTAGTATCCTCGATATGTGGCCTTGCCCCCTCCCCAGACCCCAAAACAGCTGCGGGGTGGATTACATCATCGCTACTCTGCAAAGTTGCAATGATTATATCCTACCGTATGTGTGAACCAGAAGAATTGATTACAGCAGCGCTCTTGACAACCAAAACCCTTTGGAACTCCCGCCGCATGCCCTACATGGTTATTGCTACTCACCCCTCTCAACGACTAATATCGGTGCCAGCGTCACCTCATGCACGCCATGACTACAACATAGATGGTGTCACGGTGTCACATACATCCCGCCTCAGGAGCCCACTAACCATCCAATGTTCCAATTCAGCTGACCAAATGTACAGGTTTGAGCAGGGGGTATTCTAACTAGTGCATAATTAGACCCAGTGCCGGATTATCCATTGGGCAAGTGGGGCTACAGTCCAGGGGCCCACAACCTTAGGGGGGCACCAAACGGGCATCGATGCATGCGGTGTTTGGTTAGACCCTCCCCCACCCCTTCCCAAAGACCAAAGAAACCACAAAATAATTATCGGTCAATGCATTATGCATATCCCCTCCACGCTGCTTTGATAATCAACTCCGTCCGTAACGCAGGTTACGGCAGGTAATTATAGGAAACTATGAGTGTGCATTATTATGAATAGTAGCAGCTCAACCTCGAAAAAAAGCAGTGATGGACCAGGAAGGGTACAGATGAGTAGCGCTGCATAACGAAAGTTGAAGAAACAGCAGGAGAAATCAGCTAGTTACTAAGCTTCGCAAGCTGGATGACCCGGGTTTTATCAATTGCTAATCAAATGTAGTTGAGTTTAATGGCAACCAATGCATCAGGAGAGAGATCGTTCTCCAAGCTAAAGCTTATCAGAAATGAGAAAAGAACATGCATGCAGACTTAACTGGCTATCACTCGTGGCAATTGAGTCTGAGGTGCTACAGCAGATTGAATATTCATTTTTGAAAAATTTGTGGCTGGGTTTTATCACCATCGTAGCACCCACAAACATGTCTGAAAGCTCTGCCACTATACAACAGTGGACCAGAGTGGAGATCGTGCTTGCAATGAGCTTAATAGCTCCAATCCAGAAGGCATTAATTTGTTTTGCACGCATCTCAATAGCATCAAAGTTCCCTCTCTAAGTTCTGACACGAAGTCCTGGAGTGACTGTATGCAGTTTTACAGCTGTTCCTAGCTCAATTTCAGCACTTTGAAGAGCCATGCATGCTCACTCTGTTGAACATTTCCAAAATGATGTTCCATAATACAGCCATGAAAACAGTGTCCAGATAAGATAACGAAATACGAAGGCCGTTAGCTTTTTGTTGGGTATCTGCTCGCTGTTCAGGATCTTGCACAATATGAAGAAGAGCAGCTCGAATATTATCGTATCCTTCTGACAGTAGCTTCAGCACGAGCTGACCATCGCGTATCGGACAAACACTTGAGCACTCTTTTTTCCCCTTCAAGATATTGTACAAGTATCCCCCATCTGCTTGTACTAGCACAAAAAGGTGAACAGTTTCTGAACCAAGCTGAAGAAATTTGTTGCTTCCACACAAGATTCAACAGCGCAAACACCTATTAAATTTAGTGAATGTGCAGCACAAGGCACGTACAATGCCAACGGATTTATATCACATAGTTTAGCTTGCATACCATTATATTTCTATTTGCTGAATTATCGTAGGTCTGTCCGCGCATGTACATAATATCTATACTATGTTTTTCAAGAAACTGCACTGCTGTAGTGGCAAGGAATTCACTCTGGATAGGTTTAAAAAAAAGAAGAAAACGATATGTACATGCGCGGACAGACCTATACGACATACGCTCTTGTATGTTGTGCGACTGTTTATTTACATATCGTACTATAACCGTAAGCTGGTCTACATGACATAGGTCTGGAGTTGAGTCAACAGAAAGTGAAAATACTTGGCTTCTTTTAGTTCAGTAACGATAACAGATTACACAGTGCTGCCCATGATTTCAATAAACTCTTCGCATATTGTTCATGAAAAATATGATGGCCTACCTTTACCTTTGTTTCCATAGGTTTCAATGTGGTGTATAAGAAATGGGTCAAATTTGCTTTTCAGCTCAAGTACACCGAGGTAGATTCCGTTGTGTTGTGAGTTAATGATTTCATTACCTCCTCGATACGGCAAACCATTAAAGGATCCAAGTGCTGAATATAAGGATGCCGAAAAAAGAATAAGGAAACCAAAAACGCAATTTGGTGATGAATCTAACGGATTGGTGCTTCATCAGCAGATAAGTTTCGCATCGAAGTGTTCCTTCCAATATTGGATAAACTGTCAAAGGCCTTGACGTTACGCACACAGGCATATGATGTGGTGAATTTTCATTATTGAAAAATTTGTGGCAGCAAAGTGTCGAAAAGTTGTAAAATTGTAAATCCTTTTTGCACAACTTGTACTTCTTATACAATAGTACTAATCACTTAATTTAGTATATTTAATTCCATGCGCAATAATTGAAACTCAAAAAGGAAGGAGGTGGGTGGGGGGCCTTTCAAAATAACTAGTCCAGGGGCCCCAGTGACCCTTAATCCGGCACTGATTAGACCCTCTCATGGCAAAACCAAGCGAAAAACCCCACTAAGGGAAAATATTTTATGGGGCAAAAACCACAAACAATTCTGCTCCAAAACTATGCACAGAATACAAACAAGATCAGCAGTCTGTTCTCAGTGGTATGGTCCACCTCCTGCCCGTCAGCTGAAGTCGGGGATCAATCCTGCTGTCAGCCTTTCTCCTCAGGATGGCATCATCAAAGTAGAGCCTCAGCAAGCCACCACAGCTCAGGGTGGCATCATCAAGGTAGAGAGCCTCAGCAAGCCACCACAGCTCAGGGTCCTCTGAGACACCAGCTGACAATATATCTACATGGATGGAAGAGAGTAAATAATGACATCAAACTAATCCAACCTACAGTGGCTGGACTCCTCCTGTCAACACTGTCCTGTTGACCACAACCACCCCCACACACTGTCCATCCTCACTGACCTGGTCCCCTGGGTTTTCCGTAACGTTTGACTCACAGGCAAACACTGGCCTCACATAGACCAGCATACCCCATGGCAACGTGACCTGCTTGTGGTCGTAATATGACCACAGGTCAACCTGTACTCATCTACATTGTAAATCAATGCCTCACAACATCATACAGTCTGGGCACAACAAAGACCAAAAAGGTGCTGACCCCCAAATAAGGCACTATAAGTGTGATCACACTACCTCTGCATGACGCACCACCCTTGTCCCCCCCAACTGGGTGGAGGGTACCACCATTTGTTCTCTCCACAGCCCCAACCATTGCACTTGTGAAAGTATCTACTGGTTTGGTCCCAGGGCAAAGAAAACATGAGTTAAACCAAACAAGCTTTGATGTGATAGTGGAGAAATGTTTGTCTACATTAAGAGCACAAGCAGTTTTCACAGGGGAGTGGTGAAATTCAATAATGTATTCTTTAAAGGATCGACTAACTATACTGGTATGTTTGTTACTACTGAGCAATTAAGTTGTAACCTATCTAAATACGTACTCATACACACTCACAAATAACATACCCACACATAGACATAGAGAACGCATTATAAACAATCACAATCAGGGGCGGATACAGGGTTTTCCAAAAGGGGGGGTTGAGACCCCGCGATACAAAATGCGAGGGGGGGGGTGCTACCCGCTTCAGGCCCCATACGAAAAGCGTGGGGGGGGGGGGGGGTGCTGCCCATTTAAGGCCCGATACGAAAAGCGGAGGGGGGGGGGTGCTGTTCGGCGCTTCAGGCCCGATACAAAAAGCGGGGAAGGGGGAGGGGCTGTTTAGCAGAAGAGGGGGCATTACCATATATGAAAGGGGGGGTTGCAACCCCCAAAACTTCCCCCCGGATCCGCCTCAGACAATAAATGCCATCACCACCACCATCACCATTACCACTACCACCACCATCACCCCTACCATCATCACCATCGGTACACATCAATGCAAGGTCATCCATATATAGTTATTTATTTACATAAGAAAATCTCTTGATAACGAAGAGTTGGAGGCAAAGGTGGTGTAAAAAGAAAGGGAACAAAAATGAAACAAAAATCCTATATTTTGGCTCCTGTTTTGGTTCTGTTACATTTCCAAAACCTTGTTCCCTTCCTTTTTACACACCACTTTTGCCTTTGCCTCCTATAGCAGTTGCCACTCCAAAAATAAGGTATTTCACGTATTAGTTGAATGCCATGCACACTGCTGACCAGTGAAAATAAAATGTCGAATCATTGCACATCTTTTGGTACGTTTGAGATTGATTCTATCGCGAGTTAATACAAAATAATGGAAGAAGAGGAAGAAAAGGAGAGGAAGAACCAGAACCTGAAAGGACCAGGTATGAGGGAGAGCTACTTGTATTTTAGTTCTTTAGGGTTAGGATTATAAGGTTGCTGTGCTACCAGGTGTCCAAAAACTAGTATACTGTAAATGCGCAATCAGAAGCCACGGTGTATAATCAGGACTACAAACATGAATTCCTCCCACAAAAAAACCTAGCAACGACGTAATGACATACCCTGTCCTCACCAGATTTTTTTTGATTGCAATGTTCGTTGGTCCGAGCGTGTGGGCAACCATCGACCACTGTTATGCCAATGCTGATATTTATATGAAACCTTCCACGAAAAATTTATAGTCCCGATTATACACTGCGACTTCTAATTGCGCATTTACGGTATCTCTAATTGAAAATCACCTCTCATCCGAAAAAAAAAATCACATTGTGCTATGTTAAATAGCTCCAAAAGACCACCCAATCAGTGATATGCAACTCTGCTATGCTTACAAGGGTTATCCATCAATGGCCACACACACACGTGCATCTAGACATGAACAAAAAAGATGGATCGAGTCAAATTAATCTAATCCCCCTCACTCACACAGTCTCTGATGCAACATGCACAAATACACGTGGAAAGGCACAACTGTTGTGCAGCAAAATGTAGCTAGCCACATGTACATCACACCCATGCAAAGGTACCATATAAATAAAACTATGTTACAATGGCACACACGCACTTAGCAATTTAAGTACATAAGATATGCACATACAACCCACCGCGTCAATGAAAGGGATAAGTACAACAGCCTCTTAATCCTGTTGCTTCCCGTTCAGGTCTGTGGCAAAGTCTTTTGTGAGAACTCCTTCAGCACTGAGTCCTCGTTCAACATCAAGTCTTGGTATGCACTGGGGAGGAGGGATTTGCTGGCAGGAGGCAACACACTCAGCAGCTGCTGGTAGGGCAGGAACGGGGTGCCCAGGTCAAACTCAATGCGGAGGGTGGCAAAGTCCTTAATGTCGGAGACAAATGGAGCATAGTGGTAGGGATAGAACCTGCCGTGAAGGAACAAATAAATCACGTGACAGTATGTGTGGTAAAGTATAAGTATCATGTGCCTCTCATGTGGGACAAATGGTAATGTCACATGACTGGTAAATATTACGTGCAGTATGCATGTGATATTACAGTAACCAGAAAGTTCATCGTCATTATGAGGGTACCCCGCTGTAGTAATAGTGTAGGATCCACTGTATGCCCACAACATAACACTTGGCCTGTTCCTCCAGCACTCCCCTGTTCATGTTGGTGAAGCCCATCTTCTCCTGGTAGTACTTGGCCTTGAACTTGGAGAAGTCAGCCTCCAGCAGGGTGTCCCTGTCTTTGTCCTCCTCCTTGAAGTACCCTTGATGCCCAGGTCCCTCTGTAACCATGGCAACAAACATATGGACAGCAGCATGCATGTACATATGAAAAATGAAATTGAACCACCTCAAAAACCATGAGGTAATATGACCACCTCATAAACCACCCTTACCTCATGAGGTAATATGACCACCTTATAAACTACCCTTACCCATGAGGTAATATGACCACCTCATAAACCACCCTTACTCAATGAGGTAATGTGCACATCAACCACTGTGATGTCATCACCCAGCCTACCTCCACATGCACCTACCAAGAGCTTGGCTTCAACTTCACTCTCCTCCCCATCCACCTCCTCCTCTTCGTCCTCATCATCCAGACCACAGGTAAGGAGCAGCCCACTCTCATCCATTGGTGGCTGGCCCTTCCCACCACGAGGTCCCTCAGACCTGCAGCCTGCCCTCTTCCCCTCCATCCACTGAAGGTCACCTATCAGTTCACGGTAGTGCTCATGATCAAACTAGAGAGACATAAGGGGGTGGGGGGGAGGGGCAAACGAAATGCAAGTGAGTACTTAGCGAAGAGTGACAGGAACAGACAGCAGAGGGGATGGTAAAGAGAGAAGATGGACAGTTCAAAGGTGGGTGGACAGTTCAAAGGTGGGGGGAGGAGGGATGGCTCCATGCACACAACCTTACATCTTCTAGTTTGTTCAGATATGCCCCAAAACACTGCATGTTCAGGACACCTCCATTGTTGATATAGCCTGCACACACACGACATTAATTTATACAGTAGACAAATTAACAGAGCGTCTCCATAACTTCAGTCCCAAAATTTTGGTCATAAAATAGGGAAGAAAAGATATAAGCATCCTGTAGTAAACAATATTTTTTTTAGCGATTCCACTGGAAGAGACGAAGAGCTATCCATTGTCAGAGACGAGCGGTTTGGGGGTATGGAGCAATTCGAGTTTAGCAAAAATTGCGCAAACTGTGAAAGAGAAATTGCTTGAAATGCTTGCGTCAGTAATAAAAGCCCACTTGCCTATCAAACTTGTTGTCAAACGGAATAATATGCCTATAAAAACCTTTTATTGAGGTCGCTAACTACTATTTCACGAATGCTGACGGCTTAACTTCGGCAGCCTACTTCTTAGTAGCAATATCCCAAACATGGGAACCAACTCTGCACTCAATCAGGTCTGTTCCAACAGTCTCAGAGTCTTATTAATCGCTTCTCCTGATTTTTTGTTTTTGACAATGTGCCCAAAATAATTGCTCTTTTGAGTCTGAAATTATGGAAGACACTCTGTTAAAACATAGTTAATCATACATTTGCCTCAAGCTTCGGGTTGATAAACTATAGTTGTAACTTCATCACATGCATACAAATGTGCTTCCTTTAATGTCCGCTCCCTGAACAATATCTTGAGTTTTTTTTTTAAACAGCCCTCCGTGTCTTTTCTTCGCTAATTTATTGCCTCTAGCTTTGTAGCTACGTTATTTTGTATAGAATAGGCCATCTCTACCATGAGACCGATTAAGCGTTACTTCAACCAACACATTCCTTGGTATAAAATCATAGAGAGAAAATTCTGTTTTACTATTCAAAGCTTTGCGACTTAAGTCTTTGTTCCGCATGTCTGTTTTGGGGGATTGGAAGGTTAAACATCTTTTAACTACTGTAAGAGGTATCTCCTAGCAGTTCTAACGCTACATTATGAGAGCAGATATCTCTATTATCATACTGCGTATTTTTAAAGTAACCTAACTGATCGCAGATTTTAAGTTTTACTACTTTAAAAGTATTGTGAAGTCACAATGATGCGGTAGTTATGCGTTTTATGTGAGATCGCGTACAGAGAATGCCAAGTATTGTAAACGTTATGCATAGCCAAGTGTTTATATTTGCATTCTAAGAACACAAATGCATCCAGTGTGTTAGGGAAGTTTCAAAATCACAGTTTGATATTTAAAAACTCATTGAAATGAATTCTGACTTAAGTCACAATTTTGTGACTTAAGTCACAACTGGTCAATCTATGGTTAAGAGGCCATGGTAACATCATTATTAGGTCTTTTAAATTCCCTGAAGCAACTCACCATCTAAGGTTGGCAATAGCTCCTTGTACATTGAATAAAGGTAGGGAAAGACATCCTAAGAAGAGATGGGGAGGGTGATGGTGGAAACAGTGGGGAAAGTGATGGAAGGAGCAATGGGGATAGTGATGGTGGAGAGGGTGATAGAGGGGAGAGTGGTGGTGGGTAAAGCAGGGAGATAAAGGGAACAGTGAGGAGAGTGATGGTAGAACAGTGGGGATAGTGACGTAAGAAAAGTGAAAGTGATCATCAGGAGGGGATGGAGAGGATAAAGTGATAAAGTGATGGAGAGGGTGCATGTGAGGGTGATGGTGAGAAAGGTGCATGCACAAAGTACAAGACGGAGCAATGAATGGAAAATACAAACAAAGTGGAGAAAGAGTGGAGGGAGGGGGGCAGAGTAATACATCATGGGTAGGTGAGGAATGAAGTCATTGCCAACAAGAAACCCCATCAGGACCCAGTCGTCAATGATCTTCTCCAGGTCATAAGGAAAGCGCAGCTTGCCCTGTAGTGCCACATATCACATAGAGTAGGCAGAGATATACGACCAATCACAGTGCGGAGATAATGGACATTAAATGACCAATCATAGAGTGGAGAATAAACGACCCACCAATCACAAGAGTGGAAAAGTACACAATAAATGACCAATCACCACAGGATCATCTTCATCTGAACATAAAGCATTGCACTTGCACACATTAAACTCAAACAGATCATACTGGTTTTAAACTTCAACAGGTCTGGGGGTATCACACTAGAATGTAACATACCTTAAGACAGGAGAACTCAAAGTCGAGGTACTCCCTCAGGATAGAGAGGTGAAGGAGATGGAAGGTGATGGTGTCAGGAGTGCTCTGTTTGTCTTCACCTTCTTCCCAAACCTCACCTCCTCCCTCAGGAGAGAGAAGTGTGGCTCATGTGTTATCAGCCCTAACATGATCTAGAGAGAGGGGAGGGGGGAGGGAAGGAGGGGGAAATTAGTCCTACACTGTTGTACAACATTAGTACTACACTGATGTATAACATTAGTACTACACTGATGTATAACATTAGTACTACACTGATGTATAACATTAGTACTACACTGATGTATAACATTAGTACTACACTGATGTACAACATTAGTACTACACTGATGTATAACATTAGTACTACACTGATGTATAACATTAGTACTACACTGATGTATAACATTAGTACTACACTGATGTACAACATTAGTACTACACTGATGTATAACATTAGTACTACACTGATGTATAACATTAGTACTACACTGATGTATAACATTAGTACTACACTGATGTATAACATTAGTACTACACTGATGTACAACATTAGTACTACACTGATGTATAACATTAGTACTACACTGATGTACAACATTAGTACTACACTGATGTACAACATTAGTACTACACTGATGTATAACATTAGTACTACACTGATGTATAACATTAGTACTACACTGATGTACAACATTAGTACTACACTGATGTATAACATTTGTATATTGGTGTCCATAGTGACCACCATATTGGCACCATATTGGCACTCATTCTTCTCACCAGGTCTGCATCAAGGCCATACAAACAGTGTCTTGTGTTTGGGTCATAGTCAGGCTTAGCCTTCTGGTGCCGTATGTAGTCCATTATCTTGTGTTCCCCTTCACCAGGTACCTGTGTACGCCATATAGATCTGACATACACATGAATGTGCACACACGCATACAATTATAAATATGTACATATGTAACATGCACACACATGTTCATGCATGCTCATGTAAAAGTACACACGTTCATGTGTACTGATGTACAAGCACACACATGTTCATATGTACATATGTACAAGCACACACATGTTCATATGTACAAGCACACACATGTTCATATGAACAAGCACACACATGTTCATATGCACATATGTACAAGCACACACATGTTCATATGCACATATGTACAAGCACACACATGTTCATATGTACATATGTACAGCACACACATGTTCATATGTACATATGTACAAGCACACACATGTTCATATATGTACATATGTACAAGCACACACATGTTCATATGTACATATGTACAAGCACACACATGTTCATTTGTACATATGTACAAGCACACACATTCAATTGTAAGTTGTACAATGAAGACACATTTTATATGAACCCACAAACGTATATATAAATATGTAACACACATGCATTCCACATGCATACATATCCATACATAGGCACCAGTTGCTAATTCACAGAAATGTAAGTACTACATATTTATGTGCATACATACCACATGTACATCTAACTGCCTCCTCCCCACACCAAATTGTTTACAATGTTCTCAACAAAGCCACACACAGAATGAAGATAAGAGGTAACGCACATATCTGATACCTGAAACGCACATAGTCTTGGCGTACGCAAGGGGGGGTCGATGGGCTCGAACGACCCCCCCCCCCCCCCCTCCCCTAAGCGAGGTCACCTTCACCATTGGATTTTTTTTTTTCAAATCGCGTACTAGTATTTTACATAAAACACGCTAAGTACGATTGCACTCACGCTGTACCGGTACCACATAGCGATCAGAGAGATGCATCAGGGTCATTGTTGTCCAGTGAAGCGTATGTCTATGACTTATCTGCGCATCACCTACACCACCAGTTATTCCAATCATAACTACATCCATTGAATGTAACAGCAGAAATTAATGAGTTCAAGAATGATCGATGATGGACTATTATTAATTGGTCAACAGCCACCATACGTACTCCAAGCAATAACTTTAGGCCAAAAGTATCATTTGCTTCAGCATCATTATGTACCTTGTATGCATACTTTTCCTGAGGAATACATGGGAGGATGTAAGCGACGTTTTAACCAACATCGATAAGGAAGAGGTTAAGGCCGACATACACGGGTCGACTTCCTGCCGACTTATCGCCTGCAACTCAAATGAATATGCGTTAAAACTTTAGTTTATTGAATTTTCACCCGCGTATTCATTAGAGTTGCAAGCGATAAATCGGCAGGTAGTCGACCCGTGTATGTCGGCCTTTAATTGTCAGTAATGTTTGCACATATGCACCCAAGACGACTCGAAAGGGACAAAATATTGTACTACATTCATTGTTCTAACAATCATGTCATCTGTTTTTAAATCAAATGTATTCAGCTATCATTTCATGATATAGATTGATAATTTCATGTTTCAGAAACTTGATTTGATTCCTCATGTTGAATGTCTGCATGATTCGTGAATGCATGCATGCACGAGCAAATTCTATTCAGGTATAACAATCTTGCATGTCCCAGTATTGTCATTAGTCAATGCAAGTGTTACAGTATTTAGATTGGTTTTCATGATGGAGTGGAAAGTGGTTGTAGTAATTATCGGTCTCCCTTAGTTATGCAACTTACTTTTTAGCGCCAATGGATATTTATTATCCTGAATAGCATCATACAAAGCATCGATCTACAAAATGGTAATAACATGTAATTAAGGTCACCTATTTAAAATAATTCGACCCCCCCTTTCCTGAAGGCTGCGTACGCCCATGAATATGTGATCCAGGCACACTTGTGCATTCATAGCATAGATCTTATCCTCACACTGAGCACTAACTCCACAGTACCAGCACCCCACGATTCTGTCAAGTACCACCATGCTTGAATGCATTCAATGCTAACCACACCTACAACGTAACGTGCCAAAACTGACTACAGCCGCATATTTAAAAAAATGTTTCTTAGCATCCAAAGGTGTGATGTAGTTTTGTGGCATGATGTCATAGCAAACACTATTTATGAAACATCATGTAACTTCAGTGGATGATTTGGTGTATAATTGATTGCCCTGATAATAGTTAGCTTAGCTAGTTTACAATTATCGTAAGGCTTATTCTATACAGTAACTACTGATAGTATCTGTTAAATGAATTTCATACTTGTTCGCTCCATGCACCATCATCATACACCCATCCCTCCTCCCCAGTTCATCTAAAGCAGAGGTCCTATCAAAGTTTGAGAGGAAAATCAAAGCTGAGTAGTGAGGTACAAAGAGCTTCAGGAACTGACCACTGTTGAAAGACATTTATATATATATCTCTCTGCCATTCTATATTGTAGCTACTTGTGCTATGTCCCAGGCCATAAATACAGCAATCCATCAGCAATCCGTCAGTTACATGATGTTAATAACTAAGAGGTTTCTTAAACTATTGCAAACACTCACATCAATACAGTGCACACTATCTACTGCACACTTCACACATAATAGTCACAGCTTATTCAATAGTTATCTCAATGTTTCAATCATCGCAGCCTAGCATATTTAGAGGACAGTTGTCCAGCCAAGTATACTTCTCCAACAGCGGGTGAGCGTAAAACATTGACCATGGTCTCCCATGTGTGAGGACTTGTTTCCAATCTCTCCCACTTTGTGAACACCTGCTCAAATGAAAGCTTGCACAAATCTGTCTTCCCAGCATTCTGGTCCTGTATCTCATCCAATACCTCACAGGGTAGCTTCAATTGGACTCCCACCTGTCTCCACTTTGTAGGGATTACTGCAGCAACTGCATTCATGAGATCATGCACTTCAGGAGAGTCTAGTGAAAGGCAATGTACATTGTAACTTAAAGTAAAATGGAATGCATACTCAGGTACAGAGTTCTCTATACAAGTGTTACCTAAGAGAACTACAGTATATACTGTACTATACTGGCACAGCCATTAATTGCCTATTTCGTAATTGTACTGTTTATTAATCATGTCTTTTGCAACACATCACTCTCTATCACACATAACTATGTCCATCTCCATACTGGTCTTACCTTCTTTAGAGTACTGCTCCCCTAGCCAAACCTCTGCATGAGCACCAAGGTCTGAGAATTTTATTGCTATTGAGTTGTCTATGGAGCAGACTACCTTTTTGGATTTCAATGAAATATCTGTAGGGACAGCCAAATGTCGTTCCTTCACACCCTTACAGGGACATACAAAGGCAATCTGTATTCCCTCCTCACACACCTCCATGAGGTATCTCTTGATCATGGGACAGGCCTCCCTGCAAATATCAACATCACCAGTTATGTGGACTTCAATATGGGATAAATTATCTATGAGGGTGATGATGCAGTTCTTATTAAAGCTCATTTTGATGCAGTTGGAGTGTACACATAATAATTTTCCTCCTCTTATGGTAGCTAGCGTCCACTGTTTGGATGACAGGAGTGATGTAATAAGGAAGGCAAATGATCCACACTTAAACCAGCCCCTCTCGTAGTGCAATGCCATTGGTGCAATGCTGCCTAAGATAGAAGGGAGCATTTTTTGAATCCCTTGTGTGTTCAAATTTTTAAGTAGAGCTGGCATAAAATATTCATTCTCATTTTCACACTTGCTAGCAAACTTGAGGTGTACCATCAAGTCCATCACATTCTTTGGCTCAATAACTCCTTCTTTGTAGATGATTGATGATTTCAATTTCACATGCTCTAAAAGCTTCTCAGTAATAATTCCTTCATTGCAGGCTCTAACAAGCATACTACTGTAGCTTTGTTTTCTGTCAAATGCAACACACTTGATTATCTCAGAAATGGTGTCAAGGAGAACCTGTGGATTGGTGAAGATGACATTAGGAAGGACAGAGGGGTAGTACAATATGACACTGAGCTCAGAGAAGAACTGGAGAGCTGCTGTAGTGTCATCCACCATGTGAAGTCTCCAGGCCACCTGCCTACATTGCTGCAGGGTTAGAAAATCAACTTTGGTCTTCTTGGATAATAACTGTATCTCTTGATGAAACACAAGCCATTTTATTGGGACATCCTTTGGTTTCATTGACCCTTTCATCGAAGAGATGGCTTGTAAAAGATCACTAGTAACTTCTCTGTCAGCCTCACTTGGGTATTTTGTGTTTAGTGGAAAGATGAGCTGACTACCATCAGCTGTGAATGGCATCATGTGATCCTTCATTGTTGGTGTGAGGAGTTCGCGTAACTGTTCATTTTTCTCTTCCCTAGTCTCCTCCTTACACTGGTCCTCTTGGTCTCGATGTGTGCCGACTATCAGGAGTCGTGAGTCTCCATCTTGGTCTGCTGTCTGTGTGGCCTGTGCACAACATTGGAGGATCTCCTTGTTGGTCATCAACGAGGCAGTGGGAGAGACGCAGGTACCGCTCTCATCATAGTACTCAACAGTGGGATGGTCACTGAGCTTGTCACATAACCTGAGAACAAAGATGTTGAGGTGGGTGTGGTGAATAAATGCAGGCAGGAGTTGAAGGAACTGTGGCTGTCCTCCTGAGTCAATAAAGTACACCCAATCAATATCTCCAAGTGCTGCAGCATCCTTGGTATTGGCTACGTAGGGTACCAGTTGTTCCTCCACTTCAGACAGCAAGGGAATGTTATTATCAATTGTGTTGAATTGTGATTCCTTCACTTCTGATAGTATGGAAGGGTCATGATTGTGTAAGTTTTGTACATGTTTACTTTGTGGTTCCTCCACTCCAGGGACCAAAGCAGGATCCTTGTTATACGAATGTTTACTTGCATTACAGAGGTCTGGGGTAGACACGTTGACATTGAGAGGTGTGGGAGAACCAACTACTCCATACTGTCTTGCTGCTTTGTTCACTGTACTTGCCAGCAGCTCATACAGCTCCTGATCAGTTACACATTTGAGGGAAGAACTACCTTTGAGTTTTGTTTGAATGACCTGTACTGGCCTCTTCATCACTGGTGTGCTCTGCCTAACATCAGGTGGTGGTGTGTTTGACAATAAGTGGAAGAGGTGTGTTTTCCCAACACCAGCTGATCCAACAACCAAAATCTTCATAAAATGAGCAGAAACAAAACCACCTTTGAGGGCATCTTTGTACCTTTGATGAGCAGCTCTAGGGTCCTCCTGGATGGTTGTAGCTGTCGCTGTAGCAGGGGTAAATACAAGGTCATCACATGACCATTTCGTGCGTATTCTATGGACCTACCCATATTAACAAATACAACATCACCACTCCATTTCTGATATGTACACCAGTCAGGCTATGAGGAGACACCATATACCACAATACTGAATGAGCAGCAAAATCATCAACACTTACCAGCATTTCTCCGAGATGATTCTGAACTCTAGGATGATTCTGAAAATAAATATGATCAAAGTAGCTGAAGCAATCAACATGCATCAATTGAATCCATACCAAAACGCATTTCACACAACCCTGTTAATTAACTAACAATATTAAATCCTTATGAATTTATGCACAACACATACCCATTCCACATGGACCCCATCTGGACCATGAGGAACCCATCTTCTGGTTTTATAATCCTTATATGTATAAGTGTGAGATGGAAGGCCCTAATTTCAGAACACATTCATTTGTGAATTCAACATATTCATTAACAAACTCACAAACTCAATGTTTCCAGTGTCCAAGCCAAACCTTTCCTTTAGATAGGTGATGACTGGTGTTTCATTACTTGTAGCAGCCAAATCAAGAGGTGTTAATCCATAAGAATCTTTGAAATAGATGTCACATCCATGCTTCTCCACCAGGTACTTCACAATGGCTAGATTAAGCTCACATGCATTATGTAATGGTGATCTACCCATTCCATCAGGACATTCTGGATTGATCTTTCTATCTTCAATTAGGTACATCACCATTTCTAGGCTACCAAAGGCCGCTGCTAGGTGGAGGGAAGTGTTTCCATCATCATCCTTCCCAGTAGGGTCACATCCATGCTTCTCCACCAGGTACTTCACCATGGCTAGATTCCCATTCTTTTCACATGCATTATGTTATGGTGATCTACCCCATTGTCCTGGACATCCTGGGTTACACTTTCGTTCTTCAATCAGGTACATCAGGATGTCTAGGCTACCTGAAGATGCTGCCACATTGAGGGGAGTGTCTCCATTATCATCCTTCCCAGCAGGGTCACATCCATGCTTCTCGACCAGGTACTTCACTATGGCTAGATTCCCATTCTTTCCACATGCATTATGTAACGGTGATCTACCCCATTGTCCTGCACACCCTGGGTTACACTTTCGTTCTTCAATCAGGTACACCAGGATGTCTAGGCTACCTGACAATGCTGCCACATTGAGGGAAGTGCTTCCTTGTTCATCCTTCCCAGCAGGGTCACATCCATGCTTCTCCACCAGGTACTTCACCATGGCTAGATTCCCATTCTTTCCACATGCATTATGTAATGGTGATCTACCCCATTGTCCTGGACATCCTGGGTTACACTTTTGTTCTTCAATCAGGTACCCCAGAATGTCTAGGCTACCTGAAAATGCTGCCACATTGAGAGAAGTGCTTCCTTGTTAATCCTTCCCAGCAGGGTCACATCCATGCTTCTCCACCAGGTACTTCACCATTGCTAGATTCCCATTCTTTCTACATGCATTATGTAATGGTGATCTACCCCATTGTCCTGGACATCCTGGGTTACACTTTCGTTCTTCAATCAGGTACATCAGGATGTCTAGGCTACCTGACAATGCTGCCACATTGAGGGGAGTGTCTCCATCTGCATCCCTCTCAGAGGGGTCACATCCGCACTCTTCAAGTAGGTACTTCGCAGTGACTATGTCGTTATTCTCGCAAGCTTCGTGTAACGGCTGCATGGAAATTAAATGTTGCACTGGTTATGATTATAGATCGGTACACATTAGCTATTCTTCAATGTGCAGAGAGACGGAGCCGCTCCGCAGCAGGGGTGTGTTTAAACGCATAAACGTACATACCACTGTCATTGATATCAACAACTATAATAATAAGCTAGTTACGAAGTAATAATGTTTCGATACCTTGGTCAAACCTAACACTGACCATTTAGACCATTCCAAATGAGAAAGTATAGTTTCGCGTCCGGACCTTTATTGATTCCCAATTAACTTTAAAAAAATTTTAAAAAATCATATTTGCATGTGCAACATATATGCCTCGTCACCAGCCCGCCGCCTACACCTTATCAGAGTGTATTATGCACAGCTTTCGTGTGCGTAACAAGAACTCAACTGCATCAAGGTACGACTCCCGTACAAACCATGCAAGCTCACTTCCTGTTCAGAATTCAACTATTGAAGTAAGGTGCAGCAGCAACGTAGTAACAACTGACTAGCAGTATGTTTGTTTTTAGGCATGCAATACATTGTTCTATATTTATGTGGCCATTTGACCATCCAACTGCATGCACATTAATACAGGCATGTGGTGACGATGATTGTGCATTAATCATAAATCATACTGATGTGAATACATGTGAAAACTAATAGAACAGATCAGTTATTAATTACATCAGATTGAGCATGTGGCAAATCTATAGTGCTCATTGGCTTGTTTCTTTCGAAGCATCATGCATTATGCTGATGCCGTTGGGGTAGTACGTAGGCTCCATTGTGCATGCTCCTGGTTCAACTTGGCTCTTCACTCTCTCTCTCTTAAGGGGTGGGTGAAACGCATGCGCAGTTACTCTCAGGTAATCGACCAAAGGATATACAGATAGCTCCATTTTTGTACTAGTTGGTGTGTGTACATTTACTGCTATTAGCGCTAGCTGCAACACCTCTTACACAAATACTTTCGAGCAAGCTTTGCAATAGTGGGAAATAGTGTGTTATGCATTTTCCACCATTCCAAAGGATATCTTAAGAGGCCATGACATCTACTGGTCTGATCTCTGGGAGTCGAAGCCAAGCATCTGATTCCTCCTTAACTGTGCTGTGAAGAACTGCTACACACTTCGTTGCTCATCATTGACCTGCCCAGCAGATTCAGTAGATTCACCATTGTAGTTTTCTGCAGTCCTCAAATTGTCTGCATTTGGTGGGCTTTGGCACATTGGATTCATGTCCAGCAATTTCGGACATCCATACATGTCTATGCATTGAAAACGCATGTAAAGTATTTGATTTTTTTCAAACATTAACGCAGTAGGATTATTTTTTTAAATATAAGAAATGCATTATTTTATTTTTCGCTTTCATTTTGCGAGCAGGAGAATCAAGAACAAAATTAATTACTTTCGTTATTACGTAATCATTTTCTTTAGAGGTCAATAATGAAAATGATTAATAAACATCAAATGGTGGGCGCGCCCTAATAGTGCACATTATAAGTGCTGGTGCGTGTGTGAGTGGGAGGAGCGTGTGGTTATCTAAATGCTCGAAATGTGCCCTTGGTTCAATACATTTGAATATTTCTTTCATGCATCGGCGTGGATAGACGAACGTGCGCTCGGCGTGCATTTACCTGTTTGCTACAAGCGCGAAGTAAGACATTACTTTATGATTTCAAATGGACCACGACACTAATACCTGTACACTACGGCAGTGGCCGGCGTCAGCGAGGGGGGTGATTCAGGTCAGGCCAGGTACGATAATTGGGGGGGGGGGGGGGGGGGGGGGGGGGGGGGGGAGTTGCTGTCCGCTTCAGACCCAATACGAAAAGTGGGGGCCCTTTAATTGTTTGGCATAGGGCCTACTCTACGTTATTGTTATTACCGGTTACAATTATGGCTGAGGACCCGGAGCACCCTCTCTGGGATACGTTAGCTTCGGCTATATATACTTGTAACCGTTAATTATTAACGATAATGTATTTGCTGTGTGCCAAACAAAGGGCCCCCACTTTTTGTATCGGACCTGAAGCGGACAGCAACCCCCCCCCCCCCCCCCCCAAGGGCGTAGACAAGTTTTAAGGGTGGGGGGCTAATTATGGTTGGGGCTTTAGACCCGCGATACGACAAGCGGGGGGTGGGGGGCTAGTTATAGTTGGGGGTTTAGTCCAGCGATACGACAGTGGGGGTGAGGAGGTGTACACTTCAGGCACATTACGAAAGGCGGGGGGGGAGGGGGTTGCTTAGCAGAAGAGGGGGAGGTACCTTACATGAAAGGGCAACTCTATGATCTATTGAATAGCGAGCGCTTTACAATTGATTATAACGACTTCAGAAATTTTAATACCTGAAGTGCAAAAATCTGGGGGGCTAAAGCCCCCCCCCCCCCCTTTCCATATTGAGTCTGACCTGAAGCACCCCCTTCGCTGAAATCCTGGATACGCCATTGATGGTGGGGTATGCTATGTCTCCGCAAACAACTATGTGCGTGCACGTAACATTTGCTCCTCGAATACAAAGCCCTAAATCATAATGTCTCTACTCCCTCAATTGTTTATCAACTGTATACAGTGCACCGCCCCACATCAGAAATAGGGATAGATGTAGATATCAAACATTTTATACTCATTTCACTTCCAAATGCACCAACTGATACACAAATGTCCACAAGTAATAATCAACGACGACTACTGCATAGCATCATGTCATTATCATCCAGTTAGAATAGTGTCAGGAAAGGATTGCCATCTTCTTGGAATGGATTTCATTTCATCCTATTTAAAAGAGACCAGTGAATCAAACAGTTGATGGTGTACCAACGCAATGTACCATTCATAGCTTGGTGGATGTTATGGTGGAAGAGGTAAGACCAAAACCAACATCTAAGAAACAAATAAAAACCAATTAACTCTGTACAATCATATAGCAGATGATATATCACACTGCTGCCTACTACCAATTCCATAGATGCAGGAACTAAAGGTTAACCCCATCAAATCCTCTGTGTAGAATTTATATCAGAAATGCCCTGCATATAAGTGTGTATGTGTGTGTGTGTGTGTGTGCGTGTGTGCGTGCGTGCGAGTGTGTATGTGTGTGTTTGTGTGCGTGTGTGTTGTATGTGCGTGTAACAACACAGTGTCAGTGTGGGTTAAATTTGCAAGCAT
Source organism: Eunapius fragilis (assembly GCA_963681505.1). Classification (NCBI taxonomy): domain Eukaryota; kingdom Metazoa; phylum Porifera; class Demospongiae; order Spongillida; family Spongillidae; genus Eunapius; species Eunapius fragilis. The sequence continues at coordinate 6,491,399 of OY811974.1, read as the reverse complement.
ACTGGATTTGGCTACAACAGATAGGAACCTCCATAGAAGGGTATCATTGTTATGATACCCAACAGGTCAAAATAAGTACCTGTGTGTGTGCATGTGTGTGTGTTGTGTGTGTGTGCACATGTGTGTGTGCATGTGTGTGTGTGTGCGTGTTAAATCACAAAGTCAGTGTGGGTTCTATTTGCAAGCTTACTGGATATGGCTAGGAAAAGCTAACCAGGCACTGCTATCTAGATCAATCTACCCAAGGTGTACACAGGTCAACCTCCATGTATGGACATCAAATGAGCTTGTTAAATAACAGTACCTGTGTGTGTGTGTGTGTGTGTGTGTGTGTGTGTGTGTGTGTGTGTGTGTGTGTGTGTGCACATGCGTGTGTGCATGTGTGTGTGTGCGTGTTAAATCACAAAGTCAGTGTAGGTTCAATTTGCAAGCTTACTGGATATGGCTGGGAAAAGCTGCTATCTAGATCAATCTACCCATAGTGTACACAGGTCAGCCCCATGTATGGGCATCAAAAGAGCTTGTTTAATAACAGTACCTGTGTGTGTGTGTGTGTGTGTGTGTGTGTGTGTGTGTGTGTGTGTGTGTGTGTGTGCACATGCGTGTGTGCATGTGTGTGCGTGTTAAATCACAAAGCCAGTGTAGGTTCAATTTGCAAGGGTACTGTATATTACGGTGGCCCGGTAGGTCGCGCGCGCGAACAATGCACGCAGATCCTAGAAACAGTAGACGCAGCGCAGCCAAACAGTAGACGCAGCGCAGCCAAACAGTCGACGGAGTGCACGAGCACGAAATGACGTAGTGCGTAGTGCAGTATTACGGAGTACAGTAGTGCGGAAATGCGGAGTGCAGTATTACGGAGTGCAGTAGTGCGGAATGCGGAGCGCAGTATTACGGAGTTGCGGAATGCGGAGCGCAGTATTACGGAGTGCAGTAGTGCGGAGTGCAGTAGTCGACTTGTGCGCTGTGCAGTGGTCGAATTGTGGGCGGTGCCTTGCGAAGCGTGTCAATTAGAATTCTCGTTGAATGGCTCTTCATCGTAACGACCCTCAAGTCGAAGGTAAGGATGCATACTATCGTTGTGTAACCAAGCCTATGGAGACAGTCATTCTTTTATCCAGCTGTCATACGGAAGTACTGGAGGCAGGGAAAACCTATCGTGGTCATTCTTGCTTATTTGCGTCTGGTTCATGGTGTGGTCGGAGGGTTCGTTCATGGAATAAATTCCTGTCGTGTTACCTCTCGATATCATTTATAGAATGACTTGGCTGAAACGAAAGGTTGCAGTCTTGGATTGAAAAGGCGTGGTACGCCCGATACCCCCCTTGTAATGTTGCACAGTGCCATAATGGTTACGATAGTGATGTTTGTGTGTCAAACACAACAATCATGCCTCTGTCTACGTATATGTTTATGTATAACTTGTGACAGGAGGAACTGAAAACTTCTAATTGCCTGCTTGGGTATCGTTCCATGTGGAGATTACTTCAAACGAAGTATGGATACACAGTGAAGAGGTATGTTATGGCCTTGATTTTTCCTCTTTTGATGACATTGCTACTCAGATCCACTGTGATGATGCTGCTGGCTGTGATGGACCCAGAAGGAACTCGGCAAAGAAGGACTCATCAACTGAAAAGGTGCACTTATGTGAACAAGGTTACATAGTAATTTGCCAGTCACTTGGTCACTTAGTAAACACTGATTAGGGTCCTAACTGGTGCTGGCATATAGATGGGTACGACAAGCTCAAGCCATATGGGTTCCCAATCCATGCATGCATTGATGGGTATGTTGGCTTTAAAGTCTCAGGCTGTATATTCACGTCTTTTTTTGTGTTTTAGGTTTTCTAGGAAGATCTTATGGCTAGAATTGGCAACCACCAACAACGACCCCAGTGTTGTCCTTAGTTACTATTTGAGGACTGTATTTCAGTTGGAAGGTTTGCTGGTTAATTTCAGTTTGTGTTGGGTGTGCATCACAGATGATTTGCATGTGTCAGGTTGATGCATGCAGTGTTTAGGAATATGCCTAATTTGAATGTGTGTGTGTGTGTGTGTGTGTGTGTGTTTTCATGGGTGGGAGCTGATGGACAAGTGTCATATTTGGGTAGGAGTTCTGGGGAGGGTTTAATTGTTTCACACCAAATTTTAGATTTGCCATTATGGCTGTTGCTCAGGTTGATGCATGCAGTGTTTAGGATTATGACAAATTTGAATGTGTGTGTGTCTGTGTGTTTGTGTGTGTGTGCGTGCATGCGTGTGTGTTTGTGTGTGTGTGCGTGCATGCTTGTGTGTCTGTGTGTATGTTCGTGTGTGCGTGCATGTGTGTATGTGTGTGTGTGTCTGTGTGTTTTCATTGGTGGGACTGATGGGTAGGACTTAACAGCTCTCCTAGAGAGGATTTATTGTATTCACACCAAAGGTGTCAGGTTGTATAGATTTCCATTATGGCTGCCCTTTTGCTCAGGTTGATGCATGCAGTGTTTTGGATTATGCCAAATTTGAATTGTGTGTGTATGTGTGTGTACGTGCATGCGTGTGTGTGTGTGTGTGTGTGTGTGTGTGTGTGTGTGTGTGTGTGTGTGTGTGTGTGTGTGTGTGTGTGTGTGTGTGTGTGGTTTCATGGGTGGGAACAGATGGGCAAGTGTCATATCTGGGTCTTATCCTGGGGAGAGTTAAATTGTATTCACACCAAGATATCAGATTTAGATTTGCCATTATGGCTGCCCAGTGGTTTGTGGTCATACTGTGGTACAGAGAACACAGACATAGCAGCTTGTCATTTGGCTTTCAGGCATAGCCACCTTGATCTGTATACAGCATGCAGTAGTTTCATCAAAAAACACGACAATCTATGTTGTGATTGGAATATGATGACTGTTTGCAACGCATAGAAAGTTGGTGGTCCAGGTTAAGGATTTTAAAAACGGATTGGTGGTAGCTCTGTTTAAGTTGATATTTTTTATTAGATGAACAAGTTGCTCATCTTTGTTCTTTTTGCAGCAATTGCAGGATCAAGAATTATATGATCCCAAGAATACTGTGCACCGGTAGCTTGTGCACAACTTGCAACCCATTTATATTACCATTATGGTGTCCTGCAGTCATTCTGCTGCTTATGTCTTTGTGCCACTGTTGCGGACTGAGCTAGAGGAGTTCAAGAACAGGTGGAATCAGCACAGGATTCAGAAGTACAGATATGCCTCTTGCTTGTGTGACATCCAGATTATCTCTTTTACCTTTCAAGCTGTTTAGGTACAATATTGTCATAATTCAAACAATGGTAATGCTGTGACCATTATTGTTAACCAACAGGTGAAGACTACAAGCAGGATATTGTTTTGTTTTGTATACTTCACAGTTCACGTTGCTCGTGATCCTGAACCCTTCTATCCTCCAGAATTTAAAGACCTTGCAGATCATATCATGGATACTCTGGGCTGTACGCAGAACTCCATTACACCTGCTAACTGCAAATGTATTTATTATTATCTGCTTTATGTGTTAAATGTGTTACAGTAATGTAAAAGTTTATATATATGATCACTTTTGCTGGTACAAGTAACGATTGTGGCATGGAAAGTGGAACCACCTCTGACGATCGTCGGAGCAACGACGGAGTTACTGCTAGTGATCGAGTAGTGGCAAGCAAACGTACACTGACAGTGAGTAGTGTAGTAATAGCAAAAAAATAAACATTATGGCTCTAACAGTTTATCCAAGTAGGCCAAAAGATGCACATTGCCATTCAGGTTGGAAAGGCTCTGACATACATGCAAAGCAGAGTGCCAGCAGTCGTTCACCAAGACATCAAGTCTGCAAATGTGATGGTAAGGTCAAAATGTTAATATGATGTTATATTATTTCATATGTTACCAGCAACACTGAGGCATATGTGTGCGACCTGGGAGAGTTAAGTGCATATCAAATAACAGCCAAAGTTTGTGGGTCATACAACTCACCTCCACAGTCACCACTGATGTACAACAGAGATGCCAGAAGAGTGTAGAGAATTATGTTCTCTATGCACCCTCCTGAACGACCATCTGCATTAAGAGTTGTTGAAATTCTTAAAACTATACTCAGTTAACGCTATGTTTTGTGCAATGCATTCAGTGGTAATTGTACTTTAAGTATGAGTTCATATTACATTCAGTGATTTCTCAATAAGAATGATTAGGTTGTTGATTTCTATGTGCTGCAAATAGTCAACATGATCAAATGCACATGCATGCAAGTACAAATATATCCACCCCAAGAGAGCTCATAAAACACACACACACAGATATACACACAGATACATATACATTTATATTTGGCATAATCCTAAACACTGTATGCATCAACCTGAGCAACAGGGCAGCCATGATGGCAAATCTACTCTTGACACCTTTGGTGTGAAACGATTTAACCCTCCCCAAGAGAGCTGTTAACTCCAACCCAGATATATGACACTTGCCCATCAGTCCCACCAATCAAAACACACACACACAAACACACGCATGCACACACACAAACAAACACACGCATGCACGCACACACACAAACACACACACATACACACACAGACACACACGCATGCACGCACACACACATACACACAGACATGCATGCACACACACACACACATTCAAATTTGTCATAATCCTAAACACTGCATGCATCAACCTGAGCAACAGCCATAATGGCAAATCTAAAATTTGGTGTGAAACAATTAAACCCTCCCCAGAACTCCTACCCAAATATGACACTTGTCCATCAGCTCCCTCCCACACACACACACACATTCAAATTAGGCATATTCCTAAACACTGCATGCATCAACCTGATACATGCAAATCATCTGTGATGCACACCCAACACAAACTGAAATTAACCAGCAAACCTTCCAACTGAAATACAGTCCTCAAATAGTAACTAAGGACAACAGTGGGGTCGTTGTTGGTGGTTGCCAATTCTAGCCATAAGATCTTCCTAGAAAACCTAAAACACAAAAAAGACCCCTCAAAAGTGAATATACAACCTGAGACTTTAAAGCCAACATACCCATCAATGCATGCATGGATTGGGAACCCATATGGCTTGAGCTTGTCGTACCCATCTATATGCCAGCACCAGTTAGGACCCTAATCAGTGTTTACTAAGTGACCAAGTGACTGGCAAATTACTATGTAACCTTGTTCACATAAGTGCACCTTTTCAGTTGATGAGTCCTTCTTTGCCGAGTTCCTTCTGGGTCCATCACAGCCAGCAGCATCATCACAGTGGATCTGAGTAGCAATGTCATCAAAAGAGGAAAAATCAAGGCCATAACATACCTCTTCACTGTGTATCCATACTTCGTTTGAAGTAATCTCCACATGGAACGATACTCAAGCAGGCAATTAGAAGTTTTCAGTTCCTCCTGTCACAAGTTATACATAAACATATACGTAGACAGAGGCATGATTGTTGTGTTTGACACACAAACATCACTATCGTAACCATTATGGCACTGTGCAACATTACAAGGGGGGTATCGGGCGTACCACGCCTTTTCAATCCAAGACTGCAACCTTTCGTTTCAGCCAAGTCATTCTATAAATGATATCGAGAGGTAACACGACAGGAATTTATTCCATGAACGAACCCTCCGACCACACCATGAACCAGACGCAAATAAGCAAGAATGACCACGATAGGTTTTCCCTGCCTCCAGTACTTCCGTATGACAGCTGGATAAAAGAATGACTGTCTCCATAGGCTTGGTTACACAACGATAGTATGCATCCTTACCTTCGACTTGAGGGTCGTTACGATGAAGAGCCATTCAACGAGAATTCTAATTGACACGCTTCGCAAGGCACCGCCCACAATTCGACCACTGCACAGCGCACAAGTCGACTACTGCACTCCGCACTACTGCACTCCGTAATACTGCGCTCCGCATTCCGCAACTCCGTAATACTGCGCTCCGCATTCCGCACTACTGCACTCCGTAATACTGCACTCCGCATTTCCGCACTACTGTACTCCGTAATACTGCACTACGCACTACGTCATTTCGTGCTCGTGCACTCCGTCGACTGTTTGGCTGCGCTGCGTCTACTGTTTGGCTGCGCTGCGTCTACTGTTTCTAGGATCTGCGTGCATTGTTCGCGCGCGCGACCTACCGGGCCACCGTAGTATATGGCTGGGAAAAGCTAACCAGGCACTGCTATCTAGATCAATCTACCCACAGTGTACACAGGTCAACCCCATGTATGGGCATCAAAAGAGCTTGTTAAATATGTGTGTGTGCACATGCGTGTGTGCATGTGTGTGTGTGCAGAGATTATATATATGATCTCTGGTGTGTGTGTGCGTGTTAAATCCCAAAGTCAGTGTGGGTTCTATTTGCAAGTGTACTGGATATGGCTAAAAGCTAACCAGGCACTGCTATCTAGATCAATCTACCCACAGTGTACACAGGTCATGTATGGGCATAGCTTGTTAAATAACAGTACCTGTGTGTGTGTGCACATGCGTATGTGCATGTGTGTGCGTGTTAAATCACAAAGTCAGTGTGGGTTCAATTTGCAAGCGTATTGGATACGGAATAGCTTACATGTATGGGGCACTGCTATCTAGATCAATCTACCCACAGTGTACACAGTTCAACACAAGCTTGCATACCAGACAGGTCAAAATAAAATAACAGTACCTATGTGTGTGTGTGTGTGTGTGTGTGTGTGTGTGTGTGTGTGTGTGTGTGTGTGTGTGTGTGTGTGTGTGTGTGTGTGTGAAGAGGGGAGGAGGATGAACAGAGCATCACACATACATGTATGCCATCCATCCTATACAGCAATAGGTTAAAGAGGCTGGCAGGCCTACGTTTAATTATTCATGCAGCATTCATCTAAAAAGAGAGGGTGTTTCAAATAGATTATAGTTAACCATATACAAATATGAGTTAGAATTATATCTACATAATCTACATGTAGGCCTGCATATAAATCGCTCTTCACTTTCACGGAAAGTGACATATATGTATACATGGACTGTAAAATTAGCCCCCAAAAATTTTTGTATCAGGGCATGCCTATAAAATGATGAATAGAAACCTATTAGATATGGATATGAATTTAGACACAATGACTTCAGGCCTATTTATCCCCCCCCCCCCCCAACCCCCATATCTATGTCCATTCAAGCACAACACTCTTTTTTACACACACACACGCACACACACACACATACACACACAACACATACACACACATACACACACACACATGCACGCACCTTATAGTGTTCTGGTTTTTAACGAACAATTAGTTTTTCACTATTGAATTCGTGGCATTCACCTGCCAGTAGCAAAGTGCTCCTGAACTGTTGAAGGAGTTAAATTTATTTATTACCTTAAACTGATAAAAGGTACTCTCCCACTTTCGTTGGATGCATTTTCTCTCCATTCAAATGTTATCTATACATACGGGACGGCTTTATATCCCATGAGTTCAATTTGAAATCAAAATTACACAAGCACATAAATACATGTACTCAGACATACTGATGTAATTAGATCATCGATACATACACACATAAATACATAGATTCATACACGCGCGCGCACACACACACACGTGTTACAATCCAGGGGCGGATACAGGGTTTTCCAAAAGGGGGGGTTGAGACTCGCGATACGAAATGCAGGGGGGGTTGGGGGGGGGGGGGGGGGTGTGCTGTCTGCTTTAGACCCGACATGAAAAGCGGGGGGGGGGGGGGGGGGGGGGGGGGGGGGGGGGGTTGCTGCCCGCTTCAGGCCCGATACAAAAAGCGGGGGGAGGGGGTGCTGTCCACTTCAAGCCCGATACGAAAAGCAAGGGGGGGGGGGGGGGGGGGGGGATGCTGTCCATTGTGTGTGTGTGTGTGTGGCTGTGTGCTTTGTGTATGTACGTGTATGTGTGTTGTGTGTGAATATACATGTGCATGTGTGGTATGTGATGTGTGTATAGTGATATACATGTGTGCATGTGTTTACATGCATGAGCAAATAATTCACATCAAGCCAGCTGCTGCTTACCTCACCGTACAGTATGAGCTTGTTGTTAGGAAGCAGCACATTGGTCTCGTCTGATGAATGTCTTAAATCCCCTCCAGTCATTTCCTAGGGACAAAGCTATATACCCTCTGACCAGAAGAGCTATAACATATACAATGCACCCACACCTAACACACACAAAAACACACATATACATGCGCATAGTCGACGTGCACATACACAAACACACACACACACACACACAGAACATACACACCAAAAGAACTCAGTGATGTTAAGGCAATTTTTGCAGTTATTAAATTTAATTACTAATTTGAGGACTGTATTGGAATAATGGTTTTCACTTAGTCTGATAAGGTATAAATCATCTTAATATTTCCCGAGAATGTACTTAGGTTGTATAATATATGAAGTAAATTTGGTGTCATGGCAACCAAGTGCGTGCGCGCGCTGCAACGCTTTTTAAGTTGCCCATTTTTTTAACGCATTTTTGCGTTATGCGGATGCTTAAACGCATCGTACTACGACTCTTTTTCACATAGGTGGATAGCTACTGACGAGTGGTATAAGAATCCGTTTGATGTGGTGGTCCTACCACTATGTTTGTCTTAGAACACCGAAAAAGGTCTCCTTTTTGGATGTGACAGTAGTATTTAATTGCTGTACGAACGTCGTAGTTATTGCATATTGTATCTAAATCTTGTATTCCACTCAAATCTCTAATATTCAAGGTACCTTGAATGATAGGATGTTTGTATTTCACACTTTTGTAAGCGTTGATGTGTCCGCAAAATGAATTACGGTTCGTTTCGTGCGGCCATTTATGAGGCTGTAACTAGGGGGTGTGGCTTTGCTTCCGTAACAACCAATCATTTTGTATATGGTGTGTGTAGGGTGTGTGTGGAGATGTATGTGTGTATGGAGAGGGATGTGTAGGGTGTGGAGAGGGGCTTGTGGAGACGTGTGTGTGGAGAGGGATGGTGGAGTGTGAGGTGTAGTGTGTGGGAAGGGGAGTTGTGTAGGTGGGTGTGCGGAGTGTACAGTGTGTGTGTGGAGGGGGTGGGTGTGTAGGGTGCATGCGGTGAGGGGTGTGTGGAGGGGAGTGTGTACACAAAGTGGTTGGAGAGTAGTGGTGTGCAGGTGCGTGTGGAGAGGGAGTGTAGGGTGTGTGTGCGGAGGGGTGTGTGTGGTGTATGGAGAGAAAGTGAGTGGGGATTAGTGGTGTGCAAGTGTGTGTGTGGTGTATGAATAAGGGATGTGTAGTGTATGAGGGGGAGTGTGTAGGGTGTGTGGAGGGAGTGTGGAGGAGTGTGTAGGGTGTGTGGAGGGAGTGTGTAGGGTGTGTGGAGGGGTATGTGCAGAGTGTGTACACGGAGTGTGTGGAAAGAACAGAGGAGTGTATAGAGGGGATGTGTGGAGTGTGCGTGGAGAGGGGTGTGGGGAGTGGAGCAAGGAATGTAGGGTGTGTGCAGAGGGTGTGTGGAGGGGAGTGAGTGTGTAGGGTGTGCAGAGACGTGTGTCTATGTGGGGAGGGGAGTGTATAGGGTGTGTGTGGAGAAGTGAGTGTGTAGGGGGTATGGAGTGTAGGATGTGTGTAGAGAGGGGTGGTGTGTAGGTGAGTGTGCAAAGGGAGTCTGTAGGGTGTGTGGATGGGAGTGTAGGGTGTGTGTGGATGGGAGTGTGGGGTGTGTGGAGGTGAGTGTGTAGGGGTATGGAGTATAGGGTGTGTGTGGAGAGGGAGTTGTGTAGGTGGGTGTGCAAAGGGAGTCTGTAGGGTGTGTGGATGGGAGTGTAGGGTGTGTGTGGATGGGAGTGTGGGGTGTGTGGAGAGGGTGGTGTGTAGGTGAGTGTGCAAAGGGAGTCTGTAGGGTGTGTGGATGGGAGTGTAGGGTGTGTGTGGATGGGTGTGGAGGGGTGCATGTAGAGGGGAGTGTGGGGTGTGTAGGGTGCGTGTGGTGAGGGGTGTTTGTGTGCTAAGTTATTTGTGGCACTCAAACCACCAAACCAAAGACTAGAAGAAAAAAGTTTGGCCACTACTTTCATGCATTAACAACCCACTCACCACTGCTGTACCGAATCATTTGTCTAAGATCCCTAAACACGGAGATTCAGGTGAGAATGTTCAGTCAAGTCAAACAAATCAGCAATTCAACATGAAATCAAAACACAGAGAACATTATCACCAATGCCATCAAACGCCTGCATTATGAGCAACATGAGGAACACGGTAGCAGTGCAAAAGTTGTGAGGTAGAAAAGTTTGGAAAAGTTACAGGAAAAATCTCAAACACCCACTTTACAAGGGAGATTATGAAATCTGCATCATACCAAGCACACATCGAGAGGATTAGTGATTACCTTATTTGTGGACCTGGTGTGTGGTGGAAGACCACTGATGACGGAGTTGAGTTCTTTGATGGAGACTCAGAAGAGGACTACAAGGACTGTAGGTCCTTCCTTGCATCACTTCCATTCAGTTTCACTGGAGGACATTGATGCGCTTTTATTAGAACAGTGGGAACAGTGCATTGCACCAGAACACTGAAACTTCTAGCACTAATAATGTACAGGACTGGTGCCGGTGTTGTACTGGGCTGATGTATTGAATGTACTGGACTGGTGTGATGTATGTACTGGACTGGTGTGATGTATGTACTGGACTGGTGTGATGTATGTACTGGACCGGTGTGTGTAGTATGTACTGGACCACCTCACATAAACTCCATGGACTTAAATAGCAGACTTTGCATTGGTGATATCAAACACCCTCTGTGTGTGTGTGTTTGTGTTTGTATTTACATGTAAATGGTCTCACTGGATGGAGCCTTGATAATGGCAGTGAAATTATTTCTACCCTATCTCAATAGATTTGGCCACTGGATATGCTGAGCTATTCACACACATGACTTCATATTTACCCATGGCTTCAGAACTTCAAATGTAAAAATCTGAGGGATGGTACACCGGTGTCTAGTACTTCCCACCAACACCCTCCCTCTTTAATAAATGTGCAGGGGCAATGCCACACCCCCTTCCCTCCTCCATCATACAACATACCAGTCCACTACATACATCATAGCAATCCAATACACCAGTCCTGTTCATACAACATGTGGTGGAAGTTGCAAATACATAATGCCTCTGTACTGTATATAGGACTCGGGAACTAGTGAGACACACCCAGTGGTGGATCCAGGCATATTTTAGGCTCATTAAAACCGGGCAATTATGGGCACGGGCCCATAATTGCCCGGTTTTAATGAACCTAAAATATGCTGGATCCGCCACTGCACACCCCACCCAAGATCTGAGCACTTGGTGTCATTTGAAGTAGGTTTCTGGATCGTAGTGGCCTGGGCAGTGCCACTTTCAAAAGCAATCCAGTATGTATAAGTCCAGTACATGCAACAACTGGTGTGTTGTATGTATTGAACCAACTAACATACATGTACATTCCATGGTGTTAAATGGGAGACTTTGCGTTTGGTCATAGCAAACATCCTGTGTGGTGTGGTGTGTGTGTGTTGTGTATATGTGTGCATGTGTGATATGTATATGATATACATGTGTGCATGTGTTTATATGCATGAGCAAATAATTAACTAACACACATGAAGCCAGCTGCTGCTCACCTAACAGTACAGAAGCAGCCCATTAGCAGAAGAGCGATAACATGCACAATGCACACACATCTAATGCACACAAACACATGCACATATTCTCAACAGACATATATGATATATTCTCAACAGACATATGCACACCCACACACAATGCGTTATGATCTAGCTAGCTCCCCTTGTGTATGATCTAGCTCCCCTTGCTTGAGAGGGTCCAGCTAGTTGATACTTGGGCTATATTGAGCCCCACTTATAACATGCAGAAATGTTATAAAAACACAGAAATGCACAAATACATACTCCAGACATATACCACACACACACACACACACACACACACACACACACACACACACACACACACACACACACACTCACAAAACAAACGTACATGTACATGTACATGAACAAACACCTCTAGCTTGAGAGGTCCAGTTCCAATCCAGCTTGCCCAAATACTAGACTACTGAGACTTATGTGAGTGTATGAATGAAGTGACCCAAATGAACACACAAGTACAATATCCACATGCACACACACACACACACACACACACACACACACGCATTCGCATGCATATACACATGCACACAAGCATACACATGCATGCACACAAGCACACACATACATATGGCACCAACACTTTTGTGATGGAAACTGATCCAACAACTAGACAATATCACACTGTTAGGCCTATACAGTTGTATAGGCAGGCTGGTTTGTAGGCTATTTCAAATGTTGTTTAGTTCTTAGTTTGGCGGGGTCTGGTAAATATACAAGATATTATTGAGTCCAGTCTGAAGCGTACGGCACCCCCCCCCCCCCCCCCCCCCCCCCCCCCGCTTTTCGTATCGGGCCTGAAGCGGA